>JOMC01000177.1:0-187725 GCA_000812125.1 Aspergillus ustus
CTGTGTCACACGGCTTTCATAATGTGTTGATCACTGATTCTCTTGGTGATTCGAATCAAGTCAACGACGAAAAATTGACCGTTCTCCAGCTCCAACCGCCCAACGACTCCAACAACTTCGAACGGGCCCAGCTCGTTCGCGGTCTCGCGTGGCTGAGTGGTCAACACGATCCACAATCCGTAGCTAGGAAGTAGGAACCTGCAACGTCTACGACTCAAACGGGGTCTCAGCAAGGCCGAAACCAACAATAATAATCGCGATGAAACACCCACATGCAAGTGGACTAAATCCCTCTCTCGTGGCTCCGGGCTTCTCCAGCATCCCCACTCATTCCCACGAGGCCCCAAGAAGCTACTGCTGCGAGGTGGCAAGCAGTGAGCGGCCAGTCCGTGTGCATCTGTTGATCTGCTTCGAGGGGCAATTAGCAAGCACGATTTGACTTTATTGGTTGTCACTGTCAGCCATGGATATTCCCTGGCTTCGATCACGAGACTAACGCGGACAGGGCATTGCGCTGTCTATCTTGTATCTGGTCCATGTTCTTGTCGAAAGCCGGTACATCAAGTGCATTCTGTTCTTCCTCACCGACTTCTTCAACAGATCCTCAAAACAACCCTTCATCCACTGATTCTGGATATTTGGCGCGCTTTTTGCGGCAGCGCATCTCTACCTGATCTGCTCGGTTTGGGTATCGCAGTGCGTCATATCGATTACCTCGCTCACCTTCCTTGCGCTCTCAGCACTCTACGCGAGGTCTAGAGTCTGCAACTCTGGCCTTTACCAGTAGGCTATGCATTAATCCCTAACGACAGATATCTGGAGGGCCAACCACGCTTCATACCACTGCATCTGCATTTTGCTGAGATTGTAATAATACTTGCTGCTATTCCCCCGTCCGATGATCGGACTGAGACCGGGCCCAAGAGCCCACTCAATGATGTCGCCACGGAGACTTGGAAGCCATTGTGCTCGGTGGTATTCCACATCTTCTGGTGTAACGGAAGCGCAGCGGATACCAGTCTGCCAATAATAACATAACTGCGAACAAAAACACAGATGGGCCATCAAACTCGGATTAGGATTGTCCTCCGGAGTCACTTCCCGCGATGATACCTCCGACGGTGACTGGTGGACTGGGAAAACCTCATGCATTGGCGATTACCAATCACGTTTGACAACTACCATCAACTTCTGGATCGTCCCTGTGGGCTGATAAGTTTTTGGTGATCCATAGCTAATTCCTGGTTTACCCAGTAATCCCTCGGGCATATCATGGCATTAGATTGCAACTCACAGGCCCCAGGTCTCGAGGAGCCGAGCCCAGTACTTACTGGCGTGCTAAACCCTATGGAAACACACTGTAAAGACTAGTCAGAGATTGATTCAATAAATGAGGACATATAAGCTTAGTATAGATCCCCATAATCCTGTGGGGTAATGTTCTCGAATAGTTGAGATTGAGAAGGAATGACATTGGGACATGGAGCGCGAGGTAACCAGCAGCACCAATGCGATGGCGGGGCCGTCTTAGAGCCATACAATGTCCTCGCTAAGATGCGACTGTGGTCTGGAAGCGAGATTTTATGCACCATAGGGATCAGCTACACTATAAGCGTTCTTGGTGCCTGGAAAATCAGGCAATATTCTGGATTTTTCTTCGGTCTTGGCTTTCTGTCCCTCCATCAATCTTCCATCCCAAACAGCCCAACCAAAACCAGGTGAACCTTGAGATCGCCGTCATCAACTTTCTGCGGACAGGTCACCTTGGTTTGTATCCTATCGGGCACAGCCACGTCAGGTCCCATAATTACGGCGTGGGAGATACCGCAGCAAAGGAAGAAAAAGTTTCCCGCATCTGCTCTATCAAACATCCAATCTCCACTCCTTGGCAGTGAGCAAGATTGTGTGTTTTCTGGCGCACTGGGCTGGGGTCGAATAAAAGCACGCTATACTCGATTTGCCCTCGTCTTGCAGGGTTAACAACTCTGCCTTGCGCTTGAGGCTGATTCGAGAAATATTATCTACTTGGTGGACCAGGTCAAGAAAGACAAGGTATCGGACCTGAACGTCACGATTCCTCCAGTCATGCATACGCTCAAGGAAGCCGCGTCCTCCTCACTGTCTCTTCCTGAGGCCAATTACATATACGCGATTGTGCCCTCGTCTCGGACAGAGTTTGCAGCGATCTCGTCCGATGACTCGCTCCGCATATTCGATGCGAACAAACTCAGTCATGCATCCTTAGTGGCCAACAACGCGCACGATGGAGTCACCTCATTAAGGACGTATGATGCAAGCAAGCAACTAGTGATCACCGGAGGAAGAGACGGAAAAATGAAACTTTGGGATCTTCGTAACGGCAAGAATACGGCGGTTGTCGCGGTGGAAACATGTAAGCTCATATGTTTTTTTCTTTCCTACTCTGTGCAAAACACTGTCTCAAGTTTATTGCCTCAAACGGGTGGTGGGGTATTCGAATATTTCCTTCCTTAAAGGTGGCTATGCGGACAGTCGACTAACAGTACTTTGCTCTTAGCCAATCAATCCCCTGTGCTCTCAATAGCCAGCTGCGTTGAAACCAACAACATTGTCGCTGGGACAGAGCTATTCTCTCATCAGGCGATTGTTGCATTCTGGTGAGCTCCCATTCGTGTTTCGGCGCATGTCGGCGTCCGAATGTCTCGAAGGGTCTACCCAGACCCATCTCTGTAACACGGGGTAGTTCCTCGAGCTGCTAACTGACGCAGGGATGTTAGATCAGCAAACCAGCCGCATCTCCAGTACGTCGAAAGCCACAACGACGATGTAACTGAGGTAAGTCTAAAATTTTTCATCGACGGCATCGCTAGACTAAAACTGGCCTTGATTGCAGCTCCAATATCATCCAACCCGCCACAACATCTTACTCTCAGGGAGTACGGATGGCCTAGTCAACATTTACGATACAACGGTCACAGACGAAGATGAAGCCCTTGTCCAGGTCATCAACCACGGATCCGTGCATCACGCCGGTTTTATCAACGAGAAGACCATCTATGCCCTGAGCCACGATGAAGACTTCTCTATTCACCCTGCCACCAACCCAGACGATCCGACGCAAGAGCCCGATCCTTTGCAATTTGGTGACCTGAGACAACCTCTTGGGTGCGAATATATTGCACACCTCTGTATCGGCAGCCAGGGGCCGTACATTGCTGCAGGAAATAAGATGTGCGTATCCCAACCCGACTACTCCAATACTCAGACTGCTAATAAACAGCAGTGATAAACGACTAGACCTGGTTCCACTTGTCCCAACGCCCTCCTGGCGTTTCGACGAGCAGAACATCTGGCGCCTTCCTGGCGGCCATGGCGAGGAAGTCGTGCGTTCGGTTTACGTGGATGAACAGGTAAGCATAATCCTCTCCTTATAATACTGTCTATCAGAAAATATAGACTGACTGTCAAGAATCAATCTGTATTTACTTGCGGCGAGGATGGCTTCGTTCGTGCTTGGAAGCCAGAGGCAGAGCAGAGTGGATCGGAGACATTGATTGCAACACCACGGACGAAGGAGAAAAAAACCAAGGATAAGGCTCGATATAAGCCTTACTAGCTTGATTATTGAATGGGCAACTAGTCACTCGGGTAAAAAAATAACTATTAGAAAAACCTTACAAATAAATAGTAAGATTAACACTTGATCTAGAATGACTGAATTATATATTTTGGATTGGGCAGATCCGAAAAAACATGAAAAACATGTGGGCATTCATAATTATTTAATGCAGGTACATACCTAGTAGCTACCATACACACTGAAAGGAAGAAACCTTCTTTAATACTCTATAGAGGACAAAGCCTCCTGAATTCAGGGACAAGAAATCTCATGGACTTTTGACAGGTGCCCGCGGTCTCCACTTTGGTGAAGCTGCGGAGTCTAGTCTTGGCGGTGTGCTCGAATTTTTTTTGTTCCTTCCCATCGCGATAAGAAACTTGATTCAACGATTAGCGCACAATTACCTTCACATTGTCAGGTTCGAATCCCGTTGGATCAGGACATAGGTACCCTACCGGCCGAGAAGAATAGGACGCTGTTATCTTTGTCACCGATTCAATGAGCGCCTAAATTCAGTCCTCGCACAACCACCAGACTCTACCACACACCCGCTTGCCTTACCTCCCACCTCCTTCCTCGCGCGGTCCCCCTTTATCCTCTCATAACCCATATACATCATGACCACCGCCACAACGATGCCGACTGATGCGTCCAAACCCCAAAACAAAATAGACGCCTACGCCTACCTAGTCCGCCACGGCTGGTCCGGCACGGGCAACCCACTAAACCCGGACCGCGCAGGCGGAACGCGGGGTGGCCTGGGACTCACAAAACCGCTTCTGGTTGCGCGGCGGAACGGGAACCAGGGGATTGGCAAGAAGACGACGAAGGATCCGACGAATCAGTGGTGGTTGCGCGGGTTTGAGGATGCGCTTAAGGGCGTGGGCACGGATGCGCCTGCTAATGGGAGTACGGCTGGGAAGGCGAATGCGTTGACGAGTGAGCTTTATCGCTTTTTTGTCAGGGGGGAGGTTGTTCCTGGGACGTTGGGGAATAATACTGGGAAGGATAGGGATGTTGATGCTGGTGATAAGGGAGGGAAGAAGAGGAAGAGGGGGAATGATGACGATGGCGTGAGGGAGAGTAAGGAGGAGAGACGGAAGAGAAAGGAGGAGAAGAGGGCGAGGAAGGCTGAGAAGGAGGCTAAGAGGGAGGCGAAGAGAGAGAAGAAAGAGAAGAAGAGGGCGAAGAAGGCTTTGAAGGCTCTGGAGAAGAAGCGCCCAGAAGGCGATTATCCCACGCCCGTATCGATGGATCTTGATTCGGCGGATAACGCGCAGGCTGTGGAGGTGTCTTTGGATTTTGCAAAGTTGGAGAAGCTGAAGAAGGACAAGAAGAAAAAGAAGAGTAAAAAGAGTGACACCTCAAGTTCATCAGATGAGAGCCTGAAACAGAAATCAAAAAAGAGCAAAACGAGCTAAGACGTTCGTTGTGTCGGATAGCATGGCATATATAGACTTGACCTCTTAATAGATACCCATTTAGCTTACTTATAGACCAACTTCTTCATTTTGATATCACTATATGATAGACATGTTAAGCCTCTGTAGGCAACTTCCCCGGTTTCCCTGAAAGAATCCAAGGTCTCCGCTCCCAAAACTCATCCTTGATGATATCCACATGCTCAACGACGACCTGCGCCTTGCGCCGTTGCTTGCGGATCTTCTCCTGCTGGGTCTTGGAGATCTTCTCCGGGGCGCCTGACTCTTCCTCTCCCTGGCCGTGAGGAGACTTGGAGTCTGACCCTGTCTTTGTCTCCTCGATTTGATACTAAATCTCGTTATTCGCAAGCTTAGAGAGAAGCACCGGGCTGACTCACCTTACGGAACACCACGCTCCCCTTTTTATAGATTTCCTTCTCATTATTATAATTGATTCCGAACCTTTTAAACAGAATCTCATTCTTGTCAGATGCCACAGTGCCCTGCTCTCGTTAGCATCATCAGATCAAACTAGCCATTAATTCCATAACTGACTTTCAACTCTTGCTCTGCAACTGTATTATTCATCTTGCCCTCTTGTACCATATACCAAAATGTGGTATTGTAAAGATTATTAATGTGACCTGGTAATCGTGAGCATGAAGCTGAGCAAGATTCGGGATCAGCAAGAACCCACAATCAACCTGTCGCCAGCTCATATAGTCTCGTAGATTCCGTGTTGTCGGATACACGACTGCCCGTCCATCAAAAGAAGGGAGATATGGAGACTGGAGCGGCATATCGGGGAAATACTTGCTCCATAGGAAGATATAGTGTGCTGTAAATGTCGAGACGATGGTTGTTACTAGTTTCCTATCAAAATTGTCAACTCCATCATGGGCAGAAGCTGGAATAGGTCTTAAGAGAAACGGGGAATACATACGCGCTCCGCCTCTCGAAAAGATCACACGAGGGATGGAAGACAAAACTTCAAGCCCGATGATTAGCCAAACTATTACCATGCATAAACCTTGGGAGGGGGAATGAGAAAACAAACCTATATTCATCACTAACACCATAGGCAATTACTAGATCAGGTAAGTCTTTCAACACTTCGACAGCTGCAGCGTTCATCAGATCCAGTGCGCGGAGATCGTTTGGTTTTTTGAATTCATATCGAGCAGATAGCCTGCGTCGGGAGTTAAAAAAAAGTAAATCACATAACCGTTAACCAGCTCGAGCACAAAGACCCAAAAGGATAAGTTCTTGGAGGAACTGACTTATGAAAGCCTCGTCCGTCTATTCGGACCACAATCCATGTGTTCGGGAGTAGAATGTCTGGGTGCTCAAAGGCCCTGACATATTCGAATCTGCGGGAGATGTTAGTCTAATAGATCAAAAGAGGATTGGAGCAGTACCTTGAATTAGCCATGACGGCGGGAATTCAGTTTTTATTTTCTTTATTCGAATTAGGCAGCTGCGAGATCTACTGCTGTCGTGCTGTGTTGAAAGGTCCCTTGCTGAATGTTGAAGAGCTGAAGAGATTGTGGGGTGGAATCGGGCTCGCGTTCCCAATCTCAACGTTGGTATGTAACCGACGCATCCCCAAAAGGACAAGGTTTAATTGCTAGACATTCTATGCATTGAGCTCATATGTTGCTGTACTCCTAGGAGCGACAGATGAATCATTCAAGAAATGAAGATACGTAATACTTCGTATGAAGGAGATATAGTCTTATACTGGCTGAGTGGGACACGTCGTGGTCTATACTATAGAAAAGCTCTAGAGAGTGGCAAGGCCTTGTATCGGGCATCACATGTAGAAAAATTAGGAGGTAGTCTCCTCCTCAGGGATCTCGTCATCACCAAACTCACTGGCCCGCTCGCTAGGCCTTTCACTCGTCTCACTTGCCGCCTTGTCGGACTTCTTGGACTTCCGGCTGAAGAAGTTCAGGCTGCTTCTGCTCAGTCTGTCAGCTGAATGTGTACTGGACACAGTGCTATCGACACTCTTCGCCAGATGCGAATCGTCGCCATCCTCATCAATATCGACTGTTGACGAATCTCCTTTCTTGAAGAATAAACCGGATCGATCCTTCCAAGAATTAAATTTGCTGGAGCTGCCCTTTCGGGTGATCTTCCGAATGAAAGATTCTTTCGATCCGGCGTTATCCGTGGACGTAGCAGATGGCATGCGTTCAAGATCCTCATATGAGTCGCGAGGGAAATTGGATAGGGACCGGGAATCTCGAGAGACCCGGGACTCCGAGGGAGAGCCGCCCTCAAACGTCACGTCAAACGACGCATCGGTATCATTATCCTTACCCTTCTTGTCCTTTTCTTCCTTCTTGTTCGACCTCTTTCCGAAGATATCGAAGGTAGGCGCTGCGGGGTTCAGCTTGGGGGTGATTGGTCGATGTGAGGACGACGGTCGTGTACCAATAGGCGCCTGCAACGGACGGCCTTGTCTTTCAAAGGCCAACGGGTCGTCAATGAAATCAGGTTCCCCTGCAAGTCCTATAGGAAGATGGCCAGAAGAGCCATAGTGGGTAGTAGACGGACGTCGAGATTGAGTTCTTGACCAGGTGGACGGGGAAGCCCAGTCGAAAACAAGGGGGCTCCGATGACCAGATTTGTCTGCCGTCTGCCAGCCAAAGTAACGGTTGCCCGAGGACGGTTCTGGGAGAAGGTTGTCGAAAAATGTGGATGATGGCTTCGGAGATAACGAACCTCTTCGAGCTGTACCTAAAATCGATGATGGGTCGATCGGGTCGTGCCTAGGGCTAAATTGATTATAGCCAGAGCCCTCGCCAGACTTATTCAGGCTATTGCTGCTGCTGCCAAATCCAAATCTACTAGGTGAGAAGATACTGGAGATTGCAGTGCGCCTAGACGGCAGATGATCCGATGAGCTATCCGCAGTGACTGCGCCAGTTGTGTTGTTCCTCGGAAGCAATGACATAGGGTTGGCCCAGCTGGTGGTGTGGCTTAGGCGACGACGTCTGGAAGTAATCGGGTCTATCTCATCATATTCCCGGGGAAACGACTGACTTTGACCTGCCTTCAAAGTCCCGAGAAGAGGCCCCTCTTCCGCAAGTGTTTTACCGCGCGGACGATTGAGGCCAAAAAGGCCGGATAGCCGTCTTGTCGCACTTTTCGGTGCTTCATCCGTAACACCTAGGGGTGGAGTCTGGTTATTTATGTCTTGAGAGCGATTCTGCGGCTCCTGTGGGCTAGTGAAAAGGCTCGCCGGTCGACTTCCAGAGGAAACTGGCGACGCTGGTCCAGTAGGAAAGCTGTCATGCTGAGAAGTCGTCTGTTCAATATCTGAAAACCGTGTTCGGATGATAGGTCTGGGTAGCTCCGGGGATTCTTCATCGCCCAACAAATCCGACGGGAGTAGCGCATCTGCCCGTGGGCTCATTTGGGGATTGGTAATAGAGAAATCGGAGCCTCTGCGGAAGCTTTCAGGCTCACCAGCCAAACCGGGAATGGTCATTCCATTATTGATGTTGAAGAAAGATGACGCTGGGCCGAATGGAGGAGAGCTGGTTGTGGGAGGGTTGTAGGCTATGCTGGTAGGGAATGGCTCCAAATTGGGGAAATTCATAGGCGACGAGACGTTGCTATTGAGGGAGCTGCGATGACGACGTGGCGGGCGGATAGTAGCACCGCTGGGCAAGTCCAAATCGATGGCTGGTAATGGAAATGGTGCACCGCCGCCGGTGGCCCGTTGCGATGTCAACCACTTGAGGCGGTCCTGCGCTTCTTGGTAATCTTGATGAGCTCGCGTGCTGATACCCACAAGGTGAGCGTATTGCGCTTGCAGACTGTTAAGCTTGTTTTCCCACTGCCGAGCTCGTTCCCTATCGATTCGATCCAGTTCTTTGCCATCGTCCCCATCCGCCTCAGGGTCCTTCCTGTCATCCTCAAGCTTTTTCACCCGACCGCCTTTGTCCTGAATCTCCCCTTCGATCACTCTCATCTCGGCTTGCTCGTTCGCAATCTTCTCTCTGATATCGTCGGCATGTTTCCTTCCCTCCTCCTCCAAACGCATTTTCTCTTCCCTAACGCGCGTAGCCTCGGTGCATAGTTGAGCCACTTGTTCCTGCCATCGCAGAAGATCACTCTTGCGTTTCTTGCGATCGGCCTCTTTCTGCTGAAGAACCCTTTCGCGTTTGGCCTTTTCACTTTGCACCGTACGATTGACGCTCTCCAGTTTGTTGACGTGCTTTTTCAAGTCGCCGCTGGCTTCGTCCTTTTCTCTCACGCGCTTTCTCAGCTCATCCCGTTGCTTCTCCAGCTCCTTCAACAAAGCAATATGTTCCTCATCTTCTTCGGCAGTCTGTCGCTCCACAGCTTCGTTATCATGCTGCAAATTTTTGAGTCGATCTGCGAGGCGGGAAATATCTTCGTCCTGATCATAGGCGGCGTTCTGATGCATGTGCTCCGGATGGTTGTGAGATACATCATTGCTAGCTGCAGGGGACTGTCTCCGCCCGACCGACGAGCGTTTCCCCTGCATCGGGCCGCCACTATGTTCACGGGCCATTAGGGGTGCTGATGGGGCTGGAAGCCCGACAGTCGACCGGGGAACTGAGGCCCGAATCGTAGGGCCTGTCGACGGACCATTTTCTTCAGACTGAGGTCGCGGAAGAGACTTGGTGCGCACATGAATTACTGCACTTGGGGTATGAAAATTCGCGGCACTGATTGAGAGGACACATATATGATATATGCTTCCGGGAACGAGATTTTGGATTTCGACTGCGGTTTCGGCTCGTTTGGATTCACCCACTATGTGAGTTTTAATTGGTGAGTCCCTTCATCCATATGATGGAAAGAAGCCTGTAGTGTGAAGCTTACCTTTTGCACCATTCACCTGGATTATATGCTTATGAATAGAGTTGTGAAATTCTGGTTGTTTCCAAGCAATACGAATTTCACGGGCGGTTATTTCTTCCAGCGTAACTTCTGGTGGCGGAGGGATATCCAACCCAAGCTTTTCAATCAACACCTCATTCGGAGTCTGACAGACCTGCCACGCCCGATACAGCAGCCTTCCAGGGGAAAGTCAACCAGGTGTAAATTAAACTAGGTGGCGCAGAAACTTACCAGCTCAAGGCCCAAAGGATGCTGACTGCCAGGAAGAGAGCCATGACACCTCGTACCCGCACACGGGGAACCACGCTGGGGTAGGCGTCAAAAGGAAGATAAAATGGCTCATACATTCCAGCTCCGGTCCATGGGGAAGTTTGCAGGGACGATTCAACGAGAGGCTGTTCTCTCCGCAGAGGTCTGCTCTTTCGGCTTCAAGTCCGGTAGGGCCTCGACAAAACGACTGCGGGAAGTTACGGTGGGGAGATCATGTGAGCTGACTAAGTTTGAGAAACTAACTGTTTTAAGGTTGGACTTTGTCTTCACAAGAATAAGCTTTTACCATACTAAGTTAGCCTTGAAAAGGGATCACGGGACAAGGCTGACTGAATGCGGTCTAGCTTCGGCGACTGACTGCAATGCAGCACAAATTTATAGAATAATGCTTGCTTAGATAGCCAATTATGCAGTCGGATAAGACCTGCTGATTGCATGTTGGGCTGTTGAGTAACCTCCTCAACGGCCGGCCTGTCAACGCCCTCAGCGTTCTCTCACTCTGTTGGCGCTGTTTAAAAAACCCCTCAGCTTTGCCCTCGGTCATAATTCCGTTCGTTTGCCATCCTTGCTGAGATGACCTGAAATTCCGCGGTCAGCGCTTGGGAATCGACTCTTCCTTTCATCTTTATCTTTTCCCACTCGTTTCTCCACTCGCGCATGTCTCTCGGCTTGTCACATGTATGTAGGCGGCAATTTCCTTGCTTCAGCTTGTGACTTTCAACGCCTCTCAGCTTGAGTGACTTCATTTTCTTTCCTTGTTCTTCCAACAAATTGCACATCCCTTTGGCACTTGGGATCCTTCATTCTGCGGGGGAGATTCGCCTATACATTGCGGGATGCAGTACGTCCGAAGTATCAGTGGCTCCGTCTCTAAGACGTGGAATTCGATCAATCCAGCCACTCTGAGCGGCGCCATCGATGTCATTGTCATCGAGCAGGAAGATGGTATGCGCCTGCGACTTCGTTATCGCATCTCCGCTGACTGCTCCTTTCAACAGGTACTCTTGCATGCTCGCCTTTCCATGTCCGATTCGGCAAGTTCTCTTTGCTCCGCCCGTATGAAAAGAAGGTACTGCAAGACCACGGATACCCCACGTTCGACCCGACCGCATTGACTAACTCTTGCTGTCAAGGTGGAATTCAAAGTCAATGGAGCCAAACAAGAATACGCGATGAAACTAGGAGAGGGCGGCGAGGCGTTCTTCGTCTTCGAGACAACGGAGGAGATCCCCGCCTCCATGCAAACGTCACCTTTGGTATCGCCGGCGGCGAGTCCGAAGATACAGAGCGAGGAAAATCTGGGATCATCACTTCAAGAACCAGAATATCTAGATCTTGACCAGTCAAAAGGCGCTGCGCATCCCCCGTTGGTCTCAAGGGGAGCTCGAGCGACCAGTGACCTGGGTACGCGGACCCTACGTTTCTGATCGCATCTACCCCTGTCCTAATCAGTGTCTAGGCTTGGTGACCCCTTTATCTCAATCCCCGGACGAGTCTACTCTGAGTAGGTCTCGCGAAAATTCATTCGATCCTACCAAATTAGATCGTGCAGTTTCCGACGGCGTTTTGCCGGCTGGGGCTCACTCCAACATTCCCGGTGTATTGGATTATGCTTTCCAGCTGAACCGACCAGGATCAGCTAGTTCTACCGAAGATCCTAGTGACAATAGGCGATCGCAAAGTCCTCCTCCGGTGTCCCTACAGGAAGCCGTGTCGCGCGCATTGTCGCTCTCTCAGAAGCTTTCCTCCTCTAACATACCATCTCGTGTTACCGATGCCGGCGACCTTATGCTTGATATGACGGGCTACAAGAGCAACGAGGAAGATGCTCTCCGTGCAGAGGTTGTGGCGCGCAAGATCCTTGCAGAGGAGCTGGAAGGCAACTACGATATTGGGGCGCTTATTGGAGCAGATGAGCATGGCAATTTGTGGATCTATAGTAGCGAGGAAGCCAAGGAGGCAGCGAATCGTCGGGCAACCTTTAATTCTATGCGACCTAGCTCCGCCATGAGTGAGAATGCGGTTTCTGACCCTGGGTATCATTCTGACGGCGACGAGTCTCTTCGCGACCCGACTTTCCAACCCAGGCATCACCGTGCAAAGTCCGACGTTCAGCCTGGATTTCCCACTCCGCCCCTCTCACCTCCTCATACGTCCATGCTGGAGCCCATCCGCAATTATGCAAAAACTCTTCGGCTCACAAGTGACCAGCTCAAGGCCCTCAAACTCAAGCCTGGTATCAACGACATGTCTTTCAGCGTCAACAAAGCTACTTGCACAGCCAATATGTATCTATGGAGAGGTGATCTCCCGATTGTCATTTCTGATGTTGACGGGACTATCACGAAGTGAGTTTAATTTGCGTGTATTGTGTCTATTCACTAACTGGCTCTAGGTCGGATGCGCTGGGCCACGTCTTGAACATGATTGGTCGAGATTGGACCCATGCTGGAGTTGCCAAATTATACACCGACATAGTTAGCAACGGGTACAATATTATGTACCTCACCAGCCGCTCTGTGGGACAAGCCGATACCACGCGATCATATATTTATGGCGTCAACCAGGATGGATACAGATTACCGAAGGGTCCTGTCATCATGAGCCCTGATCGAACGATGGCCGCACTCAGACGAGAGATTTACTTACGAAAGCCGGAAGTCTTCAAGATGGCATGTTTGAGAGATATCCTCGGTCTCTTCAATGGGAAAGAGAATCCTTTCTATGCTGGTTTCGGCAATCGCCTTACGGACGCTCTTAGCTACCGATCTGTGAATATCCCTTCAACCAGGATTTTCACTATCAATTCAAACGCAGAAGTCCAGCTGGACATGCTGAGTCTGAACAAATATAAGAGCAGCTACGTTTCTATGCGTGAGCTGGTGGATCATTTCTTTCCGCCAGTCAGCTTGCTGGTCCAAGCCGGGGGTGAGAACTACACGGATTTTACGTATTGGAGGGACATTCCACAAGATCTTGATGACATCTCAACGACAGATAGCGAAGATGAAAGCCAGGCAGACGAGGACGACGAGGGAGACGATGAATATGACGGCGAGCTGAGCGACGGAGAAGGCAGCGAGCTCGAAGACGATGAAGTTGCCGAGGAAGACCTGGGCGCCAGCTTTATTTCCCAGGCTACCGATCCATACGATGAAGCCGACACACAGAGTGTGGCGTCGGATGAAGATGAGGAAGAAATCGAAGAGCTCGAGGAGCCTGAAGATCCCAAAGTTTCAATCCATGACAAAAATGCGGTTCCGTCACCCCCCCGCAGGTGAGGGATTGGTTTGAACATATTGGACATATATCTCTGAGCGAGACAGCCGCTTGCTGATGACATTCGGGAAAATTGTTTAGACACTTGCATTGCTGACGGTGTTAGTGAGGTTTCAAGCTGCATCATGGTGTTTCTTGACGGTTGCATATAAGCGTTGCTGTTTATGCTTTTCAGGCTAGACCTTGTATTTTTACGTACTATAAAGCAGTACTTAATACCACTATTCTTAAGTCTACTAAGGAAGACTGAAATGTCCTGGCAGTGTACAACGTCTATTGCAGGGTCTGGGTAGGCTCTGGCGGGGCCTGGCCCGGGGCCCGGGCGGGGGATGAAGCAACTTTCCCATCTTGGCATAGCGCCAATATGCGGCAGAATCTCCAGCATTTCCTACAACGACGGATACATCCATCTCTCTTCTCAATCACTTCACTGTCGCCTCTCCTGTTCACCTCACTACCGCAAGTACAACGCTCAAGCAAGCCTTTAGAAACTGCGCGCTTGATGCTTAATTCCTCATAGCCGAACCTCATACTCAGCTCCTGAACCCAGCTCTGCTCCCCCATCCCTCAACACCCTGCCTCTCGAACACCCTCCGCACGCCGCCGCAAGAGGTCGCCGCGGAAATGGCATCACCAAACCAATCGCAAGCAGCGCCCTCAACACAACCCCTCACACCCCCCGCCGAGCCCTCAGCCAACAACGCAACGTCAACCACAACCTCCGCCCCTTCACAACAGCCTGCAGCAGCAGGCACGAGCACAAACGCACAATCATCCCGGACAGGCGCAACACCGCCAAACCAGCCTGTCACAGTACCTACGACCTCACTAAAAGACACGGGCAAGTCCCGGCGCCCACGCGATGTCCGTCTTATCCACCTGCTCCTCACCTCGCTTGGGGTAACCGCGTACCAAGACCGCGTCCCGCTGCAACTCCTCGACTTTGCATACCGCTACACTTCAGGCGTACTACAGGACGCTGTGCACCTCACAACGGAGGGATACGCCGGGGCAGGCCCCGAGGCGGCGGGTGCTACAGGGAACCGCGCGCCGCTCGAGGTGAATAGCGTGACGCTGCCGGCGCTGAGGCTTAGTATCGCCTCGCGACTACATTATCAGTTCCAGACAGGACTGCCGAAGGAGTTTCTTATGGATGTTGCGGCGGAGAGAAATCGGGTTGCTCTACCCGGGGCGACAAGAGGGTTCGAGGCGGTCACTGGTTCTGGGAAGCCTGCCACGTCGAGTAGTGTGCTTATGGCGGGGATGAGGTTGCCACCAGAGAGGTTCTGCTTGACAGGGACGGGATGGAAGATGAGTGATGAGTGGGAAAGTGAGGGAGAGGAAGAGGTTGTGCTTGGGGAAGAGCGGGATGAGGGTGCCGCGGCAACGAAGGAAGAGAGAGAAGAGGACGAGGACGAGGACGAGGATGGGAAGATGGAGGATATATTTGGAGAGGATGCCGTAATGGGGGATAGAGAGGATGATGATGGGGACAAGGACATGACGGATGTCTAATCGGACGATTATATGCATCTATACCGGCGTTTACTTGTTCACGTTAATCTCATGCTTTTTTTTTTGGGTCCAGGTCAAATCAGGTCAGGTCGGTCAGGCAAAGGAGAGATAGGGTTCAATTCTAATATCACAAGATAATCCGTACTATACAGAAGTAATGAACTGCAGCCCAGCCCGATGCGATGCAACATGCCATAATCAGCTCACTACCAAAAAAAAGAGACAAAAAAAAACACAACGCCAGACATATGTAGATATACACAACATAAGAATATAATCCACGCCTCAATCCATCAGTACTCATACCACAAGCACACCATTCCCGGTCGGCAACAGCCGCGAACAACCTAAGAAAGCGTAAACCACATTATCAACTTGACCCCTGCGACGCCGCGGCAGCCCTCCGTCTCTCATCCTCCCTCATCATCTTAATAACCTCCTCTCTCCGCCTCTCCGTCTTGTCAAGTTCTGCCTGCTTCGCCTTCCGCCGCTCCTCATGCGTAGCAAACCACTCCTCTCGCGCCCGGTCCTCCTCCTCCGGCTTTGCATGCGCAACCATACATGAGTTCATAGCGAGTCGTTGTGTCCGGCACACCCATGTAGCTGTGACCGTGCGGTTGACGGCGCATTCGGCGAATGCTGGAGACATGAACTAGTTAGCGTACGTTTCCACATTGTAATTTCAGATTGAAGAGTGATGGGAGAGGGGAGAGAGGAGAGGGGCAGGAAAATGAAAAATAGGCAAGTACCCTTGATCTCCGGTGCGCAAAGAGCTCGCACGCGCTTGTAGTATAATTGCTTGACTTCCTGTTCCTGGGCGGCGGAGAGCGGGAGGGGGTTGCGGAGGTTGTATTTGGGGTTTGTGGTTGACATTGTGGGTTTTCGCTCTTATATTTCAATTTTTATAACGAGTCGAGGAGTTATTGAGGAACGTAATCGAGTCGGCGAGAGAAGGAGGAGAAGGATTGCTGAGCAAGTGCGCGGTGAAGCTAGCTAGAGACGTCGGACGAGCTGGCCGCCGGCCGGGTTGAGGTCGATTTTAGTCAACCCATTTTCTTTTCTGCAGCTTGCCGGGGTGGAAAGTTTTGTCTACCTCCGCCTCTTGAATATATCTGACACACAACCCACCACTCGCTTTCTCGACTGTCCACTATTCTTCGCGGTTCGAAGCTTTCCTTTTGATTTAATTGGAATAAATTACGAGGCAAAGGAAAGCAGAAAAAGGCCGGCAAAATGTCTTCCATGCGCAACGCCGTCCAACGGCGCCAACACCGCGAGCGTGGACAACTCAAGGGCCGCGAAAAATGGGGTATTCTCGAGAAGCACAAGGTATTTATCGTCTCTATTTCTTCTCTACAAGGTCTTTTGCACGCCCAATAATCCACTAACATGGATTTTCCCACTGTAGGACTACTCCCTCCGCGCAAAAGACTACAACACCAAAAAAGCCAAAGTCAAGCGCCTTGAAGAAATCGCTCGCGACCGCAACCCCGATGAATTCGCCTTTGGTATGATGAACTCGCATACGGCGAAAGCTGGAAGACATGGCACGGGCATGCGCGACTCCGGGGAGGCGAGAGGGTTGGACCATGATGCGATCAAGTTGCTCAAGACGCAGGATGCGGGGTATTTGAGGACTGTGGGGGAGAGGGTTCGGAGAGCGATGGGGAAGGTTGAGGAGGAGCTCAGGGTCCAGGAGGGAATGAAGGAGTTGGTTGGGGATAAGAGTGATGATGATAAGAAGAACGGAGACGATGAGGATGACGATGACTTTGGGTTTGACTTTGATGAGGTTGAGAAGAAGCCGCGAAGGTTGGTTTTCGCGGACGATAGGGAGGAGCAGAAGACTCTGAAGAGGGCTCTTGGGAGTGCGAGTGAGAGTGAGGGGGAGGATGAGGATGATGAGGCTGGAGAGGCGTCATTTGGGGCTTTGCAGAGGGAACAACAGCAAAAGAAGAAGAGCCGGAAGGAACTCGAGGCTGAGAAGCAGGCTTTGTATAATGCGAGACGGGCCCGGAAGATGAAGAAGCGGGCGCTCGAGTGGAAGCAGAACAAGCTCAAGGCGCTGCAGAAGCAGCATGCGGACATCACTGCCGCAGAGCGTGCGCTGGACTTGCAACGGGCCAAGATGTCAAATCTTGTCGGAGGCACCAACAAGAACGGCCTTAAGTTCAAGATTCGCGAGCGCAGACGGTGATCAAGGTCGCGTTTTGCTATGACTTATGACGGCCCCGGAAAAGTTTGGGATCTATAGACTGTGTACTATTATAGGCGTTTGATACCATGTCATTTGCTCCAAAGACATCACTTTTATTGCTCTAATAAGTAATGCACATATCCAAGCATTAATCGTGTCTAACTCCCGCAAACAAAAACAATCTACCAAGCATCTATTGCTGCTTCATCGCAGCCACGCGAATACTCACAGCCCGCTTGTGGGCGTCCAAGCCTTCTACAGCTGCAAGTGTTTCTACCGTTTTAGAGAGGCGGAGTAACCCGTCGGCTGTAAGGTTGGAGCTCGTAATGTGCTTGAGGAAGGAGCCTAGGTTGACACCAGAGTACTGTTTGGCGTAGCCGTATGTTGCTGGACGAATTAGTATCAGCGTAGAAAGGCTCGGGATAGATAACTTACGCAAAGAGTGGTTGACGCCCGCAGAGTAGTCACCGACACTCTCAGGCGTCCATTGCCCAATAAAGACACTGCCAGCATTTTGAACCTTTTCTACAACAGCTTCGGCGTTCTCGATCTGCAGGATAAGGTGCTCAGGAGCATAGTCGTTGCTGAGAGCCATTGCCTCTTCGATGTCCTTCACTACGAAGGTTACCGAGTGCTCGAGAGAGCCTCTGACAATGTCCATTCGGGGAAGAGCTCTCGCCTGGCGATCAACTTCGTCATCAATTGCCTGCAATTCTTGTTCGTTCAAATCGATGGCAATGAGAATGACCTGAGAGTCAACACCGTGTTCCGCCTGACTCAGGAGGTCAGATGCGACAAAAGCGGGGTTGGCAGATTTGTCTGCGATGACGAGCACCTCACTGGGTCCAGCCGGCATATCGATGCTTACACCAGCAGAGGTATCATTGGATACGAACATCTTGGCGGCGGTGACGAACTGGTTACCGGGACCGAGAATCTTATCTACCTTGCTAATGCTCTCAGTGCCGTACGCCATAGCTGCTACAGCCTGGGCACCACCAGCTAGGACAATGCTCTCGGCTCCGACCTTGTGCGCGACATACACGATCTCCGGGGTGATGCTACCATCAGCGCGTGGAGGAGAGGCAAGGACGATCTTCTTGCACCCAGCCACCATAGCAGGAACACCCAGCATCATGGCCGTAGAAGGCAGCACAGCGGTTCCACCGGGGATGTAGAGACCGACGCGCTCAATAGGACGCGAGAAGCGAGAGCATACTACACCTGGCATGGTCTCCATCTGAAGGGCATCGTTGCTCCCCTTCTGAGCACCGTGGAATTTGGCAATGTTGGAAATGCTGACGTCGATCGCTTCTTGAACCTCAGGTGAGAGCTTCATGAGCTCCGGAGGGAAGGGTGCGTTGAGGACAGGGGAGGTCAGAGAAGTGGCCTTCTCAAACTTGTGGGTGTATTTGAGAACTCCAGCATCGCCACCTTCACGGACATCCTGGATAATAGGCTTCACAAGACCAACAATCGCATCATTGGACTTTTGAGACGGGCGCTTGAGGTAATCTTGGACCTTCTCCGCAGAAGTTGAAGCAGTGACAACGCGGGTCATCTCAATCCGCGAATCATCTACTTTGGGTTCCTCCTTCTTCTCCGGTGCAGGTGCAGGCTTGGATTCAGAGGCAGCTGGGACGAGGCCAACCTTCTCGGCCCAGGGTCCTTTAGCGTCACCCTTTCTCCGCTTCACCTTCAAGCTCTTAAGGTCGAGGTTTCTCTCTACGTCCTCGAGGCTGACACCAGCAGCGACACAGCGTGTGAGGGCAAAGTAGAGAAGATCAGCGGCCTCGGCTGCAATCTCCTCCTCGGTTGTTGCAGCGCACAGCTCCTCCGCTTCTTCCATGATCTTAGCTTGAGTAAGCTTTGGCTCGTTGAACAACCGGGCTGTATACGATCCAGCAGGTGCATCTGCCTTGCGAGCCTGTAGAGTCTTGTTAAGGCGAGACAAACCGGTGTACGGGCCAAAGCAGCTAGCCGTGCCAAGATGGCAGAAACCTGGAGAAGTAAGTATGACAAAGTCAGCCATGCAGGGTGAGTCGCTTACCTCTTCCAATCTGCTTAACAATGAAAACCAAGCAATCGCTATCGCAATCAAAACCAACGCGGATCAAATGCTGGACATCCCCGCTGGACTGACCCTTGTACCAAAGACCACGCTTCCGGCTCTGATAGACGCCAGTTCCCGTGCGAAGAGCCTCCGCAATACTCTTATCACTACTCCAGACAAAGCCAAGACATGTACCCCTCTCATCCGTTACCGTGGTAGCATAGAGACCGTTGCCCTGGTCCTTGACACCACGGGCAGCGATGAGCGAGCCAGCCTGGATCTTGCCGCTTGACTCACCCTGCTCGACAGTCAGGACGCTAGCAGGCACGATACTGACTGCCCCTTGCTTCATAGTATCCTTTATGGAGTCCTCCGTAACTTCTCCAGAGTATGTGCGGTAGAGAAGCTGAGCTTCAGGGTTCAAGCCTAGCTTGACAGAGACGGCATGGACAGCGGAGTCATTGGTGACGATGCCCGCTTCTTCCCGCTCAATGTGCTGGCACACCCATTTCTGGAAGGCCTCCACCTCGCTATCGGAGGAGGTATATACAACGAGACGTGACGATGGTACGGACTGCTCTTCGGAAAGTGCCGTCAGTTGGTCGAGGGAGATAAAGATCTTGGTGGCACCGGTGTTAAGGATATCGACAAGGTCTCCGGTAGAGGAAATGGCAGTAGCGTCGACGTAAATATCGAGACGACGGAAGTTTTCTTTGACGAATTTCTCTATTTGTGCGACATCTGTAGCTTTAACCAGAACGCGACCAAAGTAAGCGATCTGCTCAAGAGAGATGCCGCTGGAGGCGGAGGCGGGGTCGTAGGAGACAAGGAAGGGAGTAGCCATGGTGGAAAATGGTTGCAGGACTGGAGGATAGCGATATGGAGAGGAAGAGGAAGAATAATTGATCAAATTCCAGTCCCCGCGCTGGAATTGACTCAGGTATTATAAGGCAGCAAGGAGTAAACGCAGTTTACTCTTGTGTAACCATAGCGAGTGAATCATCAAAGAAATCTTCTGCCCCGCGCGCCTCACCGCCTTTGGTGTCGCCCGCTATCGGCCTCGTGGGGAGCCTCAGGCCGTCATGAAATTCTGTAAGACTCTTAATGACACTCGGCGATCAAAACAGTGGTCAATGGTCATGCGTCTTGGACAGTTTATCGTGAGAGCATTTCTCTGCAGCTGACCCTTGGCCCTTTAATTAAATTAGTTATCGGCCTAGCTGCGCCTCATAAATTATCATCAATTTCGGTAGCATTGGCCGCCAAGGATGCCCCCGCCAAGGATCATAGATAGCAGCGTATAAGAAGTCGCATGTTACATCACCAATAATATGGACCCATGGTGCCCCTTCCGCGTGCGTGCCCCGGAAGCTCGGCCCTATAGGGAGGTCAGGGACACTCCTGATAAACAGGGGACCGCCTATGAGCGCCGAGGGAATCAGGTGCCAAGCCCGCTATGTATCTAGCTCTCCCTCCGCCCAGTGTTAGTTATGTCTCAGGTTCGTTGTTGGGGCGCTTGGGACTCGAGAGCCCCTGCCTAAAATGACGCTATTCCCCATGCCCAACTTTTCTCTCCTTGTGTTTTGTGGCTGCTTGCTTTTGAATCTTTAACCAGAGCCGCACCGGAGCCGCAGTGACGATGAGACGATTTGATATCACTTTGGCGGCTGCGCTGAGTATCTGGAATCTTCCGCTAGGTAACACTTCATGGATGTTTCCCTTTTAGGCCACATGCTAATGGCTCTACATTAGGTACCAGGGCCGCAGAATGCGAAACAACCGGCGAGGATGACGCGGAAACTGGCGAGAAGATCCTCCGAGTGAGTAGCCAAAAACAGCTAGACGTATTTGGCGATGATTGCACCACTCTTGTCGGACACATTTTGATCGAGTCCGATTACTCGGGGGACTTTGTTCTGAATGGCGTTTCCGAAGTCAAGGGCAACATATCCACACCCCTCGGTGGCTACGGCGACAAGCTCGGTACATTTGAGCTGCTTGATTTGACAACGATTGATGCTATTTTCCTCCCGAAGGTTGTCAATGTACGCCTGCCAAGCCTTGAACACGCTGGCAGTATCTACTTGGAGCAGTCAGATGTGGGTGAGGTGGACCTAGGCTCGTTGACAGACGCCGGCCATGTACAGGTGGTCGGCGATTGGACAAGGTATGATGGAATTAAGCTTAACTCTTATATTTATACCTCCTGTCACTAACATCGTCTGACAGCATCAATCTTCGCTCATTGAAGAGAGCCACGCAGGTCGCCGTCAGTGGTACATACACCTGGGATGTGCCAGAGAACGAGGAACCAGTGAATATAAAGATCGAGCTACCGGCACTGGAATCTGCAAACTATGTCAGTGTTTCAGGGCTATTCGAAAGGTTTGCTACTTCCTTGTCCACCTATCGAGACGTCATCAGATGAGCCAGCTAACGAACAGCGCACAGTCTATCGCTTCCTCAACTCACGACCATAGGAGAGCAAGAAACTGGAGTTGACTACCCGATAAAGACCTGGAATGACGGCCGACCATTCCAATATGTAACCGGAGGACCTGGACTGCGGATAAGTTCGGCGAACCACCTCCCAATCGAGGTGCCTGAATTGGATTTCCTGAATGGCAACCTTCAGGTTTACGGCAATGTCACGACGTAAGGGACCGAACTCTATGGGCGTGTGCTCTCGTTCTGATGCTTTCGCAGATTCCGACTACCCTCCCTAGGCAAATCTGATGTAGACATTGAGTTCAACACTGACACACATATCGAAATCTTCTCCACAATCGAAAGTACTGGATATCTTTGGCTCTGGGGCAATGTCGGAAGGTGAGTATCCACGCTTATTCGAACTTTCTGCCCTCTGCTAGCGAATCTTGAGAACTTAATTAACAGATGTCCAGTGTTGAACTACCCAACATCGAGCACGTTGACTCGATTTCCATCGCCTATCGCGACCGGCTTCCTTGCAACGAAACACTCGTGAAGCTCTGGGCTTGGACCGGCCCGCACGACTACAGTCAATACAAGTGTTTCGAGGTGGACCCCGAATTCTTAGACGATGACGATGATGATCATGAGGATACCAATACCAATACCAACACTGACACTAACACTGACACCCAAGACACCACCAACAGCTCAAATGACACCAATAACGACGATACCACGGGAACCACTGCTTCAAACAATAATCTCCCCAGCGATGAACAAGACACGAGCAACAACTCAACTGGCAGCGCAGGGAATGATTCGTTTGACGGTAGAGGTGGACGTATTGTCACCCATACCGGTGTTGCAATGCTGGTTGTGGCCGTTTTCTCGTTCTGCTTTTACTGACGGGCATGGTCTGGACATCAGGCGCAAAAGAGCGGGCGCAACCCAGTAAATTCTTGGATAATCTACTTTTCGATTAGAGGGAATTAGAGGGGGTCGATATATGTTTACAATGATTTCGCTCATATCGTGATTCCCACAGCTTCTTGGCTAGAGCGCAGAGACATGTATTCAGTGCGTCGAGATTGCATTTGCAAAGTGGTCAATTTCGACTTCCGTAGTCGAGTAGATTCTGGTAGAGATATGAATTCTGGTCTTGTAAATCGGGCTGCCATTGTCGCCGTCTGTATTCCAGCCACTTCGTTCACCCCGCACCCCACCATATCCAAACAGAATGGACAATGAACATTAGTGCGTAGAATGAACCACAGTTCGCAGATCCTGTCAGTCCTGAAACCGCTAGCCTTTGACTTTCTCCAGTGGAATCTAGTACGAAGAGGAAATCGAAGATCTGATCTGGGGCCACGCGGCTTCCCCAGGCCAAGTGGGGGTTTGAAAGATTAGCTTAGCCCTATGAATAGTCACTTGTTCTATAAAAACTTGCAGATCGCCATAAGGCCCTTTATTCAGGTATTAGCATGGGTAGTTAGTCCCGCTGCTTCAGGACTCAGAGACTTTAAGTTCCTTGTACTAGTTGAACCCACCAGCCATAGCCCAAATGACCATGGCCATGAAGACTGCAGTACCGCCCTACCCCGAGAACAAAAGAAACACTGTTTTCAGCACACTAACTCATGAGAGGATCCCATAATAATAGACTCATAACATTAACAAAGCCCTCAGCTCAATAATAGCCCTAATCCCCACATTCATCCTCACCACCGCCACCACCACCACCACAATTACAACCCCAAGACGTCCATCCCCAAGCACCTTTTCCCCACCGACCCACCCACTGTGTTTAAGGCGTCTTATCCAAAAAGATCACACTATTCTCCCCGGGCTGCATCTTCTTTGGCGGCGGATCCATACCCGCAGACTTCAGCCAGCAATTTCCGGCATTATAGTCGAACGCTCCGCAGTCCGGATTGTTCGCGCAGTCGCGGAAACACTCATTGTAGTCTGCCACCTTGTAGGAGGGCTGATGAGTGTAGAGGAAGGGTGTTGCGACATCTGGAGTTGGGTGTTAGAGGTTGGGATATGAGCGGGGTAGATGATGATGATGATGAAAAGCACGAAGGGGGCAAAGGGAAGAAGGCAGATGCAAGTGGTCTACTTACGGACTCCGCAGAATAATTTGAATCGTCGGCCGTTGCATTCCTGTTCGAGGGCGTGGTCGGCGTTACCTATATAGAGTCGCTCATGTTAGAGTTGCCTTGCACATTGTAGCTACTGATAGTGAACAAAATGTGGAACAGAATAGAGATAAGGATGGGTGAGAGAAGGTCCAGGGGTCATGGCTTCTCCCAAAAAAAAACATGCGTTGGTTGCTCTTACATTGTGGATTGCAGTTAACAGGAACCGCTGGGCAACTGCTGCAACGCTTTGTGCGAGTTCTCCAGGAACAACCGCATCTGGCATCAATCAGAGGGAGTTGGATGAGGACAAGAAATGCCACGAGTAAGGGAAGAAGGGATTTAGGAAGTAAGCTCATGTTGGTGGGCTGTAGAGCTCTGCTCCAGATTTGCACCAAGTCTTAAGGCTAGTAGATATTAAATGGGCAATAGGAGCTGGGAGGAGAGGGACTGCAAAGATATCAGTGGAAGAGATGAAAATTAGGTTCTGAAACGAAATACATCGGATCTGACATGCTGCGCTTGTGATATACGAGACAAGGTGGAAATACATATACTGGTGAATAGTGAAAAAAAGAATGGGAAGCGAAAATTTACAGATCTAGTAGCCCCTCAACAGAAACCCGCAGAACCACCGATCACACTGTCACCATTTGATTTCGAGAAGTACGGCCAGGGATTGAGTGAATTTTACTGAAGCCTGATTGGACTATGCATTAACCACCACCAAAACATGGAATCGAATGTTCTCTTCGATCAGCGCGGGCTTCTGAAGAGAATGGGAGGGAACAAACCATCAGTGGAGGTCACCTGTGTTAGCCTGCATCTCAGGGAACACCCGAGAGGCAATCCCCGAGCAATACCGAAATGACGGTTATACTGCCAGCAGAAGTGAAGAAGGTATAAAATTAACAAAAGATGAAGGAACCCAACCGGGATCTTGAATAGCTTTCGTGGCTGGCTGTCGAAGGAGCTCGAGGGCCGCAAATGAAACCATTTAAACCGAAGAAGCCCTCTCGTTCCATCCAAGTAGAACCACCCATTATGGTGTTTATCATCAAGCCAAAGCAGAATTTCCATTTCAGCTACTTGATGCAATGGACGTTTAGAAGATGGCAAAGATTTATCAGTGGAGTGCTCCTAGGGAGGATCTCGCAATGCCTCACCCGCTTCGCTTTTTTTCGTTGCACTTACTCAAAGTCCGCTGCATGTGGCTCGACCGGACCAAAACGCACGGTCCCAGCTGTATATCATCAAACCATCGAGTCCTCGGAATCTCGTCTTAAAGGCAACCGGTGTAGCTGCACGAGCGCACGATTTCCTTTCACTTATTTAGTGACATCGACAAGGCCACGAAGGAAGGGATGCTCTGGATCGACTCTGCAGGTCTCGAAAGAAGCACAGATTACCCCAAACCATGCGAAGCAAAGCGAAATCAAAGTGCCCCCTCCCAGCAGGAATCGGATCGTGCCGCGCTATCGCAACAAACAGCATTGGCATGTTGTTGCCCACGGACGAACGATCTGCATTGTGCCTAGAAGTAGATAAATAGGTCTCGCGTCACCTCCGCAAAGTATTACGTACACGAAGAGTAAGGATGTGACGAGCGTATGGGAGATGAATGTGGCTCGGCGCATTTGTGGAGAATGATTTGAAGTTCATGCGTGGCGTGGGCGGGGATAGTGACAGACTTATGTTGTACAAGGTATGTATGCGCAAGGTTTGCCTGGAGGAGGAGGAGGAGGCGGCGATGGCCGCGGCAGGGATGCTATCAAGGCACAGGTACACAGCTGCACAGGGCTGGAAACAGTAGTTCGCCGATCTGAGATCTGATCGACCGTACCCGTGGACCTGAGCTCCTGCGCCCCCGCGAAGGAAGGACTCATTGATCGCTCCATCGACCATCAATCGTTTAGTATATGGGGTCCCTACAGCTGTGGCTCAAGGTTCGGGCCTGCGCGGGAAGCATTTACATAGTGAGCAAGTTTGTTTGTGTGATTCGGGACCACTTTACCCCGGGGAAGCGCTGGGCGCTTGAGCGCTAGGACGCAGATACTAGAGCATTTGCCACTTTGCCTACCTGCTGTTGATACGAGATACCGCTCAAAGTTGCCTAAACTTACGGTCGTTGACGAGGCCCAGTTTTGGTAAGGCATATGGGGCAGACCTCCTCTGCTCTGCACTATGTACATGGCCGAGCCTGGACGCTGCAGGGCTTTGTTTGTCTGGCCCTACCTCTATATTCTCACGCCAAAGAGAATGCTACAGGACAAGAGAGAGACCGAAAAGTAGCATGAGCTATGAAGATAGAGAATAATATTGCCATGTGAAGTTTTGAAGATCATATTTCTGTTTCAAAACTATCTTCCTACCCCGATTTTCCATCGTACCCAGGCGCGTGAAAACAAAAACAAGAAAAAAGAAAGCCCTTCCCCGTCTAGGCTTGTGTCGGTCCTCCCCGCACGACCCAACTCTCCACCAAGCTGTCAGAATGCACCACCTCCATCCAGGCTCACTGCATTGAGGCTAATCTCTGCCTCCTCCCAGTACCAACTACCAGCCCCCTCCCCCCTCTGGCCGTCACATCCCTAAATCATCCTACTCTAAGGACACTCTCCCAGAATCGCAGGCAGCGTTGGGTGCTGGTTGCACGACGGCATCACACAGCCGTAAAGAGCGCCAGACGCAGTGAACACAGCGATCGAGCCCGCAGTCTTGCTGGTGCAGTGTTGCTGACCGACGACCTTGGGGTCTGGAGGTGGAATAGGGCAGCGGGGATCGCTGCGACCCCACATGAGGAAAGGGATTGTCCAGCACACGTTGGAGTTGGGGTCGTACTTCCATTTCTGGAAGAGCAGGAACGCGGAGGATTGTTGGATCAAGGTGAGCATAAGGAGCCCGAGGAGGAAGGTGAGGTTTTTCATTTTGAATAAAGCTGGTTTTGCTGAATAGGAGAGAAGCTTTAGGACGCAATGCTTCCAAGTAGGGAGAGGGAAGTCGCGTACCTTGAGTATTCTCCGGGGTTGAAGAATGAGATAGAAGTCCTGACTTGCAGAATTGGGGATTCAGCAAAGGAAAAGGGCTGCGGAAGCAAGAATCACTGCGGGCGGGTGGTCATTTTATAGTAGTGCTGCCCGTGTGATGGGTAACTCCCAGCTCTTATTCGACATGGTATTCTTGAGGGACGTGATGGGCAAAGGAGGCAATCGGTGATATCATCTCACACGGCAGCTGTAAGCTCTCGTACGGCATAGGTTTGTGTAATTCACGCAGATCAACCTTGCATCCCCGCTCGAAGGAAGCAAAAGAGAGAAAAAAAGACCTCCAAAAGTAAGGAAAGGGGAATCATCACGGTGGCTGAACTGAGTCCTAAGTGAGTCCGATCAGCTCCGGTGAGCCCGAGCTGAATCTGCGAGCCCAAGGTTCCCCGTCTAGTCCACCAGTACACCACAGAGGTTCACAAATAGAACCCTAGGAGTAGAGATTGGATCATATGTGGGGTCAGATATCCTGGCCAATATGCCTGATGTCTCTCCATGCGTGGGACTGAGCAGTGACAGTAGCTGGACGAGGGTGGTATGACGGGGGATACGGAATCATGCAGATATTGATGCAAGGCTGTCACAGATCCTCGAAGGCAAAGTCTTGAGATCGGCGCCCCGAGAAAAGAGACCAAGCCACTGGACCGTCGGTTCATATTCGGAGTGTGCTGTTTCCCTGTGGTTCCGACTTGTATCTGGATACGCCTCTCGCTAAGTGTGAGGAGTGCCCATTGCCTCTATAAATACCCGCCCTCCTCTGTACTTTATGCCTCCCTTCTCGTCTCCAGAGTCTACCCCATTCCTCTTCCCACCTCGGTTCACTCCAAATCGAACTCAGAATGAAGGGCCATCTGTCCATCTTGGCTTTCTCCCTCTTGTTTGGTGCAACTGGCGTAACCGCTCAGTATGCCTGGCCTGCTGCACCGGCAGCACCCCCACCAGCTCCGCCACCAGCCCCAGCGCCAGCTCCGGCCCCAGCGCCTGCTCCAGCTCCAGCTCCAGCTCCAGCCCCAGCTCCAGCCCCAGCTCCAGCCCTGGGACCTCATACTTGCCCTGGCTCCCCACCTTCAGTATTCAACGCCTCCCCAGTAGTTGCCAGTCACGTCTCTTGCTCCGGCAGTAGGTCTACCTGTTTTTGCTAATCCTTTTGTTAGAGAAAAGAAATCCACGAGCTAATCCTTGATAGGCGATGGGAAGATCTGGGAGTCTGCCGACGGCACCTGGTACTATCTCCAGTGTTGTGCGGCGAGCAGCTCGCACGGTGTTCATCTTGGTTCCCCCTCGGCGACAGGCTATGCAGACTGCCTGAACAAGTGCTCTGACACCAAGAACTGTCTCTCGTGAGTGAAACTGGACTCATCGTAACTCGCCTGCCGGTCCCAAGGTTAACCTGCTGTAGAGCGGCTTTCGTCCCGTCCACTGGCCTTTGCCAACTGTATGATTGGGGCAGCCACTCAATCACCGCCAAAACAGACCAATTGTATGCGTATGTGACCACGCCACCAGCTACTCAAGACATAAACATCAATACAAAGCTCTGCTCCACCACGTGCCCGGAGGCCGATGGGCAGATCTTCGTGAGCAAACATGGCGAGGTACGTTGCCGAAGCCAGACAGGCACCTGACGCGGTATGACACTAACATTGGGTTATATACAGACTTTCCGAATGGACTGTGAAAAGCGCCACGGAACCCAGATCATCAATGCTCTCTCGCTCAACACATTCGAGGAATGCATCGAGTCCTGCGGCGCCTCACCCGCCTGCAGCAGCGTCGACTATGACCAGAAGCAGAAAAACTGCTACCATAGCACCAATGGTGGATCTCCCAAGCTCAACGCCAAGATTTTCGCCAGTGCCCACTCCGTTGGCTGCGCCGGGGCTTGCGAGCCGTGTGACAGCTGCTCTAGCTCCGCTGCGACGACCAAAGCCCTGACCAACCCGCAGAAAAACTACTGCCAGAACAACGAGATTGTCAACATTGATGGCTACCCATTCCGCACCCTATGTAACCAGTGCTACCCGGCGTCAGCGGGCAATTGGTATGAGGATACCAATGCAAAGACCTACCATGACTGCATGGTCACTTGCAGCAAGGACTCGGCGTGCATAGGAATCAACTGGATCAACGCGTGCCATATCATCAAGAAGGTAGACGCTATCAACAACCCAGGATCCTGTGGTGCTCGTTTTGTACCACTTTACCTTCCATAGACCTCACGGATGAGGTTGGATGGATGCTTTGGCTAGAGAAGGCTTTTTTGTTTTATCTATAACCAGCACGAGTCACTAGTACAGAATCAAGTCGATACTCTCATCTGCCCCTGTTAGATTCACTGTGTTTGCAAATGACTTGGACTGCATACCAATAAAAGCCTCCCAGGAAACCCCAGGGCCTAACTCTCCATATTGATCCCAATGAAACCAGAGTTTCTGTAACAAGCTCAGACCCTGCTTTAGGTTTGCAAAGCCAATGTTTTCCACCATTCGCTGCAGTGTCGCCTGGATCTGCTCCCTATGCGTCCACTGTGTTGAGCAGCAACCCGCAGTAAACAGTGGAAAGTAAAGGACGACCCCTAAACAGGGCCCGCTATGCACCTCTATCTGAGACAGGAGGACTAGAATGCGTTGCACGGTATTCTGAATCTCTTCAGTTGTAGGATTGAGCCGTTGAACGCGCAGTTGTATTTGCAGTATGGCTGCGTGATGATAGCTTTCGTTGACGTGCGAGTATTGTTGTTCGAGTGCTGGTGGCAGGTTAAGGTGCGTGCCCGTGAGATATATTTGAGCTCTGTAGATCATTGTATTTAGTTTCTGTATGAGACGTAGAGACTTTATCTCTAATTGGGCGGCGTCAAGTACGTCCGTGCTTTTGATGCGCCCCCTTTGCTGGACAAGAGTCCCAATCTCGCAGAAGATGTTGACAAGATCGGGAGAGTAAGCCAGGAAGTCATCGATGCGCGGTGTCGAGTCATTGTCTCCGACCATATAAAGGGCTTGATTCGACACCATAGCTGAAGGGGGGTTCCCTGAGATGTTGGCAATAGCGACAAGCGAGACGAAACATTTCGCGATAAACGCTCTGGCTCGGGTCGGAGAGTGTATAGTCCACGTAGAGGATTCGCGGCTGAAGAGAGAGGCGGCTCCCTCGAGATGCAATCTCCATGAGCAATCCTTTCCACGTCCGGTGATTACTTCGGAGTAACAGAACATCAAAATTGCCGCCATGATAGATTCGGTGGGGTAATTAGAAAGCCTTGCCCGCAGCTGTTCAACGGCTTTCACTTGTAGGGTCGCAAGCTGCTTGGCATCTTGAGTAGATCCAGAATGGAGTCGATGTACAGCAGCCAGATTGAGTGCAGACGCCATGACAAAAGGCTTTTCCATCGCTATCGGAATGAAGGTTCCGCAAAACTCGTTTTTAAGACTTGGATTGCACGTGAACGAATCTGCGACTCGGGTAAAGTAGTCAAAAAGCGTTTTATAAGCTGGAGAAAGCCCTGGAAGTAAGGATAAGCTTCTTTCAACTTGTAAGCTGGATGTATATGTGGCAGCGTTATGGTAGGCCTCTATCATCGGCCTAGGCGTCGCTTGGGGTACGCTTGCGTTGAATGTATTGGGAATACCATATACAAATGACGGTAACCCCCCACTGCCAGTAGGGGTAATACCAGGGGCAGCGCTATCTAAATATTGGTTAGATCGGACCAGGGCATTCGTGTGTTCACTTTTGTATCATTTTTTGTATCCAGTTGTTACGTACCTTGGCCTCGCGAGTCAACCCGCACGACTGGAGCACCCCGGGTGCCAATGCCACGAATACATTGGCCAAAAATCGACTTGCCAAACGGCCGGCCGCCCCAGCGACAGCGAACGCCATATGTACAGCCCCGGCCAAGCTTCAGGCACAGAGCACAAGCGGGCCGGCGCTCGTCACACTTCTGATGATGCTCTCGGCATTCCAGGCAGCCTGATCGGGAGCGAGGAGCATGCTTTCTTTTCCTTTTCGGTTCATCTATCTCAATTTTTTCAGGCTGTATGGTACCCATTGAAGAATTGCCATTTAGTGTTCAGGAAAATTGCAGGAAAATTGTTCCAAGAAGAAGAGTGATGCGGCCTCGAGGAATGATGGATAGCCGCCACGGGCCTAGTCCCAAACAGGAAAGTATACACCAGTTGTGGGCCTGAGGCCACAAGGATCCGCCGGTTTCTCCACCGATTTTCCTCCACTTTTCTAGCTCTTGTCTCCTGGTCTATATCAGGAAAGTATAGACCGGTTATTTCACTCGCATTACAACTTTGTCCAGGGGGAATCTTCAATCGGCTGAGTTGGATGCTCCCTTCATCCGCCACGAGGGTCTCATTGAACAGACCTCTTGTCAGATTTTTTTTTTTTTTTTTGGCGAATACCGCAGTATAAAGCTTCTGTCTGCAAGAATGAACCGCAATACAACCTACAATCGCGATCTCAAAGTGATCGACCAAGGTTGACTCTATAAAACACCCACAATGTGCAAATCACCCCTCCACGACTTCCTAGTCGCGACCCCCAAAGTCGAAAACCACCTGCACATCGAAAGGACCCTCGAGCCCACCCTCCTCTTCACCCTCGCAGCGCGCAACAAAATGACCCTCCTCGATGGCCCTGAATGGGCCTCAGCCGAGATTCTCAAAGCGTGATACGGCAAATTTGCCTGTCTTGACGACTTCCTCTACTACTGCTACCTCGGCGCCAGCGTCCTCATGACCGCCGCCGACTTCGAGGAACTCGCATGGACGTACTTTGTCAAGGCGGATGGCATGCGCACCCGCCACGTCGAGGTCTCCGTCGATCCGCAGGTGCATACTGTCCGCGGAGTCTCGTATGATGTTGTCATGGAAGGATTGCTTGCTGCGAAGCGATGTGCTGTGGCGGAGATGGGGATGTCCGTCGAATACATCGCGTGTATCCATCGGCATTTGCCGCTCACCGACTCGCACGCGCTGGTTGATACCATCCTCGAGCGCCGACACCTCGTCGATGGAACACTCGCGGGAGTTGGTCTGGTCTCGAGCGAGAAGCCGTTCCCGCCCGGAGCTGCTGAACCAGCTGGCGAAGCAGCAAACGCTGGTTACGCTCTGTCTGTGGTCGAACGTCGCGCTTGGGGTCTTGCAGGACTTAGCTGATGCGATGCGGCTGTGCGCGCGTTTCCCGATGCAGGTGTGCGGTTTAGTTTAAATAGTGACGATCCCGCTCTTGATGGGTGCTATCTACAGGAGGTCTATTGTCGGGTGCAGGCGACTTTTGGACTGACAATGGCGGAGTGGGAATGGATTCTTCGGGGGACTATAGAGAGGAGCTGGATTGATGAGGGGATAAAGAATGAGTTATTGCCGGAGTTTCAAGAGACGTTTGATAGGTTCAAGGCGCAAATCTAGGTCTGGAATTTACGGTTGTTTCCTCAAGACAGAGGGGAGCAGAAATCCCTGCCGGAACATCTCGCCCTCCAGATATTGTATAAATGGCTCTATATGACACAAAGCAGAAACAAAGACTCCATAAAACCCCTTCAATAACAAGGCCCGTATATGATAACTCTCAGCCAGCAACAGAAGCATCATAAGAAGGCAAAGCCCCCGGGTCCCTCCGCACCGATATAATCATCGGCACGACCAGCTTAATCGACCCCGAGCCCCGAAAGTACAATTTGCATTTCAGGGCGTAGACGCGAGAGATCAGACACGAGTAAAACGTCGGAATGATATTCTCGCGCGGAAGCGTCACCGGCACTTGAAGACCTGCAGTGTGCGCGCCCGTCTCTACGCAGCGGTCCCAATGAAGCGAAGGGATTTTTCCCCGTACGGAAGGCGGAAATCTTTTATCTTGAAAGTTCAGCGGCTGGCCGAGAAACTCCCTCTTGTGAGCGAGCGGCTGATACTCCTTATCGGTGCTTGTTGTGAAAAACGTAGTCGCGATAATTTGGCTTTCGAATGATTCAGCCTCAGGTGGGTTAGTCGAGTCGGAGCCAGAGGAGTCGCGAGGCTGGTAGAACAGCGTCAGCCAGACGGCCTGGCTGATGAGGAGATGCGGATCGCGCGACGGAAGCCAGATACGGATGGGCTCTTCGACGGAGACAGAGAGTCGCCCAAGGGCGTCTCGCACCTTCTGCCGCTTGGAAGCGTAGACAGTTTTCTCTCCGCGAAGGCAATACTCATTTTGAACGAGATCTGGATGTAAAGCTATCGAGTTTCCATCAAGCGCAGGCTTGATCCGTAGCTTTTCCTTCTTCTCAAACAAGGGTTCGCCCCTGCCGGATAGTGGATTGATGCGGTTTATTTGACATTGAATATAATAAGAGACCTGGCATGCTGCCGGCGCAAAATCGTCTCGCAGCTTGCCGCCGAAACCAGAGGTCGTGGCGTCTCCAAAGCTTGGGGGTAACTGGGCATGGGCTGCTTTCACGATGGCCGGGGCAGATGGGTGTAGACAACAAGACGCGGACAGTATGTCTGGGACTTGGAATGCAAAGTCAAAGAGGTATCTCTGGTTTCCGTTTAGGACTCTGTCCTCGACCGGCTCGCAATGCACAATGCTCAGAAGTCGATGGCGGACTTTCCCTGCGTTTTGTTCTCCTGGTTTCTCGAGTCAGTCTCGTCTCGCGCAAGGAGATACCTAGGTGGCGTAGAATTGTATACCTATGAAGCTGATATGAATATCGTCGAATCGCAAATCGCAAGAGGGCATAACAAGGACGGCTCCTTTGATTTGATCTCCTGTAGTATAAGATGAAATATACGACGAGGTCTCATTGGGTCCACATAAGCTGATTTCCACGGAAATTGCGTGCCTCAGATCCATGCCTGTAGAGTCCTATAGAATAATATTGTTCGAGAGAAACCGCCAGATACATGCGTGCTTGTACCTGGAGGCTAGACCAGATTTTATAGCGCACATGGCAAGGGAATGAGCCACCAGTGCAAAAGACCCGATACCAGGGGAATCTACGTAGGTACTACTGCTAGCGTAATATTGGGCAGGTTAGTAAAGTGTCAGTCCCGCTGAACTAGGTTCAATTCTTGGATGATGGGCCCAGACCCACTGCCTACCGTTGGGACTTGTATTCAATCATAGTGGACCCCTTGCCCCTTTAGCGTAATATACTGTAACCCTCGTAGAGGAGTTCTTAAAGACATAGATGTTTGTATCAGCACAATATATAACCAATGGCAATACCGACAGAAAAAACCCCTTCAACCGTGGCTCCCGCCATCCTCTCCAACGTGCACCACTTCACCCCCTCATACCCATTGATCCCCTCAATAAACCTCTCTGCGCCTCCCTGCTAACGTGCGGATGGATACTCTGCAGAAACACAAATTGGTCATTCTCTCTACACGGGAACTTGAAGATATCCTTCCAGCACGTTGGCTTAAAAGGGGAGGTGAGTGCCGAAGTGTATACTGCTATAAGGAGAGGATTATACAATGTATTGCGTGCTAAGATTGATTTGAACTTAAAACTATGTTTATATATATTCATACGTACCATCATCATGTCCATATCTAGGATAAGACCCGAAAGCATCATCGGCATTCACAGCTGAGAATAATTGTTCATGAAGAGCCTGCATAGGTGTATATAGTAATCTACCCAACCTCGGCTCTGAGCCACCACCAATCTTGGAGTATGACTCCGACTACCCCCCCAGCAACGGTGATCCGCGATGGGCAAGCCGAAAGAAATAGATTGCACTTGGACCCTTGTCCAGCGGCAAACCTTTTGCAAGATACTATCGTAGGTCTCCACTAATCTACTCTAACTCTTGACATGGGCCAGCAAGAGTGGCGAATGTGCCATTCTTTACTCCAAATTTATTATCACGGAACCGCGGCGGGGAAGGGTTGGAGCATGACCTGCGAAAGAGGGGTCAATCGAAATCGTGATTGTCAACGTTACTCCAACTACCTCCCGCGGCGGCCTGAATTTCAAGGTCGCGTGCCATGGACGTGTACCTTTTTTCCCCATGCTCCTTCTCTCCTAGCATTATCTAGTACCCGGTTCACCCAAGCAGCTACTGAAGGACAGCTTTCGCAATATGCTCGTCGTCAAATGTTCAGGCTCGCCGCGCGAGGTATGCACCTATTACCCTCCAACTCTTCCCCTACCAGGACAGTTTTTGGATAGAAGCGAGACTGAACCCCAGCGTGCCAGAATATCAGTGCTAACAAACCATCGTCAGATCGGAAAACAACACGGTGTCTCAGCAAGCGTGCAAATCGCACGATGCATCGGCTTTTACACGGGCATGTTCCAAAAGACCAGCTCGCTAGCCTGGAAAGATGTTCTTGCTCTTGCTGAGAGTTTCGCGGCTAGAATCAAGACTGTTTGGCCCGAGTATTATGCGGAGATGGAAGGTATATTCCCTGCCACTTCTTCTTCTTCCTGCTCTTCTTTCCTGAGTCGATTTAAGGGGGGGGATAATTATCCAGGCTGATTGGTGTGTATAGGTATCGCAGAGGGCTCAGGACACTCGATTCTCGACATCGTCGCCCTAAATGTCCGCACGGAAATCGCATTTGGATGTTTCAGCGACGGGTGCACGGCGCTCAGCTGGCAGACCGAGAAACATAGCTTTCTCGCGCAGAACTGGGACGTAAGCTGCATTTATCCTAACCATATATCCATTCAACCTTCCTGAACCAAGCTGAGCTGAGAGCACAAAAAACAGTGGCAACCCCCCCAAAAACAAAACCTCATCGTCCTCGAGATCTACCGATCGAATGAGAAAACCCCATCAATAAAAATGATAACCGAAGCCGGAATAATTGGCAAAATCGGCCTCAATTCCGCCGGCGTGGGCGTGTGTCTGAATGCGATCCGGGCGCACGGGATGGACCCGACTCGGCTCCCCGTCCATCTGGCGCTACGAATGGTTCTCGAGAGCTCGTCGACAAGTCAAGCCGTCGAAGCGCTGAAGAGATACGGCGTCGCGTCCTCGGCGCATCTCCTCATCGCGGACACTGCGACTTCAGCTGGCTGCGAGGTCACCGCGAAGACTGTCGCCGTCGTGCCCATGAATGCCAGGGGGAGGGTTATACACTCGAATCATCTGCTACTCGAGCACCCGGGGGTAATTGATACGGCGTGGTTGAAGGACTCGCCGTTCCGGGTGCAGCGCATGCTCGAGTTGACGAATGCGTTGGAAGAGGGAGAAGGAGAGGGGGAGCAACCGACGTGGGATGGAGTCCAGGGTCTTTTTGAGGATAGGGAGAATGCCCCCGCGGCGATTTGCAGGTCGGGTGATATCGAGACGCTGTTCAATATTGTGATGGATTTGAAGACGCGCAGGGCGGTTGTGAGGTTTGGGAGGCCGGATCAGGTGGAGGAGAGGTTTGAGTTGGCGTTTGGTGATGTATAAGATGATACGAGGTGATTTTAGTAGAGGATATGGTAATCGCAGGAATATCAAAGATGTGGTGTATGTTTAAATGGACGAATTTCTTATCACATTCCGTCTATTGATGGTTAGGGTTTGCAGCCTGTATCCGTATTTCTTTTATATCTCTCTCTCTATGAAGTTTCTAGCAAGAGAATACATATATTCGGTTTCAAAGGGCTACTTACTCCGGACTCCCTTTCTCGGTAGATACAGGTTGTTTTCTATACAATAACCTGGATTTCCCATCTCCTGTACTGTGGCGTCAGGGTGAATTGACTCCCCAATTGCGAATTCAGACCCTTTACTACTAAAAAAAAAAAAGAATCATCCTATGGCCCTTGATATCTCGCCCTCCTGAGATGCCAGGGCTGAAGCTGATTGAAGGGCAAGAGGTCCGTCAATTTGCGGCAACTGCTGACAGCAATTGATACATTACTGTCTAGATATGGCTATCGTTGCCTGGTTTTCGCCCATTTTTTGCTGAAGAGGACCTGGTATTTCGCGCTTGTAGTAGGTATGTTCCACAGAGTCATCCTTCGCGCATCAGTCACAATGAACGCGCTCAAATGAGAAGATTGGATTTCTTTTTTTTTCTCTTGGAAGGAAATTAAGAAAAAGAAAAAAAGGATCCAGCCATTGATATGCCTGTGCAAAGGGCACACACTGCCCTTTTCGGGGCTCTCTTGCGAGGGCCCGCAAGCGGGCCCCGCGGTCCCCGGTTCGCCGGATGTGCGCTGCGTGGGGGGCGACGGCAGCAGCGGCAGCGCAAAATAAAATGCAAAGCCAAAGCTGGCGTGCAGATGGTCCGATAATCGGTCACTGCGCGCAAAGATCGACGACACGATCAGTCAGTGTCGAATAGGATCTTGTCGAATAATAGACTTCGCGGCCCATTGCCGTGATTAGATATACTTTCGGATCAGATAATCTCAAAGATTAGATTAGATCCTCGTATTCCAGTGCTCAGCTCAGTCGTCCAAGACCATGCATGCCACCACCATGGACGTCGTCATCCCACCTGTGGCCGTGTACGTGTCTCGCGACTTGTTTTGATCGCCGCGGCCTCGGGGCTCCAGCTGGCAGCTCCTTTCCCACATTTCGTGGGCGTCGCTCGATGCTGCTGCTTGTAGTTGCGTCGCGAGGTATTCCTGCAACTCCAGCACGGGGTGCAGGTTGTACGAGGCTTGCTGAAACCCCTGGAGCTCGTGCAACGTTGATGACAGCATCGTGTATTTGGAGAAATTGATCAGCCCTTCGGGTGTGGTGGCGGGGTTTCCATCTTCGATGAAGACGAGATCTTTGAGGAAGAGGCCTGCTCGATGCATAATTAGTTTTCTTAAATTTTAGTAATGAGAGCCAGTGTTTTCTAAGAGCACTGACCGAGGAAGGGAATGCATGGCGGTACCGCCTGTCGTAGCTTGTTACGGTAGATTTGGTAGTTCTGGTCACTAGATATGAGAGCCTGCAGTGGCTCAAGGACGCTGCAAGTACGTTCGGTGACCATGGACCACGTCCGGCCTAGTCGGTAGATAGGAGTACTTTCCAGCCCTGATAGAATCGAGACAACTGCGGAGTAGTTCTGAAGATCACGGCACGCCTGGAGCATATCAGTCACAGCTAGTAGGAGACAGGGCTTAATATCGCAATACGTACACTGGCCACATTGACTAGATGCCCTATGATCTGGGTCCGCTTTTTCAAGTCGGCCTCGGCCAATATGGTTCCACCGACCCAGCTCGACAGCTGATTGAAATATCGAATCAGCGCCCTCACATTGGGCGCTCGCGGCGGCAGTCCATTCTGGCCCTCTTCTTTCCTCTGCCAGCCTTTGTGCATTAGCTCCCTTGGCCGGACCTTCCCAAACATCGACGATTCGATGAGCGTCAACTGCCGCGCGATTTCTGTCGGATCGATCTTCAAGAATTGGAGTTTAGTCAGTTTCCGGGGAAGGATCGGCTTTGGAGGGTTGGAAATAGAGGGCTGCGATCTTTTCGTGCGTTCGACACCTGTAAGCCGGCAGCGGATGAGGTCGAGTAGCTGTTGTTGTGTTGCGCTTGACTCGTTCGTAGTGGCGGTTAGGTGCGAAGTAAAGAGCTGTAGTGTGAGCAGGCTCTTGTGTGTCTCTGGGCCCTCTGGCTCCGCCCAAAAACTCTCCAGCCACTGTCTCAAGATGTTGACCACCCGGACGCGCACCAGTGGCTGTGTTTGTGCCGTCCATTCTAAAACATCGGTTGCGCTCAGTGTAGCAGGCGGCGTGGGCTGGCACTCGAAGCGCTGCAGAAGATGCCGGACGAGTTCCGGTCCCGAAGTGAAGTAGTTGTACGTCGTCAGAAAAGTGCGGTTGAATGCGGCGTCCAATTTGTCGGGGCGAGTCAGATTGTCGACCAGGCCTTGCAACGATCCCGCCTTTACGACCTCAACGTCGCCAAGGTACTCGTAGCTGATTCTCTGCGGGAATTCGACGTGGTAGGAGTCGGCAGTGTCCATTCGTTTCTTCTTTTTCTTATCGTCATCATCGCCCATCGTGGTGTGACAGACAGTTCTGTGACAGCGGGATTCCAGTTCCTCCGCATCTGCCTGGATAGTCGCTGCTGCACAAGGTGAACCTGGACTGCAGGAAGGGAAGCGGCAACCCGGGGATTAAATATCGGAACACAATCTCGATACGTACGTCCAGCACAGCCAACGTAATCGTGCGTCCCGAGTTCCTGGCAAACAGGAAGATCCATGGTTCATTTGGGTAGCTAAGCTGAGGGTGGGGTTCGGTCGGTGCGCAGGAAAGTGACCAGTGCGCGCTGACACTAAACTGCGAGTCCAGCCAAGCATACTGTTGCTCGCATGGCAAGTCTGGCCCGGCCACATTATTATTAGTGGCGCTCGAGGATCCGACCTTTGGCCGATCTCGGATGTGCGGCGTCACACAGTCACACTTGCGCAGGCTCACGGCGGGCCCTGGTGGAGTGCGGTATCTACATACACTAGTGGTCTGTTAGTACTGGGATTTTCTTCCACGTCCTGACCACCCCACTAGATAGACTTATGAAGAGTCATGGAGTACATGGTATACAACTTCTGATTAGGAGTTGAGTTAACTGTCGGGTAATCAAACTACATAGGAAAAAGGGTATCTTTATAGCTAAACCACCATCGACCCCCGCACCGCACGACTGGCTTAGAACACAGTGCCCTTGACCTGCATTTTCTTTCTCAGATCAATATCCTTGATAAGGATGGTCCACGGAATCGCAAGCACCATAATACCAACCCCAACAGCAAGGAGTCTAAGCTCTGCATAGGCGTACGCGTTCTGAATCGCCGTCCGGACGGGGCTCCCGACCGGATAACTCGTCTGTGTCGCAAGATCATCGTAGATGCTGGCGAAGTTGTCCATGGCCGACTCTGGAAGGTATCTATTCAGAGCCTTGGGGAAGGTATTTTGCCAAATTGAGGTGCTAATGGTGAGCCCCGCAGAGTTCCCGATGGTGCCGACCACGTTCAAAATTGCCAGCGCAGTCGCGACATGCTGGTGGTCAACGGCGGCCAGGATAGCAATCTGCTCGACCAGGATGAATATCGACCCCCCAACTGCGAGGAAGATCTGGCACATCACCTGGTACCCGACGCTCATGTTGGGCTCGCGGAAATAGATCATCAGCCCTTGCATGAGGATGTAGAGCGGAATTGCAATGTATAGTGTCCATTTGTACTTGCCCACCCTGCGAATGAGCCAGCCCGTGCCTAGAAGTACTACGCCGGAGACGACGTCGAAGATATTGTTGATATAGTTTGCCGTGGCAAGAGTGAGGTTGTTGTTAACTTGCAGCCACGAGGTGAAATAGTAGCTCCAGCAGTAATTTGAGAGCTGGTAGGTTGCGTCCAGTAGGACAGTGCCGAGGATTGTGCGGTCGGTGAGGAGACGCCACTCAAAAACTGGGACCGGGGCCAGCCACTTCTCCCAAACTGCAAAGAACCATAGCATCGAGAATCCCACAACGAGCATGGCAATGATATAGTCTGAGGCCCAGCCTTCAGGTGCATAATCAGCGATATCGAACGGAAGCTGGAACAGCACGAGGCCTGCAGTAAATATAAAAACTCCGAATACTATATTTCATCATCTTCAATCAGTCACTTTCTCAACATAATTGCAATCAAGATTGAACGAAATTTTTGCTACCCACAGTCAAATTGGACAGACCAATGCTGGATGCTTTCTAGAACTGAGCGTCCACTCGGTCGCTTGACCCTGTAGCCTTCCCTCTGGGCCTTGATCAGGTTATACTTTAGCATGCCGTAGAGCGGAAGGGCAACAATCGGGGTGGCGATTGCCCAGGCACCAAAGCCCCATCTCCAGGAAACTTGGTTGTAGAATTCCTCGGCAACCTTGGGCCCGGCAAATGCTGTGATAATGTGTGGTGAAGAGGTAAACGCATAGGCAAAGCCACGATTCCTCAAGGTCGAAGCGTCGGCTGTCACAACATCGATCGCATACTCCATACCGTAGAACCCGACGTAGTAGAGGACCTATTCAACAGAGGCATGGTGAGTTTCTTCACTTAGGAAATGGCATACGACAGTGACAGCGGCCATGCACTTACATTCGCCGCGCAGTAGGCCGCAAAACTATTGCAGGCAGCCATCAGAACCAAGCCGAGAGTCAGACAAAGGACCATAAAAAGGAATCCTTCAGCACGGCCCCAGACATCCATGAGTTTCGCCATGGGAAGATAAGTCGCTGCTGCAAAAGCATCACCAAGGGCAGTTGGGACGGCAGATAGCGAATGCGCCATGAATGAACTCGTCACATATGGATTCAGACTGCTAGAAACGGACATTTGGAAGGCATTAACGAAGTAGAGGCACCTGATGCTGCAGAAAGCGCGATATTAGTTTCAGACGCGATTTTTATCCTTGGATGTCGGAAACCGAGATCAAGGCTCATAGAAATTGGAATACATACTTGATAAACACCGCGATTAGAGTATTCTTTGACCAAGTCAAAGTCACGGCTTCCACGTCCTGGACACCGCGCTGGGCAGTTCTGGTTGGCAAGTTCTCGTCTGGTCGGGACAAACTAGAAGCTGTAGGGGCGCCATCCGCGCTGCCCGGGCCCTTGTCGCCCCGAACAGATGTCAAATCGATGGAAACGGTCTCGTCGCTCTCCGTCTCGTCGGCCGACAGGCGACGGAAAACAGTGCGCGCTCTGCGGACCAAGGGATGAACACCCATTGCAACTGGCGACGGTGACAAAGGTCAGAGGACAGAGAGGAAACGTTCAATCAAATAAAATACAGCAACATGCGAGACAGACGCATCCCGGCCCAGCGGGTGCACAAGCACCGAAGTCGGATTGCTTGTTTGTCGTTCCACTGGTTTCGCGGCCGGCCCCTCCGTGTATCATAGTGGCAGCGCCCGAGCGTCTCTCTTTGGGGCAACCGCGTGTGTTTTCCCAGGGGACATAGCCAATGGCGCGACATCATCCTGGTTTGAACGATACTAGCGTGGCCTGGCATCGGTTTTCAAGCTGCAGCCCGGTTTCAAGCAGTGGGACAAGTGGAGCGCCGAGAGCAGGACATCCCGTGCCAAGTCGCTTAACCAGCCACTCACAGCCAATAACACATCAACAAGCGTGCACCGATGCATCTGATAATCTTATCTGATCATCTGCCCACTTTCCATCAGATGTGGCTGCAATTTTTTGTGATCCACCTGAGAAGTTTTCGTCAGAGTGGGCTGTCCCCGGCTTTCAGTTTTCCTTTGCAGTCCCATTCGTATTCCCAGTTTCCCGGAACAAGAGCGTCCAGTCTCGACTCACTCAGTTGCCGTTTTTAGATGTGTCGTTCCCGGATACAGGTGTTGTGTAGGAAACAAGAGGGTAGAGATCAGAGCTGCGGCAACAGCGGCTGGAGGAGAGAGCCAATTATCTAACGCCAAGACAGAAAAAGCAATATTAAGCGTGGGAGAGAAGCATGGCAGTCCGAGAAGGAAAGCTTACTGCGGAAGTACAGTAGGGTAGGCACGGGCAGTGGCACGTGAGCTATAACCGGATTTGATCTACAATCTGTACTCTGTACCATCATTCTCCTTGTCGTGAATCAAACAGTATCAGTGCATACCAGCAGTGCGGCAGTGTTGGCACGGAGCCCAATCGTAAGTAACAAGCCACTCTCGGACATTATTCCCGATGATTCTTGTACCTAGTTTATCTACCAAAACTTGCCGCGTGCATACTGTACTCCGTAAAGCAGAACTTGTGCGATGCCGGATGCGCGGGTCGGGTCCTGGCTCGACAGCCGCTTTAAAACCTGAAGCCCGCCCGAGTCTGGCTCAAGTCCTCTCATCTACAAAAACGCAATCCTGCGCAACAACACGATGATAGAATTCCAGATGAACAAACGTAGGACTTCCATACATACGTGTCATAAGATGTAGTTAAAATAATGCATTGTGGCATACTCTCATCTGGGATCATCAAATGGTCCGACTTGGCTTGAGAGAAAGTCACGGTGCGAACTTGGGAATGTGGATCTCTCACAGCCAAGGACCCATTAGTCAAAATAATAGGGCGCACTATTTGAGGTCTTGAAGGATTGAAGGATATATAAATGATTTGCCAAGCTTCTGACCCACTGTACACTTTCAGATGCCTCGTGGACTTAAGTTGCCGACTTCTACCATGGCAACAGGTGAATCACAAAATTAACCTTGCTGAAGAAGCGGGGTTACCAAACTTTGCTACCCAACATCAAGACAGCTTGGGGTGCTCGTGTTATTCTTGGAACGAGCATAACATACATCAATCGAACAACGCACCTCTGCCATCCTCCTCATCATGAGCATCCGATAGAGCCCTGAACTCTACAAGCAGCGCCCGCATCCCATACAAGATCAAAACAGGTGAAACCTGCACTTTTTACGCAACAAACTTCTTCAACCAGGAACTATACAAAACTATACAATGTGCTGCTCTTATCCACAAAGGCTGGACAGTTCCCCGTGGGCCTACCCTGTAACCTGACAAGTCGTGAACTTTACGAGTCAGCCCAACCAGGGTGTCCGTGGTGCTCAGCTGTGGCATATGGCATCAGACCCGTAGCCGATTCTGTTATCTTTGGAAATAGCGAGGATACGGATGTGGATGGGGGCCGGTTTCCGATCTCGAATCTGCGATGCGATGCGGTAGTTTTTGTCACGGTGTGGTTTCGGAGGCGCCGTCTGTCTCGCGCGGGATACTTTTGCGCGTATCAGCCGTCAATTTTCCAGGGTGTTCCTCGACAATTTCTGAGGACTAGATAGACCATATAGCGACCGATCAGTATACCAAACCTGCTCCGCTGCGTGCGAGAAGATACTATGCTCCGTGAAAATCACATCACCAATGACGCGGATAAAACGACTACGAGGCTGACGATGAAAAGGACTCGGAGCAGAGAAGTAAAGGGTACTGGACGGATTGACAAGGTAAATTTGGGATTGAAGTATCACTGAGAGAGCAGGTGAGGGGAACAGGGTGAAGTTTATACGGAATCAATCACGACTAGATCAATTGGACAGTGTATTATCCTAGAGTATCAAAGCTCCATGAGGATCAAACCCCATAAATTCCTGAGCCCCGGACACTGATATCCATCTATTCCATAAACCTAAAGGGTTTCTCCAATCTAGTTTATAGCTTAACACCCCCAACCTCCGCCTCTACCCCACTAACATACCTCCCCTCAGCAACGCCCCAGTTAACCACCTTCCAGACCCCATCCACATATCCTGCCTTGTTATTCAGATACTGCAGATAGTACGCATGCTCCCACATATCAATCCCAAAGATAGGCACAGCCCCCGTAACCGGATCCTGATCCTTCGTAGTCACAATCTCCAACTTGCCCTTGCCGCCCACCTTATCAGTGACAAGCCACCCCCATCCACTCCCCTGGATACCCAAGAGCACAGCGTTAAACGCCTTAACGAACTCCTCGAGAGAGCCAAACTGGGTCTCGATTGCGGCTTTGAGTGTGGGGGCCGCGGAGTCGATCTTTGTCGAGGCGGACTCGTAGGGGGCTAGGTTCTTCCAGAAGAGAGAGTGGTTGATGTGACCGCCGCCATTAAATTTAATCTTTTGTTGCAGCGCGATGAGCTCGGGGATGTTCTGTTGCGACAGCGCTGTGGCTTGCGAGGCAAAGGCCGCGTTGAGGTTGTTCACATAGGTTTGGTGATGTTTTGTGTGGTGCAGGGTCATAATTTGGGAGGAGATGACGGGCTCGAGGGCCTGGATTCTCTATGTTAGTCATGTCAAGGACGTAATAGGGAGTAAATGGAAAGGGGACGTACATCATAGGCGTATGGGAGAGGGGGAAGGGTGAATTTCTGGTCAGACATTTTGGCGGCGTTGTTATGTACAACTGAGTTGAGACACTTGAATCTGAGATGAGAAAGACAAGACTGAGGAGCAGGGACAGGAGAGAGAAAAGCAGAATCAAGGAGGGGTAGCGGGGCATTCCCCTCCTGCTTATATATACCCAGCATGGACCCCTCTATCTATGTCAGCAAAGCCATGAGGACCCCCTGAGCACAAATGAGCACATTGATTACATACCCTGCAGGCCCAGCCATGACGGGACCTTGACCACGCAGTCGCAAGAGCAAATGAGCAAATGAACAAATCAAATCAATTCCTGATGCAACTAAACTCCAATAAAATCCAAGGTACCAATGCAGATCTATCTATTCATCAAGCTAATCATACCCAACAATCCCATTCCCCATCGGAATCACCTCACCCGCTTGCCCTGTTGCTACAACCGTCACCTGGCGCCCGACAATTCCTCTCTCTGAAACGCCTAGGTCGAGGCGCTCGGGGAGGGAGAATTCGAGTTCTGATGATGATGATGATGATGATGATGATAATGCTGATTTTGAGGATGGATGTGGCTGGAGCTGGAATTGGTACAGTGGTTGCGCTCTCTCTGTTGCGAGTGTTGATGGACTCAGAGTTAGATCGCCGTGTCGTCTTTTTTTTTTGTTAGCTCCATCTTCTTCTCTGTTCCTCCCAGCAAGCAAGCAAACAAGGTAGACATACTCGATCCTCAAATTGATTCCCCGAGAAGCACGAAATAGATCAATCATCGATGTATCCTTACTCCGAAAGACGGCTTTTGTCTCATCACTGCCACTGTCTGATTCCCGGAAGAAGAGTGCATAGTTTGCGGTTGCGGGATGCGCAGTGCTGCTGTTAGGGTGTCTGGGTGGGAACATGATGGCGATTCGGTGACCGGTGCTGGGGCGGGGGATTCCACACATCTTGCTTTAAGCTTGGGGTCTCTGGATGATCTTTTCGGAAGGATGGTGCTGGTGTGTTTTGGGTGGAGGGTTTGAAGTTGGGTGTATAGATGGTTGTTATATGCAACTTGCAGATTCTGGGAATTTTGCCTTTTATAACTTCTACATGTCTACTGGCTTTATTGAAGGACAGATGGCAATAATGAGGGAATTATCAGTCACCAAGGTACATCCCCCCCTTCTCCCAGCCATTGTCTGGGGGGACAGAGGACAAAGGGTGTTGTCTACAAGGTGCTCAAATGTGCTCAAATTACAGCAGCACTAGGCAATTTATGGTTAGTGTACCACTTGGAGATCCACTAGCTTAAAATAGACTAGTAGTCACGTGACAGATACCCATGCTTGTTGCTGCAGAGACTTGGAAACAACTAAAAGTAAGATGTATCCATGGTTGCTTTGTGCCTAAGGAGGTTTGAGCGCAAGTTAGCACTCTACAGCCGTCAAGGTTGATGATGTTGTCTGAGCTTGATCTAGCTGTCAGCATCGTGCGTTATTCCCGAAACGTCCGGGCCAATGATCGACCGATCCAGCCTTGGTGAGCGGAGCCTACCGTGGGAAGCTGGACCTGAGGTCATCAATTAGTATACTGATGTCAATCGAGACGGAGTTTGTTAATTATCCCCTTGGATGGTCATCACAGTAGAGAGGCCGTGGAACATATAAGGAGCGAGACAGAACCGCCTCCACGCTTTCTCTATCCCACTTCCTAAGTGCAAACCCCTACGGAAACAAGCAACCATCTCTACGCGACAGAAACAGAGCAGCAAGCAACATGGCCACCGAAACTCCTCTCCTCTCTCGCTACCGCCAGCTGGCACCAACGGCCTCAGTGCGCGTCTCTCCGCTCTGCCTCGGCGCAATGACCTTTGGCACGGCCAACTCAGACCGCTACGGCGAATGCAGCAAGGAATCCGCCTTTGAGATCCTCGACTACTTCTTCTCCCAGGGCGGCAACTTCATCGACACCGCAAACGGGTATCGGGAGGAACAGTCCGAGATCTGGCTCGGCGAGTGGCTTGCCTCACGTAAGAATCGCGACCAGATTGTCCTTGCAACAAAGTACACGAACAGCTGGCAGGGCCACCGCAAGGCGAACGGTGAGGTCCCTATCCAGGCGAACTTTGGCGGGAACGGGTTGAAGTCCATGCGGGTTTCGCTGGAGGCAAGTCTGCGCAAGCTGCAGACGAATTATATCGACCTGTTCTATGTGCATTGGTGGGATTATACGGTTTCGATCCCCGAGCTCATGCATGGGCTGAATGATCTTGTTGCCGCTGGGAAGGTGCTGTACCTTGGTATCTCGGATACGCCGGCGTGGGTTGTGGCCAAGGCGAACCAGTATGCGAGGGATCATGGGCTTCGCCAGTTTACCGTGTACCAGGGGATGTGGAATGCGAGTATGCGTGACTTTGAGCGCGATATTATTCCCATGACGAGGGATGAGGGGATGGGGTTAGCGCCCTATGGAGTGCTGAATCAGGGAAGGTTTCAGACGGAGGAAGTATTCAAGCAGCGGGAGAAGGAGGGGCATAGTGGGAGGAAGTTCATTCCTCTCAGTGAGCATGATAAGAAGGTCTCTAGGGTTTTGGAGAAAGTTGCGAATGAGAAGGGGGTGGAGTTGTTACAGGTGGCGCTGGCGTATGTTCTGCAAAAGACGCCATATGTGTTTCCCATTATTGGGGCGAGAAAGGTCGACCATCTAAAGGGCGTTGTGCCAGCGATTGGGATTACGCTGTCGGATGAGGAGATTGAGAAGATTGAGTCTGCTTATATTTTCGACCCTGGATTCCCGCATACCTTCCTCAGCGGGACGCTCTTTTCGGACGATGCGCCAAAGGGAGGCTATGGTCCTGGAGATGTCTGGTTGACCAAGCCACTTGGCACCTTTGACTGGGTTGAGCCCTCGAAGGCTATTGCCCCGGCCAATAACTAGATAATACAAGGTACCTCAAAAATGGCTATTATATATATCATTCCAATATTTATTTTAGGAGGTACATACAGCTACTGGCTTGTGTGCACCTTCAGAGGATGGGCCTCGGTGTTGAAGACCCAGGTGTTTCCACTACCTCTCTGTACTTGCCATTCGCCCTCTGCTGCAGTTAGTACTAGTCATCGAGATGGAGAATCAAGACATACCTGGCGCAAATGTTAGATAGACGTATTTAAGAACCTCTGCAAAAATGAAGCTCTCCTGGTTGTCAAGCTGGTTGCCACCGTTGGCCGCGTTCACATCGCTTATACCAGCAAATCCAGACTCAGTTCGGCAGTACTTGTTGATGGAGGTAAAAGCATTCCACACCCATTCACGATACTGCGACCATTAGAACATTCTTGAAGGGGGGAACTTTACAAGCTTACCTCCTCGTTGCCCGTAAGGCGCCAGGCATAGTAGAAGCTTTCGATCACTTCTGGTCGCAAAATGTAGGATCCCTGGGTGATATAGAACCCTGATTGCTCATACAGATCCCGCTGGGCGGCAGGAACTTTGCTAGGATCCCAGCTAAAGGACTCGGGTCCAATGCCAGTCGCCGTCGCATTGTAAGTCTCGTGGCACGACGCCACCAGTTGAAGGCCAAAGTCGGTAAAGTCCTGGCGGCCTAGCACAGTTCCAGCAAGCAAGAAACTTCCGCCGTCAAAACAAGTCAGATGCCCACTGACAAAGCTATATTGGTGCTCGTTATAATTGGCCACGAAGACCAGATCCTGGCGTGGCGAAGGGTGTGATGCCAGGTATTTCATCGTTGACTCGGCAGCGGTCACATAACGGTCCCGGTAGAGGCTGAAGCGCTCAGGATCGTACACGTACATCTTGATCAGGTACTCGTAGTAAGAGTCATGACCACCACCCCAACTGACAGAACCATCCGCGAATTCGCCGGTCGTGATATTGATGGTGTGTCCCAACAAGCCAGGGAACGGCTGGTACTCTGGCGGTGATGGGTGCAAGAGGTACTCTTGCGCCTGCTGGCTCAGACGGGCATACTCATCATCGCCCGTCAAGTCCGACAGACGTGTCCACTCTAGCACCAATGTTCCTGTCACAGCCAACCCGTTGACCTCGTTACCGTCATTTCCATGTGTTGCGATGTCGATCACGTTATGCGGAACGCCCGAGGGTGTGTCGAACGCAAACTTGAGTATATCGGCGAGGTTCTTCGACTGCTCAAGGAGCACGCCGACCTTGCCCTCATCCACCAAGCCCGAAGCAGGCCCCTTTAGCAAATCGTACCCAGATAACATACCGGCGAGGTATCGAATCGTCGTCTCGAACAAGCTCACGTCCGAGTTGGTTGTAGAGTAGTCGATCTTGGCGATATGGTCGATAATCTGATTGACAATCGTCGCGTTCCTCATGATGATGGCGGTGGAGAGGGCGTCGACGGCCGACGCGCCCCAGCTGTTCCGGGAATCTCCATAACCGTTCGAGATAGGGTGTAGCTCATCATGGGGGAAGGCGTATTTGTAGTAGCCGTCCCAAGCATGGGAAAAGGCTTCCTTGATGGCGTCGGCCCGTGTATTATCGCTGCGATCGACGAATTGTGAGTTTGAATAATATGGCACGCCAGCCGCGACCAGGGCAGGGAGAGCAAGGAGGTGAGTACGCATGATCAAGGAGTGAACGAGCAACAAACACCCGCAGAAGAGGGAAAGGGAGAGACAGAACAGACGACGACGGCTGCCAAAGGAGTGAGAAAAAAGGGCGACAGATAATTCAGTCGGCGCCGTCTGAAATGACGGAGTGGAGAGGGAAGTGGATCGGACACTGCCAGCTCGAGTGGAGGTGGAGCCTTGAGAGCCCCGAGAATCCAGGGACTCACGCGACTGGGGTCACTCAGCAATCCTTGCGACTGGGCAGTGCTGCCGTGTTGTGTTGCATCAATGCATCCGATTGCTCAGCTTCGCAATTCCGTCTCCGAGTCTCCATCATCTGGTTTTGCAGATCAAAGATCGACACTTTTTACGAATTTGGCCCCTCTTCCTTAATCCTCGATGTGTTGGTGTTGGTGATGGTCTCCTGCGGCGCCGCCCGCCAGCAACCCTTGGTTCCTTCCTTGCTCGGAATAGCGCTGACTGACCCTGCCAGCGCTAACTTCATCTGGCTAGCAATCCCATGGCCCGAGTCATGTGTCTATTAATAACCAGCAGGAGTCCCCTCTCGCCTTGACCTCTAAGCCAATTATTTACGCTAATTACTACTTACTTCAACATCATCCACCTACAATTCATGAAGGCATTCCCTTGAGATCGCTGTTACTTCGAGCTTCCAGCCATCCTCGCTCCAGCCCATCTCAACCCTGCCGTGCTTAAGCGTCTTTTGGCCTTCACAGCCTGCAAGAACGAAGAATGGGGACAGTTGCTGATGGACAGGATTTCAATAAACGCAGTCATCGACCATTATCTACGTTACTGTAGACACCCCACTACCACCGCCTATAATTCTCCCATCAAAACTGCCGTCAATGCCGGTTTAACAGATGATGTGAACGTCCTCCTGGTTGCGGGCGCGTGTCCTAAAGGCATCAACAGTGCGCATCTTGCCAGTACGCTGTCCGGTTTCTTCGCCGCCGCCGCCGTTACGAGCACGACGGGAATAAATCCCGATCGGTTTCTCCTCGCATTCTACTTCTGGCCGCCGCCCGAACCGAAAAAAGGCAATCCCAGCCAAGTTTTCCTCTTGACTAAGGCAGAATTGAACTAGCGTCGCTGCTATTTTATGCACTTTTGGACACAAATGCAGGCGCACGCATGCGCTCGCTGATGGATGTTTGGCGCGAGTCAAAAAACATGTGGAGTTTCACGCCGCAGCAGCCATAGGGTAGGTAAGATCAGTTGGAGCCTCGACAGCTTAAACACTTTAGGTCCTTGGATTATCTTGCGAAGGTAAGCTGTATTTAGCAAGGTAAGATATATTCAACAGCCAGACAGCCATAATGCGGTGGATATCTGGAGAACATTGCATATTATACTGGTAAATCTCGCTTATAAGAGAGGGAAAGGACCAAAGCATCTTTGACAGAAGTACTTATACCTTGCTAAACTACACCATCTCCAGACCTTTTATCACACGACAACCCACCGCCCAAAGAACCCCTCCTCGCAATGAGGCCCTGTCTCGATGCGTCTGCAATAGCTGCATGCCATATCTGCGCCATTTTTGCATATCCCGCATCACTAGGATGCGTATCATCAACCTGCCCATTCTGCGTGAAGTCATCGGGGTATGCCAACCCGCTCATTTCTGCAAGAACGATACGCACTCCTTCGCGGCGCATTGTCTGGACGAGTGCTCGGTACTGCTCATTTACGGCGGGCGTGTTTCGTGAGATGGCGGCGTTACCAGATGGAAGGAGCGTCGAGAGCACAATGAGTGTGTCGGCCATGCCCGTCGCGCGTAGTACATTCTCGATCAGCGAGCGCATGCGTGCGCCTGCATTGTTGATGTCGATGCCCATACGGCAGTCGTTTGTGCCTGCGTTTATGAGAACGACGTTTGGTCCGCAGGGTAATGAGCGTGCGGTCGCCGAGCGGACTTGGTCGATTGTGTTTCCCGGTTGTGCTTCGACATCCTAAATAGTAGATCTATCAGCACTCATGGCAGGAGGGTAAGCTACCACGCAGGAGCGGTGGTGGTGGAAGGCAGATAAGCTAAGTTAGGGCCGTAAGTACGTACATAGTCCCTCATATTCCCATTACTCTGGCTGCCCACCATATTCACCTCCCACCCGTCAGACCGCAATCGGTCCCTGAGAACCCTACGGTATCCATTTGCGTCTGAGGAGTGTATGCCATATGTGATTGATGCTCCGAGGGGGAGAATTCTAAGAGGAATGTTGGTAGACTGGCGTTGGTCTAGATCAGTCCGCGAAATGGCCCGGCCAAGCACACATTGCCACTGCGAGGACAGTAATAGAAGAAGCCAAATGGAGGAGAAGTGAAGCATTATTATTATGAAGAAGAAGAAAACCGTCTCAATCTTGGTCTCGTAAATATGAATTGCGACTGAAGCCCGAGATCCGGCCTCGAGCAAAGTAGATACATATATATGTACCTGGTTGTTTTCTTTGTTCCCTTTTTTTGGTCCTTATTCCTTTCTTCCTTCGAAACGCAGGTAGAGCTACCCGACCACCGTCTATTTGTAGCGATTCGCTCGCAGCTACCTCCCTACCAAGCCAGGAACCCTCCAGCCTGCAATAGGTTGGGCCCTGGAATTTCCCATCATGTTCGTGCTACGCAACGGATGTTTGCATTGGTAGTGCCTTAGTATGACTGGGCGACTGTGCATTGCCCCTCGAGAAATAGACCCGTCCTAATTGCAATAATGGAACACTCTCGCTCTCGGCGAACACCTGGAGTTAGTCTTCTGTTAGATATGTATACCATACAATGTCACGCTGCAACCATACGTAGTATGCGCGCGCACATTCCATGGATGCCGGGCCCAGCTGAGGTCTTGCCAAATCCGGTGGCGGGGTTCTTACTACCCAACTCAATTCTTTGTTGGGACTTTTCTTTGTTCTTTGAACACATGCAGACAAAAAGAGAAATTAAAAAAAAAAAATAAAAAAAATTGTAAGGGTTCGCCCTTTCTTAAGCTTATTGTATGCATGGGACCTCTGAGTACTCTAGGAAGGGGCTGGGGCGGGAGATGCCTCCCTAAACATGTAACATATCAGAGCTCCGAGGAGATGTTTCTTTGTCTCATAATAAAATTCAAGGTAGTTAAAACATAGAAATTAATCATAGGTGCACTCTTCCATGTTTCCTCTGTACAATAGCGGAACTGGGGGACCCTGTGCCTGAACCCCTGTTGAATCAACAGGCTTAGGCTTGATGATACCTCACATATTTAAGCTTCCCACATGCCATCTAATTTGCTAAGACCCTGAGTGAATACCAGCTGCCTATTTAAGCCTCCCCGGTGGCATAACCTTGTACGTTTCTCGGTAGTTCATTAGATGTCAAATCAAATCAGACGTGCCGTGTTGGGAAAAAAAAGCTTTGCTTTGTTCATAGATACCGTCGATCCCGGACCTTTCTCGCATACCTAGGTAGGTCGTGTAACCGATCCATTTGGGGAGAGACCAATGGTTCAACGGCCAGGGGCACTGTCCGGAGGGAATATGATAGGTTAGATTTCCTTGGGTTACTTTGAGCCTGTCACGCGCCATCGCTTCGTGATGTTGTGATATACTAAAAGAAGTGTCTGGTTAGGTAGGACGAGCAGTAATCATCCTTGAACATGAATCTAGCTACATGTCGAGTACTATTAAATTGTCTGGCTATTCATAGGATAAAATTAGCATAATTCAATCTGCACTGAAATAGAACTTATTATGTTGTGGACTCTTTCGGTTCTACTCTAGACTAGAAGATCTAGAAAAGGGCCTCCCGTCGTCTGCGGTTGGCAAATACCGTTAGCATTCAAATCCCCAAGTAAATATCATACTTCGTCTTGTCCGGCAGCAGGGTCTCTTGTAGCTAGCTCACCGTGGAGCCACGGAACTTTTCGAGAAAGATAATATAGCCTGCACCGTACTATTTACCTACATAGCTGGATATGAAAATAATGCCTCGCTGTCACTAAGAATCAAAAAATACATCTGTATAAAATCTGCCTACATCTTCCCCTTCAGATGACTCCCACCATCAGTCGTAATAACGCTCCCATTGAGATGGCTCGCAGCCCGACTAGCCAAAAACACAACCAGGCCCGCAATATCCTCCGGCTTGCCCAGCCTCTTATTTGGACTCGCCTCCTTCAAATCCTTTAACCCGCCCTGAAGCTCAATCAGCCCATTCGCCATCTTACTCGGGTACAGACCCGGCGCAACAGCATTGACAAGGACATGTTTCGGCGCCAGCTCCACAGCAAGATTCCGCGTCATATGCAGCACAGCAGCCTTCGACGCGCTGTAGCTGAACGACGCATTGTCCCCCAGAGAACCAAGCGTTATCCCGGCCACAGACCCCGTGATGATAACCCTCGAGGGCTCGTCGATAGACGCCTTCGCAGAAAGCAAGGGGAAGAATTTCTGGACGGTGAAGAAGACGCTCTTGACGTTGAGATCGAGCACCTTGTCGAATGCGGACTCGGGGAATTTCTCAAACTTCTCGCCCCATGTTGCGCCCGCGTTGGCGAACAGGATGTCGACGTGATCGGTTGTCTTGGAGACTTCGGCGACGAGGCGCTCGATTTCCGAGACGCGCGAGGAGTCCGCGGGGACGGAGATTGCTTGCGCGCCTGGGCGCAGGTTTGGGAGGGCGTTGAGGGCGCGCACGGCTTCTTCGCAGGCGGAGGCCTTGCGCGAGGTTATGTACACTTTTGAGCAGCCGGCCTGGAGTAATCTTTCGTAAAAGGTTCGTTAGTTTTATAGTACTAGCGTGCGTCTGAAGGGGATGGATATGCGGAGAAGGGAGTCTGACGTACCCGCTTGCAGCGTGGAGACCAAGGCCACGCGAGCCGCCCGTTACAACGGCGACTTTTCCCTCAAGGGAGAAGATCGAGGAGAAGTTCTCCAGCTGAACTTGTTCTTCGGCAGACATACTGGCGTTTTACGGGTGACTGAATTGAACAAAAATGAAAACTCAGGAGACAAGGAGGAGATATATTGGGTCTGGTGTGGGTGTTGCCGATTGATGCCGAGGTTCGGACCCCGCAGCCGCGCAGGATTTTGGTGTAGCAACCCTGGCGGAGTCCGCGGTGATAAGTAATCATTCCTTTTGTTGAATGTGGTGATATGGAGCTATGACCTAGGATGATAATATAATCATACGCGAATTTGAAGCTTTCGGCTGATACTACGCCAGAAAAGTGACAATGGCACTAAATGCAATAAATTGAAGTATATACAGGTTTTTTTTTAATGTTGGCAATGTACATTGGTATTCTCTCGCCGTAGAAGCTATAGCTTCGGTCTATCTGTTTTGATAGCACGGTCAATGAGCTCCATAGCCTGGTACAGCTCATAGTCATGCTGCCTGGGCGTTATTACCTGGACACTTAACGGTGAGTCCAAATAAACCCTCCGATTAACCGTTTTCTCGTTCCCTAGAAGATTCAATCAGTTAGCATCACTCATCCCCGCGCTCTTCAATGGCTTCTCGTTCTGGATGATCGGCGATTCAGTGAGCGACCTCCAGCTCATATACGCATGTCAATAGGTGGGGCCGGGAGAAAAAAAACATACAGAGCTCCCGATTTTTCTTATCCCAGCTCCCAATGACCTTGCTCTCCATCTCAACCCCGCGCTCGAGATCCCCCTCCCTAAATTTCCTCACAGGAACTACACCAGCCGGATAATCCAGCAGAACAAAACTCGACGTATACCCGACGGCGTTGTATCGATCGAGCTCGGGAACTGGATGCGGCGCGACGGGATGGATGATCGCGTCGACCTTTTGTTTACTGCTGTTGTCGAGTGTCCATAGTTTCCTTCGGAGCTCGAGCTCGATTTCGCCCCGCTGCGCTTGCAGTTCGGCTAGTTGGGAGAGGGTTATGGGTTTGCCGCGCTTTGTTCGGCTTTTTAGCCAGGGGATTAGGGTCTCGCCGGTGCTCTCGACGAAGTCGAGCATGGTTACGCCACCGTCGACGCCCATGAGACGGCCTGCGAGCGCTTGGCATTTTGATAGAGCTGCGGGGACTGGGATATCGACGACCTTGACTCCGGGTGTGCGTCTGAGAGCGGCAGCGACCTCGCTGAGGACCTTTGTAATCGGGGGGAGAGGCTCGACGAGCCCATCCGACTGTAGCACCCCAATAGTTATTGGTTTCTGCTGGCCGAACGTCGAGAGAGGAGACGGCCACGCGCCAGGGATACAGTCCGCCCCAAACCACTGCGCACGCGGGACAAGGTGCGTCATGACAGCGTCGATGTCGTTTACAGAGCGCGCAATCGGTCCAGCAACGGCCTGGATCGAGACCCGACCTTTAGCTCTTGGTTGTCCATCAGTCTGCCCACCAAAAGGTACACGACCCTGACTCGGCTTAAACCCATAGAGCCCGTTGCACATCGCCGGGATGCGAATCGAGCCCCCGATATCCGTCCCGAAGCCGATCATGCTCCCGCGCAATGCAAGCAGGGCGCCCTCGCCGCCTGTGGAGCCGCCGACGGTGAGCTGGCGGTTGAGTGGGTTGAGAGTTCGGCCGAAGAGGTGGTTTGCCGAGTCGAGGGCTCCCATTGTTTGAGGAACGTTGGTCTTTGCGATGACTATGGCGCCAAGCGATTGCAGAAGAGCGACAAGGGGAGCGTTGTCTGTTGCTGGCTTCTCAGCTAGCGCTGCAATTCCAACGCTGGAGTCGACGCCAGCGACATGGAATGAGTCTTTTACTGAAACTGGGAGCCCGTGGAGGGGGCCAGTGGGTGTTCCTGTGCGGTTGATGTGGTCGTCAAGCTCTTGGGCCCGATGAAGGGCTGAGTCAAAGAGCGGTTCGGTGAGACAACGGGTAATCTGGTGGGCGATTGCGGCTCGCTACGACTATTAGCACCGTATAGAAGTGGCAGGGGGGTTCAAACATACTTTGCAAAAAGCCTCGATAACCTCTTTGGAAGTCAGCTTTCGACTGTGGATTTGACCCAAAAGTCCCTTGACATCCCAATTCTCGGTAATCCCAAGTTCTTGCTGCGAGAGCAGCCCGCACGAGCGAGGAATGCCCAGAACATTAACTCGGTCATACTGGACATTTTCGACAGATTCTGCGGGGGAGTGCATCCCTGGTGGAATTTGCGAGGGAGACAGCCGCCATTCCTGCGGTATACGCTCCAGTACTTGTGCCTGCTTGCGCTGTGCAATTGCCGAGTATTCCATTTTCAGATTCTAGAATATCTCTTCCCGCATCTCGAGATGTTGCGAAGGGAAAACTGATAACACTCCAGGCAATGCGGGGAACCTCGGCTGTCGAGCGCTGCTGAGTCATACATACATTCTGTACATTGGGGATCTCCAACGTTCTATTCTTGGGTAGCTTCTCGACCCACAGAGTACATCTCCTCCGAGGTTAATTGAATTTGCGGCCTACAAATGACAGAGCAATTACGCACTAAGATGCAGTTGAGTGGGCGAGATCAAACGGAGATGAGCTACACCTGAATCGACCAAGGTTCTCGTGTCTGGTCATTGGCCAAATGACTCGCCCTTCGTATCTCGGGCCGATCGTTGCAAATGCCAGGTTTCTTCTCACACCGTCAAAATGAGCGGCCGAAAGAATCTCAAGTATGTGAAGCACATGAGATACCCAGGCTTCTAAACACGGCTGTGCGGAGAGTAAATGCTGATCGAACTAGATGTGTCATCATCGGCGACAGCGGCGTTGGCAAAACCTCGCTGCTGATAACCTACACAACGAAATCCTTCCCAGGCGAAGACGTCGCTAAACTATTAGAGTTCAGCAAAGCAGACCTAACGTATCTATCTATGCTCCTTCACTTGTCTTCACGAATAGTCCTCACGTACTAATATCTCACAGCGCCGGCAAACAAGACTACACCCTCCAGCTCTGGGACACGACCTGGGAACAGGGCTACACGCGGTTATGCTCTCTCTGGTATCCATCAGCAGATGTGTTCCTTTTCTGCTTCTCGATTGGCGCGTGGTGCTCACTCGAACGCGTACAGGAACGGTGGCTGCCAGAGATCCTACATCTGTGTCCTGGCGTGCCGTATGTCCTTGTCGGGTTGAAAAAGGACCTGAGAAATGATCCTGCGATCATAGGAGCTCCGAATAGTAGGGATATGGAACTGGTAAGTTATGAAGAGGGGGCCAAGCTGGCCGAGAGAATGGGATGTGCCTATGTTGAGTGCTCGTCGCGGCAAGGGGATGGCGTAGATGAAGTATTTGAGGAGGTGAGCTTTATACTTTCAAGGATTGGTTAAGATACCTTCTAATGGGGTATTCTAGGCCCTCTCTACTGCTCTACTTCCGCGGAAACGTGTGAAAAAGTCGCGTTGTCGCATACTATGACAAACGGATGATGGGCTCATATTGATCTCCGAGTGTGATAGCCGGGTGAGAGTAGGCTGCCTGTACAACCGACTTACATCTCTGTCAATATCACAAATTCTCTTTACTTCCTTTCAGTCTTCCTTTTCTCTCCTCCCTTTAGCTAAGAACAGTGCCTAATATACACCCAAAACACTTCCAAATCCCATGACGGGAAATCAGTAACGAAAAACAAGCACTTCTCCCATCGCTCAAAGATTCGCCCTGAAGAAACCGAAAAACCTCTCCCATGGAATCAATCCTGTCCGATCATACAGATCCACATGCCCAGCGCCAGGAACCCAATACAACTCCTTCGGCTCCGCTGCCCGCCTATACGCATCCTCACTAAACTCCCTCGAATGCGCCTGGTCTCCCGAAACAAACAACAACGGGCGCGGCGAGATCGTCTCGATATCGTTGAACGGGTAAAAGTTCAGGAACCGCACGTTACTCGTCAGGCTTCTCGACGTCGTAAGCTCAAAGGTCGAGTTCTCCGGCACAAACGCGCCACGGGGCGTACGGTAGAAGTCGAAGAATTCGCGATCGACTGGATTCGCCGTGAGGTTGAGTGGTGTTCCGCGGAGATACAGCGTCCCATCGCCGTCGGCCTCGTTCCAGCGTTGCTGAGAGGCTCTGGCAACGAGCTGCTGCCGCTGGGTGCTGTTTTGAGAATGGCGCAAGCCGTTCCGGGTCACCCCGCCCATGTCGTACATGCTAACGGTTGCGATGGCTCGGATACGGGCATCGATCTTTGCCGCGCTGATAACGAACCCACCGCTGCCGCAGACGCCAAGGACACCGATGCGAGTGCGGTTCACGAAGTCCTGGGTGCCCAGGTAATCGACGGCCGCGCTGAACGCTTCGGCGTAGAGGTCGGGAGTGACGGAGTTTATGGGGAACCCCGAACTACCCCCGTACGAGGGGAGGTCGAGGGAGACAGTGATGAAGCCCTGTTCCGCTAGCCTTGTTGCATAGAGGTTTGCGCTCTGCTCTTTCACAGCGCCCATCGGGTGGCCGACGACGATTGCGGGGGCAGAGACGCTGCCATTAGAAGTGAGGTTGTTGAGGGTGAAGAGATTGCCTGCGATGGTGTTGTTGTTTTGGGTTGGAAATGTGATAGGATGCACAGTCACGTTGTTGCTGCGGTAGAAGTTGTCAGCGCCGTAGGACATGTTTTGGGCGCAGGCAGATGCTGCCATGCCAAGTACGGCGATGCCACTGGTGAAGACCTTCATAGTGCTGCTGAGTGGTATGTTCGTCTGTATATGGAAATAGCTGCCGAAGCTTGAAGATGAATTACATGTCCCAAGGGCATATCACCTCTTTATAGATGTCGAGCCACCCCCTGCTCCTCTTCCTGCAAAACATATCGAGGTCACTGATTGCTAATCGTCTTCAGAGTCAACATCAGATCGTCGTCATGCCAAGACATCCGTGGCATTCCCACTGGCTGCGGATGGGACGACATCTCATCTGAACAAGGAAAAAAGTCTTGGGGGATGGTCAGATTCTCACAAAGCTATACCGATCGACGCCCTGGCTTACGCGCTAGCTTATAGGTTAAGTGGGAAAAGAATGCCGCTACATGCAGTGGGGCCCGTAAATATGCAAGTTGCTTATGACGAGGTGTGATTATGGGTCTGTTCCATGGATCGTCGTCGCCCAGGCTTGGTGATGCCCTTTGAGTGACATTCATCTCGGTCCACAAATGTGTCTAGCTTACGCCCTGGACGCCAGGCAGAAACAATAGATGGGTGACGTGACTGCTTCCTGTAATCAACTGCCAGGTCCTCGAAGACAATGCTGGATATTGTTGGATCCTTGCGTTGTACTACGTCCCGTACCTACAGCTCCGAGTCCTAGCATTATCTCAATTTGATCAAGGTCAATCATGTAAAAGAAAATAGTCTCATTGGGTATTGTTAAACAGGGGTCATAACTCATAGAATCTACACTATACACTCACTCCACCCCAGCTCAAAAGTTATACACTCAACGTCTTGTGGATCTCAATTGTTCGCTCCATTTCTCTCGTGGGCAAGAGGGTCCTCTCGCGACTCTGTCTAGGCCTGACTGGCCTCTCCAGCACATCCCTGTTCCTCGGATTTGATTTAGAACGCTTCCGATAATTCCCCAGCAGCCCCCTCAACCTCCGAATCCCCTCCTGGAACACATCCCCAATATCATCCAACACCAGCGCAAGTAAAACCAGCGGGATCGAAATTCCGAACCCAATGCCAAATGTATACTTGGCGACATATGCGAGATCGAGTCGGTTGTCGAACTCTGGCAGCTGGATGGTAAAGATCGAGGTTATAAATGAAAGCGGCAGGAAGACGATGGTGACGATTGTGAACACCATGAGGATTTTGCCCTGACGTGCTGTTCCGGCTGCCTGGTCGCGCGCGAAGCGAGCTTCAAATGCGTTGGCATGTTTTTGTTTCAAATCCAGGAGGTCGGTGATTGAGGAGTAGATGCGTTCGGCTTGTTTGTCCATTCGTTCAATGTCCTTGAGATGCATGTCGATTGTGCGCTGCTGGTCCTTGAAGCGCTTCTTCACCTCGAGCTGCGACCATTGCTCTTTTTTCCAGATGTCGAACATAACTTCCTGGAAGTCGTCGAGGACGTGTTGCTGATGCTGGAGGACCGTGCGAATCATGTTGAGCTCGTCGCGAATGTCTTTTGCTTCGGAGAGGAGGTCGGTCTCCTGGCCAATATCCAACAAATTGTCAACGAATAAAGGCTCGTCGTCATCGTGTGCGTCGCTCTTTTGCTTTTTCTTTTCTTCCTTGTCGAGTTGCTTCGCCGTGTCCTGTTCATCCTTTTGTCGTGCGAATCGGTTGAGTTTTTGATGGTTCTTCAGCCAATCCGACGCCTGCCTAGACGAGGTGTTGAATCGATCAAACAGCACGCTCTCGCGATCCGTCGCAATACCGATAGAGGATTCGAACATGTCAAGGAACTGATATTCATCGTCGCCTAATCTATGCCGATCAAATACACCGGAACAGCGATTCGTGATGATGATCGCCAGGTCATAGACTGAGTGCACCTTCTCGCGTGTCTTAGAATTGATATCCTCGATAATTCCATCTAGCACATTTAGCGGATCATTCTTAGGCTGGTCCCAGCGCTGCGGGAAACTCGTGACGATCAGACTCGGTCCTACGATCCACATCCACAACTGGTCGACCATGAATATTTTTGGGTCTTGCGTACGCGAGCCTTTTGTTTGGTAGCGGAACACAACCTGATCCTTGTCGCGCGTCTGTGTGTCGATGTTTGGGTAAAAGAACTGATCGAGTGTTCGCCGGATGTGCAGCGAGGTCGTCGATGAAGAGAGGTGCGCGCGTAGAAGCAGCTCATCGCGGGTTGGTGTACGATTGATTCCAGGACGAAGCGTCGGAGATCCCTGCGCTTCTTCAATTGCCTCTTGCATCTTATCTCTCCTCTCAGCCGTCTCGAAGTGTAGATACGGCATGAAGACACAGACGTTACAGTCCATCGCGCTCTTGTGGTCTTTGTCCTTACAGATGGTCAACGGTCTCGGCGAGCGATCCCTTTTGATAGAGGCCTTGGGTGTCCCTGTCCCCTTGGGCGTGCCCGCCGACCCACGCTTGCCTTTCTTTCCCTGCGACACGCTCTGCCCGTCATCCTGCGAGTACGAATCCATGCGCTCGACCTTGCCACCAGGTCTCTGTTTCTTCTGCTTCCCTTCATCAAACTTTGGCGACGGTGATGGAATCGGTGAGGGAGGCAATTCCCTCGACATTCCATTGATCAGGATCCGCGGCGAGCGGACTTCTTCAGTCGCCTCCTCCGCGGCGGCATCGCGTGTTGTAGCATCGCGGATTGTGGGTGCCCTCTGTGAGTGCTGACACAACGGACGCATGAAACTCGAATGCATCTTCTGCCCCCGATGCTGGTAATTGAACGACCGCTCCAGGCCCTTGAAGCTCTCAACATCATGTGCCCCTTCTTCGATGAAGGCCTTGGTCAGTAGCGCCTCCACCCATGCCATATTGTTCGCAGGTAAATGGATCCACCGGAAATCCGCCGACTTGCTATGCGAGGGAAGGGCATTGAACGCCTGTTTCCTGTGGTTCTCCCTGTCGCGTCCGTACAGCAGGTTAAAGACAGACGTGCGCTGGACCCGATTTTCATTACGAAAGTCTCCGAAATCAACAACCGTCGCCTCGAAGCCCTCACACGCGCCGCGCGCATCCTCGCTGAGAGCGGTAACATTGTTATACGGCGCCAGAAGCGCAACAATCTCCTTGTGTTTATTCTGAGCCGCGCGCAAGAAAGGCGTACTCCCAAAGTTATCCCTCAGACGCTGTTTCACGTCCGCCCTCTCAAGTAGACACTCGACAACCTCGCGATGCCCGTTCTGCGCCGCTAAATGCAGCGGCGATATTCCGTTCAATAACTGCGAATTGACCTTCGACCCGGCCCCTAACAGCCTTTTCACGATACTCACTATGCCTTTGTCACACGCATTATGCAGCGGTGTCCACCCGCCATCACTGCGTGCGCTCACATCAGCGCCATTTCTCAGCAGCAGGACCACAGTAGCCTCATATTCATGTGCAACAGCCAAATGCAGCGCGGTCTTATTCCTCCCTTCAATGGCATTCACATCCGCGCCAGCCATGACACCCACAGAGCCTGGGATCCGCGCGGTCGCGATAAGTGGCCTTGTGAGTAGCATCTCTGCCAGACTTTCCTTCCCCGTCGCACACGCCCAATGCAGCGGCGTCCGACCCAGCTCATCCTGAGCATCGATATCGCATACTGTTCCCAGGAGCACTTTAATCACGTCCGCGCCCCATTCGCACGTCTTATCAGCCGCAAGATTATGCAGGACATTGCGTCCGCGCGCATCGAGCGCGTTGACGTCCGCACCCCGCTGGATGAGCAACTCCAGGATTTGGAAGTGATTCTTCCACGCGGCCGTCATGAGCGCCGTGCGCCCCTTGCGATCCACGCTCTCTGTCGAGACCTTGTACTCGAGCAAAAGCTTCACGATACTCACATGGTTCTTCTCAACGGCTTTCAAGAGCGGCGACGGTATAACCCTGCCCGTGTTGTTGTTATTCGCCTTCTTCGCTGCATCCCCTCCAAATCCCTCGCTCTCCTTCCCACCACCATTTCCTCCTCCTCCGCTCGCATTGTTCGTATTGATATTCGCCGGGAAATAATCCCCGCGCGCCCCAATCGAAAGCAAATACTGCGTCGCATTGTATCTCCCTTTCTCCGCCGCACGCATTAGTCCCACTCGCAGGAATCCCTCCGTGCACTGTCCTGTCTCGCGCGCCGTCGCGACAACGTCGCGCAAATCCTCCAGATTATCCGTTGCAGCGGCTTTCAGAAGCCGCGGCTCAAGGCGGTCGTTGTGGCTGGAGGAAGCCATGGAAGAGCGGGAGCGGGACATTTTTTCCGCTTCGTTCCCCCCTTCTTTTGTCGATTAATCAGGCGTGGCGTTTTAGTTTGGGGTATCTGTCGTATTAAAAATTAATTGATTCAAGCCGGGGCAATGATCTCGCGATCTCGAGGTTGGACATTAAGGGTGGCATTGAATTGGAGATGGTGGTGGTAGGACCAGGATCGTCATCTGGAGTGCGTTTGGCGTCTTTTGGGCTTCTCTGGGGGAGGCAGAGAGCGACGGTTAAAGGAGGCGCGAGATGAAAGAGCGATGAGAGCCCAGGCCCTTTAAATAAGAGAGTTTCTTCAGTCAAGAATCGCTTAGCTGCAGACCCTGGCAGGGGCGGCTGAATCAACGGCACTAATTTAGTTTAGTTAGTGGATTAGTTGGCGCTTTTATTACGATGGTCAAATTGTGTCATTCTTTCAGATAAAATGCTCCAAAGGCGCTTGTCAGTTGCAGATTATTTATTATTCTATCGGTTACTAAATAACAGAGATCCGACGTCGCCTCGAGAATCGTGGGAATCCAGAGAATGCAAGTTGAGAGGTGCGCAAGGAGTGTAAGCAGCAGGTTTTTCCAAAAAGAAGTAAGACAAGGAAGAAAGAAGTGAACACCGGAATCAAAAAATGCTCTGCTGCAAAATGAGGTGAAACATCAGCTCTCTTCTGTCGCATGTACGCCGTCCCTGCCCTCCTCCGCCATCTACAGATCCACAGCGGAGGACGATGATGATGATGGATAGATAGATATTAAGTGTAACAATCACGCGGACACCAGTATACAAATTCAGTGCTTGTGCAAAGCAACTATTTCTTGCCTTTTTGTTGATTTGGAACTTGTTTGAGGATATCGTCGAAGCTCATGTTGGGATTGAACTTGCTCAGCGGTCGAGCTGGAGGATCAATCGGAGCGACGCCAGCCGGCAATGGTAGAGCCTCTAAACCGGGGTTGATCGAGTGTCGATGCTCGGCTCTTGCCCGGAGTGCAGGAGAGTTCACCCGTGGAATGGCTGGTGGCGGCGCAAGGCCACTAGGGGCCAGTAGTGGCGTCGGGGGTGTCTGTTGCCCTTGCATTGGCTGTTGTAGATGGGGATGTTCTGAGGATGATCCAGTGGATGATTGGTGTGCAGGGTATGGGGATGAAATTGACGACTCGTTCTCATAAGGATCATCGATCGTTGGGGGCCCGAGGATAGCATCCTTTTCGGCCCATTGTTCTGCCACCTGCCAACAGTGACTGCGTCTATAGACACCTTCAACGCCGTTGATGACCACATCGGAAGGTAAGCTAACGAGACCGTTACCGCCGGCGACTCCGAACCAACTTCGTGCAACCTTGCCGTCATTTTGCACCCAAGGAGCGCCGCCGCGAGGAGCGATGCAGAGGAAATACTCCACGTCGTCCACGAAGCGGACATCCTGCACGTCAACGACGACCAATGGAAGTGCTTGAATGACACAGTACATCAGAATCCACTGACCGCACCGGAGATCGATCAGATCATTGATGGACTTGCCGTGGCCAGAGCGACGCTCGAACTGCATAAAGGCCTCAATGAATGGAGTAGGTCTCAAGCTCTCGCGGGTATACGAGCCCATAAGCACAGCGTTGATGTCCGAGTCCTTTAACTTCTTGGCCATTTGCTTCGCTTCCTTCTTCTGGTCTACCGGTTTCCGTAGCAGAGGCTGTAAAGAAGGGTATTGGGGGATATCGAACGGAACGGGAGGTTGAACTGGGGGGGTGCTTCGATCATATTCGCTCAGAATCAGACGAAGAGCGCGATTTGTCAGTTCAAGTGCGTCAGAGGTGTCCTCGACTTCTGGAGCCATGTCTATCGTTCGGGTAGTGAGAGATTCCCGGTCAACCAACATGTCGTAGAGATTGCACATGTCTTCGTACATCTCTTTCGCAACTCTGCGGTTGAGACCGCTCTCTTCGAACTGATTCTTCCTGGACGCCTTGGGCGGCCATGTGCCGTACTTCTGACGATAATATTGAATCATGAACCGCCGGAAGTCCATGAATGACTGCTTCCATGCCTTGAACCGCACAACCTTGCTTTCGATTGTTGTGGCCGAGTTCGCAATCCCCGAGAAGACCGAAGGGAAGTCGAAATCGTTGAGCTTGTTCTGTAGAACCTTAAGGCGCCCATCCAAATCAATAAAACCCCGTTCGAGGCGCTTCTGGGTTATAGCACTGATTAATCCGAACTTGGGGCTCCTCAGCTGTTTCAGTTCGTCCAGTTTGCCGACACCGTGCACGAAACCTTCGAGGTAAAGAGGATAAAATCGCAGGCGCTCTCCCAGGATGATAGCTTCGATGGTCTTTTCCCGGCTCTTGCGAATATCGGCCAAGCATAGCTCGTCACAATAGTTGCTAAAGCTCGACGTGGCAATTTCGCCAAAGTTTGACCCATCAAGGTTGGTGAACTCAAAGCGAGCCAGCAACGTGGCGATATCCATGAAAATTGAAAAGAGTGAGGAAGATCGCGGCGTCGCAATCAAGGACTGTCCTAAAACGAAGGCAAAGAGATTTCGGAAAAGAAGAAGCGTCTCCAAGTCTTCCTGTGAAATTGGAGTATTCGCGTTAGAGACATCACTGTTCAGGGGAATCGGGAGGTATAGATGAAGCTCCGGCGCCTCTTCCTGCCCGTCATCCTCAAATGACATGCGCCTGCTACCGGCGCTGTCATTATCGTTGTCGTTCCAGTTGCTGGGGGCGAGAGGCGGGGAGGCGGGATTGCCGTTAACGATCGAAAGACTACGAGTCTGTTGTTCAAGGTTGCTGGTAGCTCGCGGATCAGAACCACGCGCGAGGAAATTCAGGGACGCCGAGTCGGCAAAAGCGGTAGAGTGAATCTTAAAGGACGCAGGCCTGCCGGTGTTTTGAGGAAACAGGTATACGTAAGTATCGCCGGTGTCGTTCCATAACTCAGATATCTATCGTTTGCGCTACGTTTAGCTGGAGTCTCGTGGAAGTGGTATAAGATTGAGTTTGATAGCTTGAAGCTACGAAGTCAGAAAGATAGCTTACGTACCTGTTCTCCCCGACCCAAGGGTCCCATATCATATGGAATCTTATGCTCTAGCCCGGCAATCCAGGCGCCCGGCAGTTGTTGAGGGGCAGCTCTAGCATCTATCGAGCTCGCGCGAGCCCGCCCAGGCATCCAACTGCGCCGTTTTGAGGGTGTACCGGGTCGTGAATCGGGGCCCGACCCGGGGACCGCTAAGCCCGCGGAGCTGGAGGGTCTACTGCTACTCAATCTGCGGCCTCGGCTCTGAGGCCTACCATCGGGCGAGTTAGGGGCTGAATCGGCGAGATCTTGGTTGACAGCGAGCAGAGATGGTGGAGGTGGGAGCGGACTATCGAGATCGAGATCATCCCTAGAAATCGGGGACATTGGTTGTGAAAAATTTGGAACGGGATTCGAGACTATGCGAGCTGGTCGGGAACTACTTCGGCGTCGCTTGTCCTGTGGTATCTGATCGGGCGACGGTTTTGGGACGCTCGGCGAGCGCGGCGGTGATGGATTAGAGACATCTCTATCTTTATTCGACCCCAAGGAGAAGAGGGAGGATATGCGCTTGGCCGATTTGACGGGAGCTGAAAGCATCTTCGCGTATCTGTCGGTCGGTAAAAAAGACAAAATTGTTAGCCCCATGAAAAACGACGGTTGAGCGAGGAGCTTGATCGCAGGCAGTAGATGAGGGCAGATGAGGACACTGGTGGCAGGACATGGCGCAAAAAAATGGAAAGTAAGGGAAGGAGGGAGTGAGCGGATGGGCGAAGGCGTATGCGGGCGAGGTAGGAAAGAATGACAGCCACCAACCATGCACGAAGGCTCACAATAATGCTCAAGTGGCCGGAAACGTCTGACCACGGACTATTCTTGACCCTAGAAGAGCCTGCAAGTTCCTGTTGCTCCTACTGGATGTTGGAAGCTCATTCACGATACCCGACGTGAACTGTGGAATGGATCTGCAGGAGGAAGCGGGAAGGAATGAGAGGAAAGAGCGAGAACGGTGGCTGTTAAGACAATGAAGTGATGGGATGGATGAAATGTAGAAGAAGGGAGAACAAAGGCAATGTTTATGGGTGAGGAGAAAGAGGAGCTTTAGATACAGAGTGGCAGAAGTGGAAAAAGTGGAGGAGAACGAAAGAAACTTGATGGATGATAAATATTGAAGTTTGGAACAGGAACCAATAAATCCCCATTTTTCATCCACAGGTGTCATGATACAAGGTTGTAATTTCCATCCCTAATTTAGCCACCGAGCGGCCATGGGTTTTGAGCAAAGGCAGTAATTTATGCCTGCAGTTACCGTATCATGTGTACTTTTGCGTCTTCAACCATGAATTTTCACTTTGTCAATCCTTCAACTGAAGTACCAGTTGTGCAAGATGCATTCTTTATTCTTGCTGCGAATGACATTGTGAGCTAGCATAACCTCCTCCAAATGCTCCGTATACTCCGTAGATACCCTCAATAGCATTATGGACCGACAGGGGCGCCCATCGCTAGACTCTGTCGAGAGGGATATTTATAGATCTGTAAAATGACGGAAGCCAGCGGACCTGCTACCAGAAAACCTCGACGCTTCCTCTTATTGTTACGAGGGCCAACACGACATTTAATTCGCAATAATACGAGGCTCTTCAGGCGAAAACATTAATGAGGCGCGAGCGGCGAGGCTGATCCGGTGAGACGCAGAAAAGTTGCCCACATAGCCACGTTACCGACGCCAGGAGTGGGCAGAGTTGAGGAGACTCGCTCAAACTGGTGGAGGATGATCAGGGGCCAAAACCAATTGCCAACACACTGGCTATCTCCTCTCATCACGTCATCTGTCTTTGAATATCTCATCGATCAGCGCGATATCTTGACTCTAGAATAGAATTCTCATCGCTTTCCCTCAACGCGGAGTTGAGTGGCAACTGCAAGCGTCGCGCTCAGGCAAGAAATAAATAGCGTACGTATGAGGAGAACGTATATATCGACGCTAAGCAGGTCCAGCCCCGAAATTCATGCACGGCGTACGTAAGAATCCCCATTTTCTAGGCACTGCCATTTTTCACTTCGAACGATGGGAATTTTACCAAGGTTCCTAGTGTTCCCAACTCAGCCCCAGAGCCATTTGTTCTCTGACACGTCCGGAAGATGTGGAATATGCGGAATTTGTGTCCCCGGCTCTACGGAGCCATTCAGCCCACTTCACATCCGAGCTCGGAGTTTTGATTTTCCTCCGTCTCCTGAGGGGAAGAAGCGCTTGGCAGTCGCCGATTCCTGGGCAAGAAACAGACCATGATGGGCGTTATTGATGTACGGCAGCATTGTTAGATTGGATTGTCATTGGGATTTGCATTCTTTGAAAGGATCAAAAAGATGACAGGGAATCCCCGCGTTGACTAGTGAAGGCTAACCAGGTCTGGCGGGCTGATTAGATAGACTTTGCTTTATCGCCGCCGTTGTTATCGATCGCAAACCTCTCAGCGACCCGACTACTGAGGTAGTACTTTAACGCCGACATGGGTACCGGACAAGAGGTTATCGACCTTTTTTGTGGATGGCCTAATCCCGCTCTACTGCCGACAAGCGCGTTGTCGGACGCGTTCAACACGGTGATGGCTGACCCCTCCATCCACACTCCGGCCCTTATGTACGGCCCAGACGAGGGGTACCGCCCACTGCGAGAGCACATCGCCCAATGGCTGTCTTCATACTACAAACCGAAAGATTCGATCGCCTTGAGTCGCATCTGCATTACCGGCGGTGCGAGCCAGAACCTAGCATGCATTCTGCAGGTCTTTTCGGATCCTATTTACACGCGAAATGTGTGGATGGTAGCGCCAACGTACCACCTTGCGTGTAGGATCTTCGATGACGCGGGGTTTGCGGGGCGATTAAGGGCTGTTCCGCAGGACAAAAGCGGGCTTGATCTCGACTATCTGAGACGAGAACTCGTGGCGGCGGACGAGGTTGTCGGGGCTGGAGTTCAACCGGTAGGTCCCTTCTACATGGTTTAATGCATAGACCCGGTATGTACTCATAGTCGAATAGCTCAAGCCCGAGCGGCCATGGGGAAGGCTCTACAAACACGTTCTCTACACGACTCCTACCTTCTCCAACCCGTCCACCTTGACCATGTCGCTGGCCGACCGTGAGAACCTAGTTCGACTGGCTCGAGAATTCGATATCCTAATAATCACGGACGATGTCTATGACTTCTTACAATGGCCTTCCAATCCAAAGACGCCATTGGACCGAGAAACGGATGCACTCCTCCCACGTTTGATAGACGTTGACCGCTATCTAGACGGTGGTCCTACCAACACATGCGGCAACGTGGTGAGTAACGGAAGTTTCAGCAAACTGATCGGACCCGGGATTCGGACTGGATGGGCAGAGGGCACAGATGATTTTGCCTACGGCCTCTCACAAACGTAGGTCCAGATACCGCTCCTTAGGCAGCAGCTATGCAGCAGGCCGGTTAACCAAGAACAGAGGTTGTCAACGCTCCGGAGGCTCTCCGTCCCAGTTCTCGTCCGCCATGGTCGACCAGCTGTTCCCCCAAGGTATTCTTCAGACGCATATTGACGAGGTATTGCGCCCGGCATACGCTTCGCGATATCATCGTATAATGTCGGCTATCGAAGAGCACCTGCTACCGCTTGGGGTAACCCTTCCCTTCGCTAGTCCTTCGGTTGCGGGGGGGTACTTCATCTGGGTCACGCTGCCGGGATCCCTGCGCGCGAGTGACCTCGCCCCGGTCGCACTGCAGGAACACTGCGTGAAAGTCGCTGCAGGAGACCTTTTCCAAGTCCAACGCGACCCGGCGGTCAGTAACAACGAATTTGGGTCGTATGTGCGTCTATGCTTTGCGTGGGAACAGGAGGGGAATCTGCTCGAAGGGGTACGTCGTTTGGGGCGTGCAATTCGGCAGATGACTGTAATGTCAGCGAGTGGTTCGCGGACTGACCCACGGATTGAGTGATCTCGAACCACGGATGACTTAATAACAACAAAAGAAAAAAGTAGACCTGCGCCTATAGGGATTAAGACGGAAAAATAAGCAATGATCTTAATGAATTGTTGACACATGCGCGACGCGAGTGACACGGACAGATGACGGATCGGCGTTCACCATGATTGAAATTCGACGAGCCTCTCTCGACTATTAACAGCTGTGCAACAGAAACATCGCACCTGTAATTTATACCTGGTGGCCCAGGGGCCAGCCGCCATATCCGACCGAGTCAGTGCGATGGCTCGATGGATACTACATTCCTTACTGACCGCGTCACATACCCTGCAGAAACAGGCCGAGTCTTCCAGGACTCCAGAAATAATAAAATTGTTCAGGTAGAATCGGAACGCGCCAAAGGAATAAATCAACGAATCGAATCCTGCAGCGTACTCCGGCGTATGATTAGAGTCGCCTGAGAGGCGCCCACTACCAGAAACTAGCGAGTTAGTGGTTTCAGGGCCGAAGGAAGAACAGACTCCCGTTCGGCTTCAGCGATCGGATCTGAGACCTTGGGGTACCCAAAGCTTGGCTTCGACCATAATTAAGAATAGATTTGATATTCGAGAGTCGAATTCGGGCACAAGCACAGCGCAGGCACAATCCGTCGCGGCACAGTTACTTCGTGCTTCGTGCGTAGTGACAAATGCAAACCCAGGCTGTGCCAGTGTTCTCCGAGTAACGTCAACATACCTAGAGTACCTGGTCTCTTCTACCAAGATAATTGCCAGGCAAACAGGAATGCTGTTCTTAAGAGGAGTGCGCTGGCCGTCAGGGGGGTCTCGTCACTCCATACCGCTGGCGGATTCCATCACGCATTGGCAAGGCCGCAAGAGAGCGATAAACCTGAAGGATAAACTAGCGAAAGGGCGTTGTCTCGGCCACGCTGAGTATGTTGATCACTCTCCTGAAAGCGGTTATATAGGCGTCCTTGACTCCCAGAGCCCTGTCAATCACCTTTTATCCTCTTTTCCCTGCATTCTGCTCTGATCCAAGTCACTCCTTCAGGTCTACCCTCTGACATCTTTTAATAAAGATTAAGGGTCATCTGGCCCCAATCAACCGCATGAGCGACTCTTCCATCGTTTCATCCCTGAATCAACGGAACGTCTGCTGTTTCATCCCCGACAGGATTACACTCACTTTGCTTTGTGATTGGATTCTACCCCTCACCACATCCCCTGATTGGTGGCAGATCTGGTAATTCCGTTACTTCCCGGACAGCCTAAATTACAGAGAAGGACTCACCTTCAGCGCTTGAAGAACACTTCCAACTTTCTCTTTCTTCTGCTTCTTTTCTTCTTTCTCTCTTCAAGCGCCGGCTCGTCTTCTCCTTTTGTTTTGGTCTGCATTCACTCATTGAACCCAGGGTTCAATCGCCATTCCTTGTTGATTGTCCTTGTTTATTGTCTGTCCTTACTATTGAGTTTAGACAACTTAACACCAGTTTGCGACTTCAGTGCTTCTGACTTTATCGCCTGACGGTCTCCTGCTCTCCTTCTGCATATCTGATTCTACTAGATCGTCAGCCGATCGGTTTTTGATCCACATTTTTTCGGTATATCATTCTATAAACTCGCTGCTGGTCAGTGAGATCCATATCGCCTCGACGATTCCTTTTCAGAAGTACACTGAGCAATCATGCGCCTTACCAACTTATTCGCGCTCCTGTCCGGGTCCGCCTGGGTAGGGGCCAGTCCTATCTCGCCGGCTGTGGAGGACGTCAACATTGTCGCAAGACAGTCTTCTTCGGAGTACTGGGTGGACACGGTAGAGCACCAAGGCGCTGTGCCATTTGGCGACAATGCCAGCTACCAAGTACACCGCAATGTGAAGGATTTCGGTGCAGTTGGTATGTGCCTAATATTTTTCATAGGCTGTGTGAACTAACAGTCGCAGGTGACGGTACAACCGACGACACTGCCGCTATCAACGAGGCCATCTCGTCAGGAAACCGTTGCGGTTTAGGCTGCGACTCTTCGACCACCAAACCAGCCGTGGTCTACTTCCCGCCGGGCACATACCTCGTTTCCACACCGATTATCGAATACTACTACACTCAAATGATTGGTGATGCTAACGACCTTCCCGTTCTCAAGGCTTCGGCGGACTTTGCCGGTATGGCTGTTGTCGACGCGGATCCCTACACGGACGATGGCTCAAACTGGTATACCAACCAGAACAACTTCTTCCGTGCCATCCGTAACTTTGTAATTGACCTCACTGCCATGCCCCAGTCTGTCGGTGCGGGTATTCACTGGCAAGTTGGCCAGGCTACCAGCTTGCAGAACATCCGCTTCGAGATGGTCAAGGGCGGCGGCGATGCCAACAAGCAGCAGGGTATCTTTATGGACAACGGTTCCGGTGGTTTCATGACTGATCTAGTATTTAATGGTGGAAACTACGGAATGTTCGTCGGTAACCAGCAGTTCACCAGCCGCAACCTGACTTTCAATGACTGCAACACTGGTGTTTACATGAACTGGAACTGGGCATGGACATTCAAGTCGGTCACCTTCAACAACTGCAACCTCGGCCTCAACATGTCCAACTCGCCTTCCAACCAGACCGTCGGCTCCGTCCTCCTTCTGGATACGGACTTTGTCAACACGCCCACTGGTGTTGTTACTGCTTGGGGTAGCAATAGCATCCCTGTCGGCGCGGGGACGTTGATTCTTGATAACGTAGACTTCAGCGGCGCTACTGTTGGGGTTGCAGCCGTTGACGGCAGTACCATTATTGAAGGTGGTTCGGTTGTCGCAAACTGGGTCCAGGGTGGCATTTACCGACCCTCTCAAACGGTCAACAAGCGCGCGACACAGCCTTCAGTCGAAGTCGTCGTTGAAACTATTGTGGAAACTGTCTATGAATGCGAGGACCACTCTTCCACCGAACCGTCTTTGCCTCTCCCCACTTCGTCAACGACTGAATCGCGGACCAACGGGCTCTTGCCGTCGCCGTCGATCCCACTTGACCTCACATCAATTGAGAGCTTGTTGCCTGGATTGGGCGGTTCATCCTCTGAGGCCGACCAGTCAACCACCATTGTCTACGAGCCCACGGTTTCAACGTCTGTGTCGTCCGGCGAGGAGGTCCCTGCAGCTTCTACTCCTTCTGCTTCGACATCTTCAGCCGCCACCACCACCTCTTCGACTTCGACTGGATCTTCTGGATCCACTGGCGGATCGGTGCACGGTTCGAGTCAATGCTCTGCCCGCACTGTCACCAAAACCCGCACTCAGACCACAGTCCCAGCGGCAGCCAAGCCAAACTCGCTGCTGAACAGCGACACCAGCAAGGTGTTTGAGCGCTCCAAGCCTCTTTACGAATCCTATCCTGCCTCGTCATTCGTCAGCGTCAAATCCGCTGGTGCAAAGGGTGATGGCTCAACGGATGACACAGCCGCTATTCAGGCTGTCCTGGACAGCGCAACCGCGGACCAGATTGTCTTCTTCGACCACGGCGCTTATGTCGTGACCGATACCATCAAGGTTCCCAAGACGATCAAAATCGTCGGCGAAGTCTGGCCGGTTATCATGGCCAACGGCGACAAGTTCTCCGACGAGAAGAACCCCATTCCCCTTCTTCAAGTCGGCCAGGCAGGTGATGTCGGGTCCGTCGAAATTTCCGATCTGACCCTCCTCACCAAGGGCCCTGCCCCCGGTGCAATCCTCATGGAGTGGAATATCGCCGAGGAATCCCTCGGCTCTGTGGGAATGTGGGACGTCCACTTCCGCGTCGGCGGCTCAGCAGGCACAGAACTACAGTCTGACCGCTGCGCGAAGAACCCCAACGTAACGATCACCCCGAACTCAGAGTGTGTCGGCGCCTTCATGCTTCTGCACGTTACTGAGCATTCAACTGCCTACCTTGAGAACGTTTGGTCCTGGACCGCCGACCACGAACTCGACTTGGCCGACCACAACCAGATCAATGTCTACAACGGCCGTGGAATCCTCGTCGAATCCAAAGGTCCCGTCTGGATGTACGGCACCGCCGCTGAGCACAACCAACTCTACAACTACCAGATCACAGACGCCGAAAACATCTTCATGGGCCTGATCCAGACCGAGACACCCTACTACCAGGCAAACCCCAACGCTCTCGTTCCCTTCACGCCACAGGTTGAGGCCTGGAATGACCCTGACTTCTCACACTGCACAACGGACGCATGCAGGAAAGCCTGGGGTCTCCGCGTCACCAACAGCTCCAACGTCTACGTCTATGGCGCAGGCTTGTACAGCTTCTTCGAGAACTACGAGCAGACCTGCATCCCCGAGAACGGTTGCCAGGAGAACATGGTTGAGGTAGACTGCTCGGACGTGCACATCTTCGGCCTCAGCACAATTGCGACCGCGAACATGATTGCTTCCTCTGACGGAACGAGTCTGGTCCCGGCGGAGGGCAATGAGAGCACCTACTGTTCGACAATCGGGTTGTTTGAGCAGACTTAGTCAGGTAAGCGGGTAGCTAGTCTATCTGTTTTGTCATGTTTATGTCTACTCAAGAACCCAGAGAAAAAGATAAAATGAATCTTCTTGTTTATTTCTTACCTTCGCTCCCACTTTTTCTTCCCTTTATTTCTCTCTATCTATGGCGGTACTGTTTTTAAGAATGAGGGATACCCCGTGGCATGGATAGGTGGATGCATTTATCGATACCATATATTTTCTTTAACAATCAGGCTGGTTCTTCTTGGGAACATTATATATTTCCAAATTCTAAAAGAAATAGTACCAACACACAAGCCGTAATTCCATGATTGCTATAAGTTACTTAGACAAAATATTGTAAATACCAGGATCAATTCCCTTCAGATCGAGCCATGGCTTACCTGAAGAAGGGTTCCACTCCTATGCACCGGTGTGATTGACCCATCGCTTGTCAAGACTATATTTATATCGACTACGAGGAAAAGACAACTCGTTGGAAAGCAAAAAGTAGATGGTTAGTTAGAAAGTGGGCTAATTACGCGAAAGGAAGGTATGTACACATCTAAATATGATCCAACAGAAATAGAAGTGGTGTCAAAGAGGGGCTACCCTTTGCCTCGTCCTACCCTACCCTCCAAGGAGAGGACGGGATGGAAGTGACGGACGGAGCAAAAGGTAGAACGAAGCGAAGCAGAAATTAAAATTCCCAATCCAAATCAAGTTTCACATGAGACAACTACCATGCAACATCACCACGTAAAGGCCTCCTCGACAAAGTCGATAACTGCTCCCCTTCCAATGCGAGTTCTCGCGGCGGATCGAACCTCGTCTGCGAATGCGCCAGGACCGCAAACGGATACGAGTGTTGCACCGACACGGATGGGGATCGCCTCGTCGAGGACAACCTCTGGTCGGCAGCGTCCGGGGAACATCTGCACTGTTGCACTGGGGCTCACGATCTCACGACTGCTCTTGGGTTTTGAGACGAAGAGCTGGATCGTGAGGATGTCGCGGCGTCCTGGGAGACGGAGGATCTGGTCCATCCATTCCCGAACCCAGGTCAGGTGCTCTGTGCTCCGGACAGACCAGATAAGGTATATTTTCTGCGTGGGGATGCGGCCTTGTGAGGCACGGACCAGCAGATCTCGGACTGTGAGCATGTGGTGGGTGATACCGGCGCCTGCGGAGAAGAGGATGGCTGTGCCGTAGGTAGCAGGGTTGCAAGGATGGGAGGCGTAGGGACCCTCGATGAAACCCGTTGTATGGAGAGTTGATTTTGGAGATGCGAGGGCTTTGTTATACAGCTTTCGGGTCATGCCCTTGCGGGCAGCGACGACGAGTGAAACGGTGGTCGGCTTGTCCTTGTTGGGGAGGTAGATGTCTAGGTCAGGGGAGGAAGGAAGTTGCTTTTCGAGACGCGAGGGCGACATTGAGTACTTGGGGGGCTCTTTGTCCATATACCCTGGTGTCGTGACGCTCGAGTTTGGCTCAACCCAGGCGACGGAGAAAGGATGCGACATCCAAAGCGAGAGGCTGGGTATATAGGCGTAAACGTGAGAGCCCGGGGTGACGTGAACGCGTTTCGGCAGGTGGAAGGTGACTTTGCAGGCCTCGCCAGGCAGGGCCTCGACAACAAGATGGGTGCAACCTTTCTTGAGAGAGTAGTTGAGGTATATGAGGCGGTAGAGACGGAAGATTCGGTCGATGAGCCAGAAGGCGCCAGCGGCAGTTATCCAGGGCATCTGAGGAAGCTTGTCGAGATCGATATGGTAGTAGACGCCGAGGAATGCGATGAGCGCGCCTAGCTGGTGGAGATGCAAAAAGGTCTCGTAGAAAGCGTGACGTATCGGCGAGGGTGAGTGAAGGAGGAGAAAGGTCATTGCAACGGTTCCTACCAGGCCCCAGGCGAAGAATGGTGTATAGCACATGCGATGAATCATGTCAGCGACATTGGTCTCGTCTGCAGCATTAACTGCCCAAGCAACCGTGTGGACAAGACTCTCAACGACGACAATACGACCCAGCCATCGGTGAATAAGGTTCCATGTATCGAAGCTAATGCGCAACAGAGGAATCATTGGGTTGTTGCGACCAGCGAGGATAAACAACGGTACCATGTTGAGAACGGCTAGCGTTCCCGATCGACCTCGAAGCTCTGCAACGAGGGCGCGCTTGACGTTGACCTCATAATCCAGAAGGGCACAGTACGCTATCTGGCTCGCGGCGTAAAGGACAATCAGAACCATTTGGAATCTTGATGGTAGGGTTCCCACGTTCAGGGCGGACGAGAGCTGGATCTCGCGATTGTGTCTCTTCGTACCAATCGGGGCATACAAGACGTGTTTCTTGATATTCGCCCATAGCCGCGATTCTTCGATACTCCAAAAGGTCTGCTCCCTCCTACTAGCGGTTAAGGAAGAAATATGTCGAAAGTAAGCATGGGTAAGCTGTGCGAGCCGGCCACACAGGAGGAAAAACGCAACACCGATGGCGGAAATGAGGATTATGCGTGTAAAAAGGTGATCTCTAGGAACATTGACGCCGTTTAAGCCCCTTGAATAGGCGTAGATATAGGTCTCATTTGTAGAGAATTCACCCCGGCGGACGAGATGTCCCGGGCTGTCGTCCATCGAAATCAAGGGTTCTAAGGCGCAAGATCGGGTCTATAATGCAAAGGGAATAAAGAGTGATGACCGGTCAGTTAACGATAGGTGGTTGGATCTAGTTGAGTCAAAGCGGTTGGAGTCTGGGGTTGTATTGTGATGCAAATTCCTGGTGGCCGGGAAACGGGAGGAATGTTGCTGGCACACTGGCGCCAGAATCCGGTTGAAATGTAAAAAGAGAACGAAGATCTCTATAGAAAAAGCCGAGGAAAAGTCAAGTCTAAAGGCTGCCTTGGGCCACGCAGGGGGGTTGTGTTACTGCCGTGGTTGATGGTTGGATCTGCACGCAATGTCAGAGATTGCCGCATTGAACATGATGAATAGAGGCCCGCCTCCAGAAAAAAAATATGCCAGCAAATGGACTTACCTAGGTTCGGAAGCTGTAATAATATAGGGGGCGATCCAGGGTCAGGGCCCCAGTGTCGCAGGCAGACAAAACAAGAAAGCACAGACAATGACAGTATTTCTGAACCTGCAACAATAAGTGAATCAGTACCAGCTGAATGAGTGAATGGCAACTGAACAACAAAAAAAAAGAATGACTGTTTAGAGAAAGACACAGGGACAATGGAGGATTGGAGGGGATTCACAGTTATACGAAAGAAGGAACAAGCGCCCAGGGCCAAGTCTTCGTCCGTCAGCTTTTGATCTGTTTCATCTTCAACACCAGCCCAACGCCAATTCGCCAGGAGCGCTCCCGATAGGATCGAATGACAGCTGCCGTTTGATGGGTCTACTAAAAGAAGCGGAAGGTCCGGCTGTTCGACTGCACTATCCATAGTAGGTCCTGTCCCCTCGTCCAGCGACAACTCACTTTATATCTGCCTTGCCAGGCTACGGCCCTGAGTATCGGCATGCATTTCCCTGCACCAAATCTGAGGTCATCGATGCTAATAATATTCATATTCGCCGGGTACAGAGTATGCGCGCTGAATCTCAGGTCACACCACTGTCCCGGCCTCGTGGCTGAAGTCGCATGAATCTTCCTCTCCGAGTCGCTCGCAAACAAAAAGCGCCGATTTTCAGCCCTCGGCGCCCGCACTAACATCATCTCAGCTTTGCGTTTCGCCCTATTCGCCGATTGATCTTGCCACTGCAGGCAGCGATGAGGAACGCCTTCCGCTGAATGGTAGGAACCTGGGCGTTTCAGGTCTGGTCCCTGTCCAACTCTGTCCGAAACACCCGCCACGAGAGTGGCAATGATTAGCTGCTTCAGGCCAAGAAATTTGCTAAGACACCTAATTAGAATTAATTAAGATTGATTATCCCTGACTCAAAGCACCAATCTCGATCCTGGGTTTAATCTATCGCGACCCCTGGTTATATATTATTGCTCTCGCTTGCTGCCTTTTTGCTGTGGTTTTCTTTGCCCAGGGAACAGGAGGCATGGCACTATTTCGCAGCCTATCTGTCTTCCGGCTCTCCGATGGCTCTGTTTACCATATATTGAGTGGAAATTGAAGGCGCCTACTCCCATGCTCTTCTCTCCCATAAAAGACCACTCGGAATTCGACTCGTGCAATCGCCTGATCGACCGGCAGCATGGCATGATCTTTGGTTCCAATGCGTCCACGTTTCCGTCGTCGGCTGTAACCGCCCTTATTATCCTCTGATGTGAGGGGCAGCAGTTACAGGTTCATGGCCGAGGAACTCACGTCATCGCAGTCAAAGAATACCTCTGGATATACTTTTTTAGTGGACAATGGACATGAACACTGGGAAAAAGTCGGAAAAGATTGCCGGCATAAAGCCGGGGCCTCGAATCTCGCTCAAATCGACGATCACTCTAGTTCTGTGTATTATTCTGCATCGTAGTCAACCAAAGATCTGGTGGGGAGACCTGACGTTCCCACCGCTCCGGCTTTTGCCCGTCCTCGATATTCTCGTTGAAACGTCTCGTCTGAAGCTTGTCCAGTCAAGCACGACGTTCTTGTTTCATCTACCGAGAACCATGGTAGGAGCCTCGGTGTCGCAACGTCTCGCAGGGCTCGTATTCGCCCCTGCCGTGCGTCTTGGATTGCCCTCAGCTTCTTGCACCCGTCTTGAGAACAGGGGATGAACGGCGAGCTGAAATGTGTCATCGTCATTCTCATGATGGCCATCGCAGTCACTTTTCGAAGAGATGAATCTGCCACGGTCGGCCTTTTTACTTCTCTCCTCCGCCAACGAAGAACCTGGGGCCCAACGGTTTTTGGAATACATGGTGAACTCTCAACTGCCATTTGCCATCTTCTGATTAACTTTGAGGGAATTTACGACGATTAATGTCGGTTGGTTGAGGGGGACCTAGTAGGCTCACTAGCCTGAAAAGAGATAATTCATTCACCGCCAAATGCCGACATCCCCGCACTCGGCTATTGATTCTTGACCACGCAGTATCCTTACCGTATCTGGGTGTATGCAAACCATTGGTGACTGTACGCATCTATGAAGTTGCAGGAGAACATCAACAGTTGAGATAAGGGGTGCTTCGTGATTAATATGCCTGAGTGGAGACATGCATAGAATGTTCCCTTTTATTCGAGAAGAGCTTCCGAAGGGTTGTTCCCCAATGATCGACGCGTCGATATTAACCTGCATTGCCTTTTCCCACTAGATTAGGAGTGTACTCAATCTCTACGAGGGAGTACAACCCTGGCTTAAATTCAAGTTGTAGCTCCCTTGCCCTATCGTACTCTGCTACAGCTCTTTCCCATATTATTGAGTAGGTAAGTCTTTTTGACTGTCGTACTGTGATATGTATGAAGTCAACATGCCTCAATCATTGTGCGCATACAACATTGTAGGGACAGATATTGTTACCATAAATACGTACGGGACGAGTAATACACAACATCCTCTCATCAGCCATGGCGCATCTTCCCACCAGTCTCCTGCAGCTTCGAAAAGTATCCTACCACATCCTCGTGCCGACCGTCAAATTAACCATTGAGCTTCGAGCGTTTAACCTAGCGTCTCTAGGCAAGGAGAGTTCTCCGGTTTTGACTGTGGAGACGCGCTGGGGTCTGAAGAGATCGTGCGGAGGTGGTCTGTTGTCGACGCCACGAAAATTATCGATCACTCTGTCCATCCTTTTCGAGACCTTCATCCTTTCTTGAACTCTCTCAAACCTTTTTGCGATCTAGCCATAGATTTGATAGATCTTATTGCCCTTCACCCTCAAACGATTATACCTGTCCAAGATGGTGCTCTCACAAATCCACCTCTGAGGTCGATGTAATTCTCCAGCAGTCATGGAAACAACCGAAACGGAGGAACAATCTCCGCAGGTGGAGGAAGTCCTGGTACAAAAGTCAAAGACTCGTCCAGACCATCTCATGAAACGCGTCTCAAGAGCATGCCTGCATTGCCGACAGCGCAAATCCAAATGTGATCTGTATGTACGCCCAGGCTTGAGATAAATTTGGTGGACAATGAGGTCTAGAGTCAGGCCAGTCTAACTAAGGCTCTGCAGAGATGCTAGCGGTAGCCCTGGTGTGCCGCCATGCCAGCGATGTATTCGAGACCGTCGCGAATGTGTCTTGGGCGGTTCGAATCGCGGAGGAAGACGCATTCGCAAAAATAAGATCAGGAACTTTACACCAAATACGAATCCGCCGGCTCAGAAGACCCCCGAGGTACAATCTACAAGCCCATCTAACTCCGAAAACCTACCACCGCCATCAAACTCGTACCCAGGCCCAGTTGTCTTCGTGCCTTCGAACCCTCCTGCCCCGACCGCAGCAACAACGACCTCAGTATCTGTCGTTGACGATGAAGATGCGGCTTCTATCGGCTCAGTGCCTCGGAACCCCTCCGACGCCTGGCAATGTCTGGCTGACATTGCGAAGAGGGGTACGGATGGGCCCAGTCCTGCAACTACCGATTCTCATCGAGCAGGGTCAGGGGCATACGCCTTCGGTGCACTCCAGAATCGCGACCCGACTACCTTGCAAGCAAAAACTGGTATCAAGGCGTATAGGCTGGTGCAGTCGCGGTCTTTGGACCCGGGGACGGTCTGGCAGCTCGTTGCTCGTTACGCCGAGAATTTTCATCCGTATCTCCCTATTGTTCCGCGGAGATATTTCCAACGCCCTGCGCTGGACGCGTTTGCCAATAATGAGAGGCACCTATTAACGGCTGTTCTCACAATAGCGTCGAAAGACCTGGTCGAACGGCCAGAAATCCACGAGTACTGCTCCAAATACATGCACGAATTAATCTCAGGAATTGCCGCGGGGGCTGATTGCGACGTGGAGGCCGTCGAGGCTCTACTTTTGCTTGCGGAATGGGAGCCGCAGGGGCTACGGCCGCGGATTGAGCGTGTCGGTCGTGGTGAAGAGGATAGAGCTGCTTGGATGCACGTCGGACTTGCGCTACGGTCAGGCTACTTCTTGGGCCTGGACAGAACATCATTCCGAAGTGACCCATCAGGAGATACGGAAATCGAAGCTCGCAGACGACTAGCATGGACTAGCTGCTATATCTCTGACCGACTGATATCAGTGAGAATCGGGCGTGCATTCTGGTCGCGAGGCCCGGGTCCAATGACCGGTCTTGTCAGTCAGGACTTTCCGTCACTTCAACCAGTCAACGAGGGAGATGAGGACTATGCGCAAATCTTCCAAGCAATATTGGACCTCACTCAGTTGTACGGGAATGTACAGGAGGTTCTCTATTCCGGTATGCGGACGAGTAACCAGATGATGTTGATGGGTGATTATGTGAAATATGTAGACGACTTTCGGCTAGCCATCTTGCGGTGGAAGTCACGATGGGGCACGATGACATGTAAGTGACTACTTTGCTTTCCGTACCTTGCTAACATAGTATAGGCTCGCCTGCTATGCAAACTACACTACAGCTATCATACGAGTACCTTCGCCTCTACACTAACGCATTTGCTTTCCAGGCGGCAATTTCGCAATCTCTATCGAAACAGAAGAATGATGGCCACTCGCAACGGGAGCATCTACGGGCAACATTTAACAATGTAGCCTCAATGCAAGATGCGCGGTTTATCATCGAATCACTAGACGCTGCAAAAGCCTACTTGACTATCCTTGTGGAACACGTTGACCCTGAAAAACATCTACATTTCATGCCTCTTCGATTCTATCTGTATGGAATTTATGCAGCAGTTTTCTTATATAAGGTAAGTGTTGCCAGCCACCTGCTGAACAGGGCTAACTGGATAGGCACGATCATTCGGCGTCATGCTACCTGCTGAGGAAATGAGCGTCCGCGACCTCGTTACTCGAACAACAGAAGTTCTGAAGAGAGCCAGCGCAGGGCCGGATGACATTGGTGCCCGATATTCTCGACTTCTGGAGCTCTTATGGCGCTCCAAACCCACCGCGCCAGCTTCTCCTGCAGGAACACAGCAGAGCAACGACTTGCTAATGCAAAACACGAACCCTCTACAGTGTATGCCGGATCAGGGCGGCTACATGCATTTCAGCCCTGCAAATGATTTCTCCTGGCTCGATCTCGAAGCAGTCGGTGATTATGTCTCTGGAGACCCTAGCACGCTTTCATTAGAGGGATTCCAGACTCTTTATCAAGCCAGCTCAGATCGGTCATGGCAAACTCCAATGTGGTCGGGAGATATGAGCAGTACTCTTCTATTTTGAATGCAGCGAGCTATCAGAACATTATACCTTGACTCCCTACTAACATTGTGGCCGCGGCTTTCTTTGCGGGGACCAAACTTTTGTCCCCCCACACTATTTGATGCGGGGCATCGGGAGTTGCTCCGACCCGAGAGGAGCCCCTCCAAGGCCGGATACTTTATCTATTGCCGTTCCAGACCGGAAATATTATGGCCACTTGCATCCAAATCTCCTAAATCTCGTCTTGGTATACTGCGATAATGGCCCAACTAAATGACATCCGTGGCCGATTGGCACTCATCACCGGGGCATCAGGAGGGTAAACACCACCTCCCGACCAGTTCACATCCTCATTCTAACAAAACTCCAGCATCGGCGCCGCCTGCGCCCGTCAACTCGCCGAAAAAGGCGCCCACCTCGCTCTAACCTACTCCTCCAACATAACCGCCATCACCATCCTAAAGGACGAACTGAAAGCCCTATCCCCCGATCTCCGCATAAGCACACACAAAGTCGACGTCGGCGTCGCCGAGCAAATCGAGGCCATGTTCCTCGAGATCGACAAAGAGCACGGCCAGCGCCCGGATATCCTTGTTTCCAACGCGGGCTATGGCAAGCGCGTTCCGCAGGTGTGGGACATTACACTCGAGGAATTCGATTACACGATTACGGTCAATCTGCGCGCATCGTTTATCCTTGTCAAGGGGGTCGTTGAGCATATGAAGGACCAACGCTGGGGGCGGATTGTGTTCATGTCCTCGATCGCGGGATATGGTGGCGGGATTAATGGTGCACGTACGTCTCCTCCTTTTGTCTTTCTCTGCCTATCAGCTTGTGCATCGCATTTAACAATAGTACAGACTACGCAGCCTCAAAGGGCGGCATGACAGGTATGATGCGCAACCTAGCCACGCGCCTCGCAGAATTCAATATCAGCGTTAATGACGTCGCCCCGGCGATGATCGGTGATACCGGGATGATTCCTAATGCCCAAGCGATTCCCGAAGTCGCTGCGGGCATTCCAATCGGGAGGCTCGGTGTTCCTGAGGAGGTCGCGAATGTTGTCACTATGTGTGTGACGACAGGGTATATGACGGGACAGAGTCTGCTGTTGGCCGGTGGGTTGAAATAGCTTCTACGGCTTATATATATGTAGAGTCTATCCTAAATTTCTCCAAATGCAGCTCTTCGCACAGATATTTTTCATATAATAATAAACAGGAACGCCTCGTTTCATGCTTCTCCGTAACTCAACCTTCATATACATCAACACCTCCTTCATATGCACAATTTTTGAGCACCCCCCACCATACACCGGGTATAATTTCCACACTGAAAAAAAAAGTTAGCTCTCAATAACAACCTTAACAACGGGCCTCCCCTCCTCATCGACGCCACCGCCCGCAAGCTCAAACGCCCTCTTCCCCTCAGCTAACGGCACCCGGTGTGTAACAACCTTCTCCTCAACAACGTCCATCTTCCCACTAGCCATCAACTCAATCGCCGCAGGGTACGCATACCCATCGTAGCGGAACACACCGATAATGTCGACCTCGCGCAGCGCCGCAGCGCCCACAGGGACAGTCTGAACGGGGTTTCCCATTCCGATCTGCACGAGGACAGCGCCCGGGCTTGCGGCGTAGATTCCTGCTTGCACGCAGGCGGGGACACCCGTGCAGTCGTAGACGCGGGTGAAGCCGAGGACGGCTGTGTCGAGGGTTGCGGGGATTGAGGATTTCAGGGAGGCCGCGACAGATTGCGCAGTGGAGAGGGCGAAAGATGTTTGTTCGGCGTGCGGGGCGTCGCGTGGGGGTGGGTTGGAGGGGCGCGGGATGAGGAAGGTGGAGAGGTTGGGTAGGCTGAGGGAGGAGGCGATTTCGAGGCGCGGGGCGTCGATGTCGGCGACGACGATGTGCGCGAATGTATTCTTTGCTGCGAGTGCGGCTGCGAGAAGGAGGCCGATTGCCCCCGCGCCGAAGATGAGGGCTGTGCTTGCGTTGCTTTTGGTGCTGTTGTCAGCGAATCTGGGAGGAGGGTTAGAGCGTCTGATGGCGTGCAGGCAGACGGCTAGAGGCTCGACGAGGGCGCCGCCGGCAAACGAGACCGAGTCCGGCAGCTTGTGGCACATGTCCTCTGGGTGGGTGGTAAGTTCCATGAGGGTACCGTCGAGGTGAGGGAAGATCTTCGCGGAGCTACGGAAAGCCATTTGCGGGCAGAGATTGTACCGCGAGGAGAGGCAGAGCGGGCATTTGCGGCAGGGTAGGCCGACCTCGAGGGCGACGCGGTCGCCCACTTTCAGTGTCTTCGTGTCTGGTCCCACAGCTGTGACAATGCCGGAGGATTCATGGCCTAGGCACATGGGCTCGCGGACGACGAAGTCGCCATTGCGGCCGTGGTTGTAGTAGTGTAGGTCGGAGCCGCAGAGGCCTGTCGCGCGGATGGCGACTTGGACTTCTGAGCCGTTGGGCTCTGCGACGGCTTTTGATTCCTATACTCGTTGGATCAGTTTCTGGTCTATAGATGACGGCGGGGCGGACTCACCAGGCGCAGGTTCTTTGCGCCATGGAGAACGAGGGCTTGACAGGTGGCAGCGGCCATTGTGATGTTCCTGTAGCTGGGAAATAGTGCTCAAACAAGTCTTGAGGATAGAAGAGTTGTTTCTTTGAGATTGTTTGCGTATTTGACTGAGTCCCGGACATTTTCCCGGCGAACGTGGGGTTGGCACTGCCGGATTTGCTCCGCGTCGGGCTTTGAACCAGCAATCAATAGCCGACCACCCCCGAATCTCCAACAACAGTCGTGTGCATTTCAAAAGTGGCACCAAGGCATTATATTGACCGCGAATAATAACCGCAGCTGACCAGGTCAATTAGCCGATTGACATTCTCGTAAAATAACTGGCTGGCGGATTGTTGTGGCGAAGGAGGAGCTCCGAGATATGCTCTCAAGTAATTTCTGTATAGATTGTAACCCCCACGTGGAGATCGCAGCAGCTCCATTCCAAGTTAATCCATCAATCAGCCAAACCGGCGGTCCCAGGGTAAGGAAACATATACTCTTAATCTACCGGGCATTTCTCCTGCTTTTCCTTTTCCAATCTTTTCTTCTTCTCCGTCTTGCTTCATCGCTCCCTCACACATTGTAAAGTATTGTGCTCTACTACCCCGCAATTGACATCATGTCTGCTGCGCTTCTCATCGGCGAGATCACCCACGCCCGGAAAGAGTGGGAGGAGCTCTCTTCGCTTCTGACGCTCAAGGTAGGATATCGTGGACTGTGTACGTCAAAGCGCAGCTTCTAACCAAGCGCTACTTCAGGAATTTCCCTCCGGTACCCGTGAGGACTTCATTAGCAACTTGAAGGATGGGAAATATGAGGACGTGACGGTCGTCTACCGATCCAATACGTCTACAAAGGTATGCGCAATCGTCCTGTCGAATTCTCCGAATCGCATTAACAGGCGCAGTTCACTGGTCCCTTCGACAAAGAATTGATCCCCCTCCTACCGAAATCGCTTAAATATATTTGCCACAACGGAGCTGGCTACGACAACATTGACATTCCGCTCTGCTCGGAACGCGGTGCGTCACTTTGAAAAAACAAGTGCGAGCGAAGCTAATAGCCACAGGAATCTCCGTCTCTAGCACTCCAGTCGCTGTCAACAATGCAACTGCAGATGTCGGCATCTTCCTCATGATCGGCGCTCTGCGCCAGGCCTACGTGCCGCTGTCTGCTATCAGAGAAGGTATGAACTACACCGGCTATCTAGAGGAGTCGAATTGACAAGAACAGGCAAATGGCACGGCCAGACAACGCTGGGTCACGACCCCAAGGGAAAGGTACTGGGAATCCTCGGGATGGGAGGAATCGGCCGGGTGAGTAAATCATACCCCTTGTTTCTCTCCGGGCTTATCTGACGAAGGCAGGAAATGGCCAACCGAGCCAGAGCCTTCGGCATGACAATCCAATACCACAACCGGTCGCGTCTTAGCGCCGAACTCGAAGGCGGTGCCAAATACGTTTCGTTTGGCGATTTGCTCGCTACGTCCGACGTCCTGAGTCTGAACCTGGCTCTCAACCCATCCACCCGTCATATTATCGGCGAGAAGGAGTTTCAGAAGATGAAGGACGGTGTGGTAATCGTTAACACTGCTCGTGGTGCTTTGATCGATGAAAAGGCCTTGGTCGCGGCGCTGGAGTCTGGAAAGGTGAGCCCCCACGCCCTGTTCGATAAGGTGGTAGCTAAGTTATTAGGTCATGTCGGCCGGTCTGGACGTATATGAGCAGGAGCCTATTGTAGAGCTTGGATTGCTCAACAACCCCCGCGTTATGCTGCTCCCTCACATCGGTACCATGACCTATGAGACGCAAAAGGAGATGGAGATCTTGGTCTTGGATAACTTGCGCTCAGCGGTGGAGAAGGGAGAACTGATCACGCAGGTGCCCGAGCAGTTGAAGAAATAGGCAAACAGTATATAGCTTTCATAGGGCTGGATAATGAAATAAACGTATAGACATATAGATCGTTTTCAACCTTCACTTCTCTTTTATCACAGAGCACTTGATAGAAATTGTTGATGTTCTTGGCTTCGAGTCCCGAAAATGAAGGCGGGACCGCGGCAGAACTTCCAGGCGGTGACCTAAAGCAGCTAGTTAGGGCTCGCTTAGGGCACGGAGCGCCAAGAGCGAAATCCGCACCACGACACTCGCGATCTCCAAAGTTCGACGGCCGACCAAAAGAAAAGCGACAACTTCTTTCCCGACAACGAGACCACCCGCTCGGCAACCGCATCAAGATGGTGAGTTATTCTCGATTGCTTTCTTCGGTTGCTTCGTCTCCGGAAATTTGAGGAGGATACAATTTTCGAGGTTCAATGCACACGACCGGATGAAAAATGTCTGCTGTGATGGCAATTCGACACTGTCTGTTGTCTCGCTGCTTCGAAAAATTTCAACCACCTCTGCTACCCTTGCCACGACGATTGCACATGAATTTCTGTTGAATTGCGTTGGAACAAAATGAAAACATGAAAATTTGGACCGGATGCTGATATTGGATCTCTCGACTAGGTCCGTTACGCTAACCAGGACATTCCGGCCGCGAAGAGCGCCCGCGCTCGGGGCTCTTACCTGCGTGTCTCCTTCAAGAACACCCGCGAGACCGCCCAGGCCATCAACGGCATGAAGCTCCAGCGTGCTCTTACCTTCCTCGAGAACGTCACCAACAAGGCCGAGGCCGTTCCCTTCCGGAGGTTCGCTTCCAGCACTGGCCGCACCGCTCAGGGTGAGTGCATTCTACGATACCTATGCGTTGCTTGAGCGTATTGGCGGTTGGATTTGAGGATTCTCGTACAAGAAAAGAGATGGAGTTATTGTGGATTATTGGGACGTGATTTTGGAGTTGAAATCGGGAACAGTCTGAACAGCGATACTGACTTCGTCCAGCTAAGCAGTGGGGTGTCGCTCGTGCCCGCTGGCCCGTTAAGTCCGCCGAGTTCCTCATCGATCTCCTCAAGAACGCTGAGTCCAACGCCGACACCAAGGGTCTCGACACCGGCAACCTTGTCGTCAAGCACATTCAGGTCAACCAGGCTCCCAAGGGCCGCAGACGTACCTACCGTGCTCACGGTCGTGTATGTTTTGTCCATCTCCGAGACAGCTAAAGGTCGATCTAACGTTTCTAGATCAACCCCTACATGACCAACCCCTGCCACATCGAGCTCATCCTGACCGAGGGTGAGGAGGTCGTCCAGAAGGCTTCCGTTGTCGAGCGCAAGGAGCGCCTCAGCTCCCGGCAGCGTGGTGCTCAGATCCGCCGTGCCATCACCGAGGCGTAAGCGGACTGAGTGTCGGGTGAGGAGAGGAGTGTGAAGTGGTCAGAATTTGAATGGGAATACTAGCCGGAGTTTTCTGTTGTACGGAACAAATACCTGGTCACGGAAGAAAATACAAAACGATTCTTCAAAAGAATTTTTTCTTTTTTATTTCTGGCGAAAACTGTTCGAATTGATAGGCTGAGGAATGAAATTCAGCCCTGGGCTCTTCACTGCATGGCGGCTAGACGTTGTAGCTTGTCTTGTTTTAATATATCTGTCAATGCTTCCACGCCTTGGTTACCAACGTTCTTTCTCTTGAATAACCCGCAATGACCCTCAGAACCAACAGTATGGACGCTAGGAATACTTGCCCTGTTCCCTTCCCAGGTAAGCAGTGCCGCAGTTCAGCCGCTCAATAGTCTTAATCAACGCCCCCAAAACTACGGGAGAAAGCTGAGGTAAATATATTAAGACTAAGAGCAAATTTCTGCAACATCTTACTAACATTACGGCCGTTCATAGGTAACTGGTGACAGGTCCCCGTTCAATCCTTCCCGTCTCTTATTCCTCGAGTTCCTTCGAGTTACTAGGTCTTATCGTGATGGGACCTACATGCGCGCCAATCACAACTTCCACTAATCACGCGCAAAGCCTCAGAATAATCAAGGCCAGTTCACACCGACGAGCAATGATCTGCAGGAAACCAGCTCTTTACAAGTTAGCATCCTTGCTGGAATCCTACCTTAACCCCGCCGCCACCGAGTCACCAATGTCCTTTCGACTCAGGTCCCAAGCCTGGCAAGCCATAAGTGCCCGAGCTCTGCCGTCATCCCTTATTTACGCCGTGATGCCATTGCGTTTACCTTCTCGCATTCTGCATGCTGCCCGGCCTCCGAGAGTCTTAGTCTTGTCCAGTTGAACCGAAGATGTTCGTCGCATCCCGCCCATTCACCATAGCTGTAGCGCTCTCACATGCTGCCCTGGCAGTGGCGGCGCAAACATGCTACAACCCCGACCGGACAATTGCAACCAATGCCGTACCCTGTAGCAGCGACGATGATACATTCTGCTGCGGCAGCGACGCCATCTGTCTTTCGAGTGGCTACTGTCTCAGCGCGACGACGCAGCCGTACTCGCTATACCGCGGGTCTTGCACGGATTCGGGCTGGGGGGACTTTTGCGCTTATTATTGTGGTCAGTTCCCTGCTTATTTACCAACTAATCAATCATACAAGCACCGTTTCCTCCTCCCCCACTGTTTCATGCTGCGCGAGTCGAACGATTGCTGACTATAATGTGCAGTAAACTTCCTCACCGGCACCAACGCACCCATAACGAGCGTAGGCACAAACGACGACGGGCGCGCAATCTACTGCTGCGGGTACCAAAGCGCGAACCAGACCACGACAGAATGCGGAAATGGAGACGCGCCGTTCGTCCTCGCGGATGCAGAGATGGTCTTTGGGCGGGCGGCGCTGGAGGATGCAAGTGAGGATTCTTCTTCCTCTTCTACCTCATCGACATCTCCAACCGCTACAGGAGGAGAAAGCGACTCGAGTAACGAAGCCGGAACAACATCCTCGAACTGCAGCAACAACGATGTCGCAATCGGCGTAGGCGTCGGTGTCCCTCTGGGAGTCTTAGCTCTATCAGCTGTAGCATGGGCGCTCCTCGAGCGGCGGAGACGGGTGAAGTCCGCCGGGGCTGGGCTTGGACCGGGGACTAGGCATGCGCCTGTGCAGGAGGTGTTTATCCCGCCGCAGCGGAAAACTCGACCTACCGAGCTAGATCAGGAGACTGGTTCGAGTAGTCCTGACACGTTACTCGATGGGACAAGGATTGTGGAACTTGCGGGGTCTGATGGCTCGCAGACGTTGAGATAAACCGTGGATAAGTACTGAATGGGGTAGTAATATACCTGTCCCGAGAAGGTATATTTAATCTTAATAGGTGTTGATTATTAGATTCTAACGATTAAGCTTCGTCCCCTCCCGGCCCGAATGGGCAGTGCTGGCGACTTAATCTCGACCTGCCTCTCTTTCCTGAGTAGTTTTCAGCTTATGCGCCAAAATTGCGCAAGTGATTTTTTTTGACTCATAGGCTGGGTCTAGCGTAGCAGACTACGAAAACAACGCACGTCCTATCTCATCATAGTAGCCACAATACCCCAAACTATATATTAGAACAACCAAACCCTCCCACGTAATCGTCCCCAGATAGATTTAGGCTTGACAGATTCTTCCCAACTAACGCACCATGGCCCACCAAGCGCACAATATCCCGTGGACCCTTCTCGCCTCAAACCTGAAATACAGCCAACCCGGCCCAAGCAACGTAACAAACCTCTACCCACGCATGCAACCACGCCAAGGCAAAGAAATCACCTTTTTCATCAACGCCTTCGCCCGAAACATCAAGGAACACTCTGCATGTGAGCGCAGGAAATACCCAGAGGACTACGATGCGCCAGCGTCAATAGACACTATCGTCGATGAGAAGACCGTGGCCAGGATTGCGCCGACGGTCCGCCGGGTGAAGAAGATCGTTGAGGGGAATGCTGGGCATAGAGAACTTGATGAGAATTATACCGCGTCCCTTTTTCTGACGGCTTACTACCATACGCCGTGTTATTCGTTCTTGCACTTTCAGAGCCAGGGTTTCTTCAATCTGCAGGTTGTGGAGACGCTATTGCTGTATGGGGAAATGGATACTATACTGAGGGGCTGTGCGCATCCTGATGTCGCGATTAAAGGCTGGTGGAATGCACAGGAGTGTCCCTGCGGAGTAAGTCCATATGGGTTAAATTCTTCTCATCTGCTTGTCTATTTGAAAGTTACTGACAGTTACTCTAGGGCTATGAAGTCGGCTGGGAGCTCATCTACAAAAAAGCTCTAATCGCATACCTATGCCTAAACCTGCTATACTGCTTCCCCGAACTGTGGGATTCTGCTTCCTCAACAGATGCTGAGAAGAATGACTATCGAGACGCGAGACTTTATCAATACATGCTGAGAAGCTGCACAGGGGATTACGGCAAAACAGACCTCATGACACTGCCGCACCGGGAGTTTCTCGGTATACCTGATGACTACTGGAACTCCAGGACTTTCTTCGTTAACAACGAGGCACATTGGCTGTGGGCGTCGCCTCATACAGACAAGTATGGCTTTGCGAACGAGGATCCCGGGCTCTACGGGCTCGTGCCTTTTGCAGAATTCCTTTCCCTGGAAAGACCAACAGGTGAAGTGGCAGAGTATCTACCAAAGGAATCCGATGGAGACCTTGTCCGAGGTTTTCTATGCCAATTGGGACTCCCTGTTGAGCTAGCCTTGGATATAATAGAGTTGGCAGAGTATAAAACGAAGAGGAGACTGAAGGTCGAACATGATCCGTTGCATCCGGAGAATCGCGAGGAGCTGGGTAAGTATCTCAAGTTCTGCTGGCAGATCCTGGTCCGCTGTGATATGATGGCTAGAGAAGTTAACCTGGAGATTCCCTGGTATGATGTGGTCGCTGAGTGTCTCGTTAAAATGCTTAATTACAAGGGCTGCAAGTTGGAGGGCCGATGGTTCAGGAAGCAACTGCATGAGGATTACACTTGGACATATATTTTCCCATAGATGCACTATTTAGCATGCAAATGGTTCGATGCGTGAAGGAAATCAAAATGTCAGGGCATCGCAGAGTGAATCACCTGACTGTTGTCCTGGCCCTCTTTTGAAGCGGCAGTGCGGTCCGAACGTGGGCTGGCACGAGGGTTGCATCCATGGATGGATATGGAGAACCGTTCCAAGGGAGGAGACGTACCCCTCTCGATTGACCTCGACCACCGACAGATTACGTCGGTCTAGTGATAAAATCGGTCAAGGCTATCGGAAGCCAAGGGTGGCGGTGCTGCATTCTGCATACAGAGTCTCTTGAGCTTAAAGCTGGGCGACGAATAGACACGATCGAAAGGCACGGCATACGTATATCAAATGCGAGGCGATTATGCGACACTGTGGCGGTGGTGGGGAAAAGAGGCCCAGTCCTCCACGTCCTTCCCCAGGCATCACCATTATTGTCAAATTGTCGCATGAGTACCTACTCCCGTATGCATTATCCAAGGATGACTTGATGACTTGATGACGGGTGCTGGCTCGACTTGCGTGTCGCCGACAAAGCGCCGTCGCCTCTTGGATTGTGTCGCCTGCGATCGCCGCTTTTCTTTCTGCCTTCCGCGAGGTCAGCGCTTAAGTACCTAAAAGTCGCCAAATGACTCCGACGCCAAATAGGTGGCTAACTTAGCTCTGACTTGCTGCACAACACAGCGCAGCGCACTGTCCCTTATTATCCTCTCTTTTCATCCCTCCCCATCGCTTTTCTCGACCCCACGTTCTTGTTACTCACGAGTTTTCTCACCTTTTCTTCCTTCTCTCAGCTCAACCCCTGCACCGGTGCGGCAGCAACACCATGAAACGCCTCCTGAGTACCATCAACAAGCGCCCGACTCTTAATCGGAGTGAGTCCGTCACGATCCGCTACCGACTTTCGCTGACAATTGACTAGGCCCTTCGCGCGATAATTATTCGCAAGATTCTCCCGAAAGCATCATTATCAAAGAAGTGGTTCGTAGAGGCCGCGTCGGATCCTGTGCGGGGAACACTGCTGATCGCGTTGTTTACAACTTAAGAATGCCTTTTGTCAAGAGGGACAAGGTCCGCACCATCCGGTACGTGTTGATCGTCCAATCCTCTCGTCTACCACGCCATTACTTACACAACTTAGCAAGGAGAAGAATACGTTCATCTACCGAGTATCGTCGAGAGCGCCGAGTCGAGCCCCAATGCCGCGCGCGAAGCTGCCCATCTCCTCCGGAAACTATTGTCCACACCGAACTCGACCCCGGCGAACATCCAGTACAATGCGATCATGCTGATGCGCATCCTCATTGATAACCCTGGACACACGTTTTCTCGGAATCTCGACGCCAAGTTCATCGCGACGGTCAAGGATATGCTCCGTCAGGGAAAGGACATGGGAGTGCAACGGTTTATGAGAGAGACACTGGATGCCTTAGAGGTACAACGCGGTTGGGACGAGGATCTCAAGCCATTTCTTGAGATGTGGAAAAAGGAGAAAGCCAAGATGGATAAGGCTTTTAATAATAACAGCAGGGTATGTATCGCCGATTATCGATCGTTTCGACACGGTGCTGATCCCGTGTAGAGCAGTAGCTGGCGGGGAACTCCGTCGCGACAGAATTCGGACCAAATGTTCCGTGTCGAGCGTACCGATTCGCTGCCGGCGCCCGATGAACTGGTGGCTCGGGTTTCCGAGGCGAAGACTTCGGCCAAGCTTCTGGTACAGTTCGTTCAGTCGACGACGCCGGCCGAGATGCTGTCCAACGATCTCATCCAAGAGTTCTCGGGCCGCTGTAGGAGGGCATCGCGCGCCATCCAGAATTATATCCATGCGACGAATCCTCCGCCTGATGAGGATACCCTTCTAACTTTGATCGAGACGAACGACGAGCTGTCTGTGGCGCTTTCTAAACACCAGCGTGCAATGCTCCAGGCACGCAAGGCGCTTGGACAGCAAACCCCGCCAGTGGAATCAGCCAACCAGTCGCCCGAGCCGAACGACCTGTTTGCAGGGACCAGCGCTATGCGCCCAGTTCCTGCCCCGCCTATTCCACAGCGCAGCCAGTCACCTCCCCTTCACTCCCTTCACAGTCCTCCATCTCCAGTGTCTCCTGAGGCGCTCGCTAGCAGGTCCGCTACAACAAGGACCGTGGTATCTGATGTCTCAACTGCAAGCGGCAATCCAGGGGCCGGGCGGTACGAGTATCGGTCGGAGGATTACCAGGTGCAGAACCCATTCGCAGACAACTACAGTATCCCTGCAATTCTGCCAGGCCCGGCGGACGAACCTTCTCGGGTAGATGAGCAGCGGGACCAGTTGAATGGAACGAATCAGCATGGCAAAACTTCCCAAACCTCTTAACGGTCATTTGTTTTCTACTAGCCTTTGGTTTATCCTTGCGTACTTTTTGTGTATTTATATTCTTCCCGATGATACCTCTTTGCGGAGTGTAATGCATTTTTCTACTCGGATATTTTCCAGATGGTCGTCTCCTCCAGAAGGGAGCTGCGCACTAACTATCACATCCACAGCAGCTAATTACTTTATATTTCAGGACGATGGTGATATTGTGGACCGACTCTGTGGGCACTGACAGCGGCGTCAGCACATGCAAAAGGTAAGTCGCCCGTGCAGCAAGCCCTGATTCTTTATCATCTGAATTGACTCGCAACATTGGTCCAGCTTTGCCCAACCGTGCCAAATAGATTACGGATTATTGCTGGGTTTAAGAGGATCGCAGTCGGCCCGCACGGAAATTCTGGGCTAATGAAGCTGAAACCCCGGTAGCGCCAAGTCACAACCCTAGGTCAAACCAGGCCAAGAGCCATGATCCACCGCCATTATTGAGGCTAATCAAGCTGAAACTACACAGCCGCTTCGGCTTATATGGAGTACCGACTGGGGAGTTCCCTCGGATCCCCGAGCAAGACTCGGCGCTCTGACGTTTTCCTTGTCGCACGATGTCCAGCCCCTTATTCGCTGTGGATTGAAGGACGGAAATTCCCCTCTTCGGGTCTTAGCTGTGTTTCATGCCCATGTTACCTGAAAGAACTCAAGCCATGGCTCCCTGGCACGCAGGGGTCCTATATAGATGTGATTGCCTCCTCCTCATGCTTGGACGTTTCTTCCTCCTTCCTTCTCTACGCACGCAGGCTTGCTAGTCTTGTCCCTCTTTCTTTCAGACATTCTCTTCGATATCGGTCTGTGACCGTCGCATTCTTTACTCAACCAACTATCGCTCTTTCTCGGTATACTGGTATACCTGCCAATCACTCTCACTGCATCTATCTTTCTCTCGCTCAACTAGCCAATCAATCCACCAATCATTCAAAATGAAGCAAGCTACTTCTATCCTCGCCGCTGCCGGCCTCTTCGCTCTCGCCAATGCCCACGGCTACATCTCCTCCCCCTCGCCTCGTCTCCCCGGTGATGCCATGGCCTCCGCCTGCGGTCAGCAAGTCTACAACAACCAGGCTGCCGACCGCGCTGGAAACGTCCAGGGCGAGCTCCAGGTCGCCTCCGGCCAGTCCGACTACGACGCCGCTGCCTGCCACATCTGGCTCTGCAAGGGTTACCAGTTCGCCGACAACAAGGCCAACGTCCAGACCTACACCCCCGGCCAGTCTGTTGATTTTGTCGTTGACATTGTGGCCCCCCACACCGGTGTTGCCAACGTCTCCATCGTCGACACTGCCAGCAACACTGTCATCGGCTCGGCCCTCAAGGAATGGACCGACTACGCCTCCACTGCGACTGGTGTCACCGAGGACCAGACCAACTTCTCCATCACCATCCCCGACGACCTAGGCTCTCAGTGCTCTGAGGCTGGAGCCTGTGTTATCCAATGGTACTGGTTTGCTGAGAGCATCGACCAGACCTACGAGTCGTGCGTTGACTTCACCGTCGGCGGCTCCGGCTCTGGCTCTGGCAGCGGGTCCTCTTCCTCGAGCTCTGCCGTCCCCACCTCGACCTCCGCCCCTACTTCTTCAGCTCCCGCTGTGACCTCCTCCACTACCACCACAACCACCACCACTGCTGCTCCTACAACCACCGCGGCCCCCACGACCACGAGCGTGCCCACTACCCTCAGCACCGCCGTCCGCCCAACCTCTACCACCTCCGAGGGCTCCAAGGAAACCAGCACCACTTCGTCCGTCCCCTCTACCCCCACACAGACTGAAGTCTCAATCCCCAAGGACGGCACCGCCCAGGAGCAGCTGACGTTTGTGGCCGCTCTGCTGAAGGCTCTTCTCGCTTACCAATAGAGCAGGTAGATAGATAAAAGCAACTACAGACCTCCGGAGGGTGTAGTTTGCTTTTTCTTCTGCTAGCTGCTCTATTTTGTTCGCGAGTTTATTTCATTCATCTCCGGGGACTTGAATAAAATTTTTGTAGTGCTTGCTTGATTGATTGTGTGGTTGCGCCTGCGTGTTCGTCCTATCCTTCTATTCTATTCTCTTCTGCGTCCATTGTATATTAAGCCTACGATTTTGCTGGATAGACTAGTGAATGAAGAAGAGGAGATTAGATTCTAATGTATGTCCTAGTATATGTACTCCTATGGCTTACTATTAGGTACCCCCGTGCATACTGTTGTGCTATCAACCCGACCACCTTTCGAATCGAAGAAAACCAGAGAGTACCACACATAACTGCTATGTTCCCAGCTCCCCCATTCAGGGTATGTCAGGGACGAGGAGGACGATATATCATACCTTCCTTTGTATTCAGGTCGTTACCTGGACTATGGAAGGTAGAGGCAGGTCGCTCCTTCCCTTTATGTCGAGGCATGGGTTTGGTAAATGAGGAAGGCGCGACCCTCCGTCCCCGTCAACTCTAAATTAGGCAGGTACGGCTGACGGACGCACCTGCCGCCCGAACGTCGTGCTTTCCTTTTACGTCCAATATGAGTTGCCAACGAAGAGGGAAGGTGCGACTGCTTAGGGGGGCGGGGAAGGGAGGAAAGGCAGGAAAGGCAGGAACGACCCGGAATGTACCTTCCCCATCTACCTCTTTACCTCTTTTTACCTTGTTTGTTACCAACTCTCAGTCGCGCCTTCCTTCTCCGTCGAAGATGAGGTTCTCCCGAGTATGGAAGGTGAGATCGTGCTCTTCCTAGGGCCGAACAAGGCAGGCACGACGGAGTGCGCGCCCCTTCCTTTTCGCCGACAAAAATGGCACTCTCCCCAAAAAGAAAGGCGCGACCCCCAACCCTTGGAACCTTGGTTCTTCCTGACCACACAATCATGGCAAGTACAACCGAGTCCGCGCCTGCCTATTTTTTCAAGATGTGCCGCCAAGGCAGGAGCGACTGATTGTTGTCTGGGGGAACGAGACAGTCGCGCCTGCCTTGTGGGTGGGTAAAAAGTACTAATATCATTTTTTAAAGGCGCGGGGGGTATAGGCGCTCAAAAGGTAGGAGCGACCTTGGAGGAAGTGTTTTGATCGCACCTTCCTTATCCATATTGAATGGATTCGGCCATCTGTTAGGAAGGCGCGAGTGATATCAACGATCATCACACTTCGCTCGTCCCAAGATGTTTGTGCTGTCCTGAAATAATGAAGTCTTCTGCAAGGAAGGTATGATATGCCGTGTGAATCGCTCTTTCCTCAAGTACTGCGTTGGCCTAGGTGACCCTTTCCTTTTACGTTGAGAATGAGGCTGCTAGCTAGGTACGGAGGATAGAAGATCTATATGTCGTATTGACAGATCGGATCTGATGGATGCGATCTGCGCCTAAAGTCTCCGACTCCGAGGGGCCGCGAAAATCTCCCGTGTTTAAGATAAGAGGTGCTACTATTAGATGTCGGAAATTAGTGAAAATTTTAAGATTATTATTATTTGCTTTTTTGGGTAATATCCCGAACTCTTTCTAGGAATATTGTGTAACTTTGTATGACTCGGATAAAATAGTGGCCAATAGGTAATCAACAAGGAAAAAGGAATTATGATCTGGAAGAAGGGAAAGACACGATGCAAGGGAGGTGAGTGGAGAAGGGAAAAGGAGAAGGAAAAGGAGAATTCGAGGGATGGAAAGGGAACACAGTGTATGGACTGTCTTTCTCTGGCTGTGGGTTTTAGTAGATACAAGAAATCGAAGACGTGCAGAGTAGTGATGAGGTAGTGATGTGAAGGATTGAGGAGAGCGCGAGCGAATTAGAGCATGGAGATGATGGTCTAATCTATTATGTATGATGTGTTATGATATATGAACAATATGCAAACCAACCCTTGCAATACGCATGTATATACCCAGACATGTAATCAAAAATATGTCCTGGATAAAAAAGAAAAACAAGGAAAGGAAAATACCTAGAGCAAGAGGTACAACAGACTCGTCTAAGTGGAGCTCTTGCCCTTGCCCTTCGGCACACGGGCGAGCCAGTAAATGAAGACGGCAGCGCCAATGTTGAAGAAGATGTAGACCCACATGAGGCCAAAGTTGCGCCAGGCATCGTTAAAGTTACTCTGCACGCCAGCCAAGAAGGTGTCGGTGGACGAGATCTGGCAGAAGGTGCACTCTGATGTGGCGTTATCGTTCTGGAGGAATCCACCATTTTTGTTGCCGTAGATGAAGGTCTCCATGTAGTCGTAGCAGGTAGTGTTGTTGGGTGGAGTGAGGGTCAAGTATTCAACCTGTTCGCAGTAGGCGTTTGTACCAGAGACACCGGTGGACAACATGGCGGAAACAAGGTAAGTGAATGGCGAAACCCGGTACATGAAGATCCAGAAGCCGGGCAGCTGGCTAGGGCCAGCCAAGACACCACAGAAGACCAAGCACAGGGAGAAGAGCAAATTGGCCAGGTTACCACCTGTCTCTGCAAGCTCGATACCGGCGATGATCATGTGGGCGAATGTGGAGGTAAAGAGGAGGAAGGTGAGGATAAGCAAGAACATAAGTGCACCACGTTCGTGGACAGCGTCAGTGGGTTCGGCGTTCCGGTAGAGTCCAACAGGGTAGTAGAAGCAAAAGAAGATGATGACAGCCATTAGGGCGTTCCAGGGAAGCTCAACAATAATATTAGCAGTCATAAACGCCTTCCATGAGTAGGCCTTGGAGGGTCTCTCACGAGCCTCGTACAAGGCACGCTGGGTACAGAAGTTGGGCATGATTTGCTGCACAAGGTTACCAAAGATGGTCATTAACATGAAGATACTGAACATCTGGTTTTGAAGACCCTGGCGAGTGTTCTCTGCCTGGAAGAAGGAGAAGCCGATATAAAGCGGGGTCAGGACACACAGAGCGATTTTCGAGTAGATGTAGACAGGAGTGCGCCAGTACTGGGAGAAGACACGGAGTAAGCATTCCCACAATTGAACAGTGAATGGTGCGGCAAATTCGTTGTAGTCGGAAGCATCGTCTTGAGCAGCGTTGCTGGGGTTCTGCGAGAGGGTTTCTTTGAGTTCAGCAAGGTGTCGGTGCACGTCTTGTCGCTCAGGGCTTTCACGCCACACAACGGGCCAATCGATATCACTGTGGGATCCAGGTGCAGCACCAATAACTTCGAGCATCCATTCGGCAGGGTTCGCATCAGCAGGGAGCTTAGGCGCGCCGTTCTTCTCAAAGTAGTTGGCGAGGGTAGACGATTTGTCACCGATTTCACCAAAGTAGACGGTCCTGCCACCCTTGGCAAGGAACAACAGGCGATCGAAACGTTGGAAGAGCATGGCAGAAGGCTGGTGAATAGTGCAGAGAATAGCCTGACCGTGTTGAGTAAGAGTATCAATAAGGTCAAGGATGGACCAGGAAGTTTGACTGTCAAGACCGGAGGTGGGTTCGTCGAGGAAAAGGAGCAGTTGAGGCTTGGCTGCAAGTTCAACACCGATGGTAAGGCGCTTTCGCTGTTCAACGTTCAAACCTAGACAAGATCAGTCAGTCGGCTGTGGGAGATGCAGTAGATAAGGGGGTATGATTACCTTCACCAGGAACACCCACAACAGCATCGGCGTAAGCCTCCATACCAAGCAGCTTAATGACCTCTTCAACGTAGTCGAGCTTCTCCTGGCGGGAAACATTGGCAGGTTGACGGAGTAGAGCACTGAAGCGCAGGGCCTCACGGACGGTGGTGGTGTGAAGATGAAGATCCTGTTGTTGCACGTAACCGGTCTTGCGCTGGAATGACTGGTCGCGAGGACGGCCATCGACCAACATTTCACCGCTGACAACACCCATAGTCACACGAGTAGCAAGAACATCCAGAAGTGTGGTTTTACCAGCACCAGAAACACCCTAAACATGTTAAAAAAGTCTTCTATAGACGTGTAAAGGGAGACTTACCATAAGAGCAGTGCAAGTACCAGGTTTCACCCATCCGTCGACGTGGTCCAGAATGCGCCGGGGCTCGTTCTTGATCTTGATATCGTAGCAAACGTCCTTCCACTGGAAAATAGCGGTTTGTCGGTGGATGTTGGCAGCGTCCTGGTTGGACTGTTCGACCTTCTCGCCAGCAGTGACGGCGGTGCGAGTCTCTTCATCACCGGTGGCAGGAGGGGCCTGGCCACGGCGGAAGAGCAACACTTCACCCTTGGACTTGGCCTCAGAGATGTACTCAGTGGCGGTCAGGTATGTGAATAGGAAGAAAGCCATGAAAGCAAACATGATACCAAGGTTGCGCCACTTGTGGTCCGAAGTGTACCGGAAACTCTCACGGAGATAAGTGGTTCCATTGATGAACTCGTTGCCAGGAATAGCACTCACAACAGCGCAAACCTGGTTGGCACGATCCACATTCAAGTAGCCGTCACCACGCGGGATCCACTCGTTCTCGGAGCAAGGGAAAACACGGCCTTCGAATTCGTTCACCATCAGACTCTCGAATCCATAGGCGATCGGGTTGACGTAGTTCATCCAGCGGGACCAGCCCAGCATGTTCCTGGTGGGGATAGTGAAACCGGTATAGATAACCAAACCGAGAATCAAGATAGCGGCGGGTACAAGAGCCTGGGAGAGAGTCCTGGAAGAAGCAGCCATAGTACGGAAGAGCATAGACATGGTCAGGGTCGTCACGAATGAGAAGAGCAGGAACACGAAGAATGGGCCCGGCTCCTGGCGGAGGTTGGTCATGAAGTAGAGCGGAATGTTGAAAGTAATAGCATTAAGCATCTTGTAGGGCATATCACAAAGCATAGAAGCGACAGCTTCGGCAAACGGGTGGTACATGGCGTAACGGGCTTGTTTCTCGACGATCGGGCGTTGGGCGTAAAGTGTCAAAATCTGTCGAGATTGTTAATCTTACTACTAACAAAGCGGGTCAAAGGCCATACCTCAAGCGCACTACCAAAAGCGTTGAGCAGAACTGCGAAGAAGAGCAAAGCACCACGAGAGTAGAAGCTGCCGGTGTCATTGTTCAATCGGTAGAACACACTACCAATGATCAAGGCCATGATGAAGTTTCCAATAAGCTGACTGAGTGTCAAACTGGCGTCACCCTTCAGACGTTGGAAGCCACGGATCATGCAAAGGTTGATCTGCTCCCACACAGACATGGTGAAGGGAGATTTCACGCGCCTATTTTTGAGGATTAGCTTCGGAGTAGACATAGTCGAGCGTATAAACATACTGGCTCTTAGACTGCATAGCGCGGCGAGATGCAATGAATCTGTCGACAGATTCACCACCAAGGGGAAATTCTTGGTTGTACTCCTCGATCTCCCGAATCAGCTTGGCACGAGCAGAGCTGTTCTTCCAAGCGGCAGCAAACTCATCAGGGGTCTGAGGCACCCGACCCTCGAAACCCTTTCTCACAATTCGCTCCGCGGGGCTGGTGAGAGAGGTAAGGAAATCGGCAGTAGTCTGACGCTCAGGGCAATCGAAACCCATGTCGATGAAGAATTGCTTGGCTTCATCGGTCGGGCCGAAGTAGATCTGTCTACCCTCGTACAAGACGGTAACCTTGTCAAAGACCTAATATAGCTACATTAGCGGATGTTCTCCTGGGGAAGCCAACAGTATGACGTACATCGTAAGCGCTCTGTGAAGCCTGGTAGATGGCGACAGCCACGGTGGCACCCGCGTACTTGGTCATCAAGTTCAAGGTACGGCAAAATTCCTGCTTCGATTAGTACTAGCAACAATTGGTAGACTCTTTGGTACCACTCACCAAGGCGTTGGCGCTATCCAGACCACGAGTACTGTTATCCCAGCATTGTAGAGGACTACCGCTGAGGGTAGCTTCCGCGATAGAGACACGCTTTCGTTCACCACCTGAAACACCGCGGACGAAATCGTTTCCAACACGGGTGTTGATAGTGTGGGACAGACCCAACATGGCCATCACAACGTCTCGCATGTGAACTGCATATTGTTCCCTAGAGACACCGGGAAGACGGTTTCGGGGGCAACGGGCAAGAGCGGCGAACTTCAATGTGTCGCCGACAGACAATTGAGGGAAGTGGACATCGGTTTCCGCGGTATATATAGCTTCACCCCGGAATTGCTTGCGCATCTGCTTTGCGGGGATGCCTTGGTAATTAAGTTCGGAGGCAGGATCCATGTAGATTCCGTTCATTTCACCCGCAAGGGTCTTGAGGAAAGTCGAACAACCACTGTGTTACGTTATTATGCAAAGTCTTACAAACCAATCGGGGTCGCCTACCTTCCAGGTCGGCCGAGGACGACAAGCATTTCACCACTCTTGACCAGACCATCGAACTCGCGCAAGATCTGAATCTTCTGCTTTCCAGTTCCCGTGAAAAGGCGGACAAGGTTACCGAGCTGCAACACTGAGTTGAAGACATCCTTCTGGTAATCCGTTGGACTACCGAATCCGTGAATGCTGAGGTTGCGGAATGAGATACCAGCCTCACGCTTGGGGTATCGCTCTGGGTCGCGGGATGAGAGCGCCAGGATGTTCTTCATCCAGTTCTTCGCCTTGAAGTTGGGGTTGCTGGGGTTCAGAGAGGAATCCTCATTGATATCGATGAACGGGTTCTCAATGTTGTGAGTGGAGTACTTGGTCGATTGGTGTGTCAATTGCTGAGCAAGACGTGTGATTTCCTCGTCGGCCTCTTCCTCATAGTCGCGCTCTTCCTTTTCGCGTGCTGTTTCGGCAGAGCTGAGAATACTGCTGGAGCTGCGCGCCAGCTTCTCACGCGGAACCGCATCTTGAACTACATATTCGCTGCTTTCCGTAACCGTATGCTCCTCAACGCCTCGCGACTCCACCGCGCGCTCTGGGTTGAGGCTGGGATTAATCGTTCCCAAGAACGAGGCCATAGCTGTTGAGGGTTGAGACAACCAGGCTCAGGGTGATGGGGTAGAGATAGGAAGCCCGCAGGCAGGTGTGGAGATAAGGACCGAACACGAAAGTTAGTAGTAGGAGATGCCCGCGTCAGAAGTATGGAGGGGCTGTTTGAGAATGAGAGAGGGGTGAGAGAGGGAGAAATAAAGAATGAACGAGCGGACGAATTCTCCTCAATGAGCTGGACCCCGGTAACTTAAAGAATGACTGCCCCAGTAAAGACAAAAGGAATAATAATAATAATAATAATAACCAACTTCAGGCGAAAGAAAAAACAGAAATTTAGCGGCGACGCCAAAAGTCTGGGCTGCGAAGCAAAAGAGAGCAACCTGACCAATCGGGTGCGCCGAAGGCTTCTCTCCGGACCCAGACAAACGATGGACGGGTCTGGTGAGATTGAGTCCCGAGTGTAGGCAAGCGGACATAAGCCAGTCCGTTGCTTGCAAGAAACTCATCTTGACGGGGATAACCCAGCCCGAACGCCAACAGGCAACTGAGTCAACTCGCCATCATCTACTGGGGGGCTGAATTTGAATGTTACACGGATGATGCCGCCCACTCAGCCTCTGGACGGCAGGGCCATAGCCTATCTCGCCGCCCGCATCCCCCGTCGCATCCACGAAATCGCTCTACTATCAGACTGGGTCCAGCCACGGGTTATCCATTAATCCATGATTCAGGGACTTGTCAAGCCCCGTATCCGATACGTAGATCTGAATAAGAACTGAGCATCTCCTCATACAGTAGTGAGTCATTCTGATTCATTCATACTCCATAAAAGTGTTTGTACATTGTATCTACTCGGGGTCAACCTTGGTTAGAGCGGTTCGCTTAACCAGCGCTGTTCGGAATGTTTCATCTGAATTGATCAACATGGCTGACGTGCGTGCGAGTTGCAGCATGGCAGCCTGAAAAAGCGTCAAAAGTTGAGCAGTGTCAGGGGTGGCGGTGGGGCGGCAAGAAGCCTTCCCGGCGCCGAAACTCACGGTTTGGAGAAGGGCCCCCCAATTCCATTACCATACTGTATCGGGTTCGCCCTTTCCACTTTCCGAACAAACGTTTTCTCTTGCGGCATATTGCCCGCTAGTAGTGGTTAGTAGCGTGATTTATACCAATCGGTGACTCAGCTATGCCTGTGCAGCATCTTATCTGTGTTATGGCTTGCAACCAATCTCTCGGCACGGACACAGCCTCTTCCGTAGCAAAGATTCCTCCCCCAAGCTCCAGCACTCTCTCGCTCCGGTCGGATAATCACACTTATTCAGGCTGTTCCCACAATTCCAGCCCTGTGGCGGACACATTGAAAGTGCTTACTCTTCAACATAGAATCTGACCTTGGACAAGAAAAAGAGCCGTCCGTGATGTGTTCAGCTGGACTCCAGCATCATCCATGCAGGCTAGGTTGGATAGATCGCGTAATTAATCTTGCCAAGCGCACCTGTCGTTCGACCAGACCAATTTCCCTTTGCAGCCAATGCCGAGGAATGGGTGCGTTTGTTTGCCTTCGAGATCTTCGGAGAGTGGCAACCTTGTATTTCAGGCGCTCTACACGGAGAGTTCTGGACCCGACACATGGACACTCGGGCACATGGGCCCGAAATCTCCGCATCTGCATTTGCACGGATGTCCGTACCCCATTCTCTATTATTGTTAGTATTTGACTTTTCTTGCAGGGTGGAAGAATGCAAGGGTTCAAGCAAGGATCATTCTGATCTGTGATAAAGTTACGTGTTTCTTTCGAATTCTTCGGGCTTTCATCATCCGATATCAAGCCTCCTTCTTGTTGGTACCAGAGTACAGAGGCGCAAAGATATATATATTTATCGACACGCAATCACACGCCAATATTGCTCGCCTACTCCATTCTTCTCTCCGGCTTTAGCTTCATCGGGGAAAACTAAAAATCAAATCGGACGCACGAGCCCGATGATGATGATGATTTGCCAACGGTCAAAGTTTTCATGATCTTCAACTACCGCGAAGAGGGGAGAATGGCGGCTTGCGAAATGATTTGCCTTGCTCGTCTAATTAGATGATTTGGATCACCGATGCTATTCCCCCATGATGTGACCTCGCAACAGAGTTTAGTCCCTCGAGGGAAACGATGATACTCGGATTGTCACCCAGCAACAGTCTCTTCGAGGAAGATATTCTCAAGACCACTTGGCGATGCCTCCTTATGTAAACCTGCAACTGCAAGTATGCGCATCTTATCATCGGATAAACGGTGAAAACTGAGTTCTCGCCAACACATCATGGGTGTGTTTCTTACACTCTGGGGAACCCTCTAACCAGTATTTCCCAACAGCTTGCCTGATACTGCCTGGCTGCTTCTGGTCTTTGAGACTCTGAATCCCAGAGTACTAATAAAGTAGGGAGACCACAATTGGAACTTGTCAGCCCCCTCACTTCCCCCGTCCAGACTCTGACACTCAGTTTTCTAGAGTCCATGACGACTATCGGAGTCTAGGACTAAAACAGCAAACAGCTCGACCTCAATGAACTATTAGTGGTCGAGTAGCACGCGCGTGGAATTGAAGCGAAGCCAACGAAGGGAGTGGCACCTAGCTAGGTAGTCTTGCCTATCGTATCCTTCGCTTCTCCAGAGTTTAGTGCTCACATCATCCCTTCCCCCCCTTTAGACCCTTGTCATTACTTGGAGTATCACGCATTGAAATTTGCTCCAATCATTGGACCCCTCGTAAATGTCCTTGTTGGTGTCTTGCTCCGCCCTCCTCGTTGGCGGCCCAGTCTTCAGGAAAGAACAAGTGGCCGCGGTAGGTCATCCTGTTGGAGTTACAGAGCTTGGCGAGGAAAAGTGAGGACCCACAAGCTACTAGTCCCGAAGGTAAAGGTGACAGCACACTGCAATTCAAATTGGCAAGAGCTTTCGCCCGGTTGAGATGTCTCCGTCGCTAGGCCAATGTCTCCGACGGAGCCAAGGGTGTCGAATACCCGTGGTGGTCTTGGGGGAAAGGCCTAAAGGAAAATGTCTCCGGGTTGGAAGTATCCGACCCGAGACATCATGGAAAAGGGGAATAATGATATTGTGGGTAGTGCATGGTTACATGGTAGTATGCAATCTATACTTGGCATAAAGAGAATAGGTACTAGACGAGCGTGCTGCGTGTGGTATCTATCTTGACGCGAGTCTACGTATCTTAGCGTACAGTCCTTTTTAAGACCATCAACCATTATACCATTATAATCTCCGCTACTCCTCACCCTCGCTTTCCTCGTCAATCGGTTCCACGAGGAGAGTCCCTCCGCGGCCAATGTTCTCGCGAGCGGACCCAGCATTAACCTCGTAGACGACTCGTGGCATCGGTGAAACCAGCCGGAAGCCGTATTGGTGGTCGAAACCCGCTGGCTCAGCCACCGAAGTCTTTGATGTACTTGTCTCTGTCTCCTTTAGAAGATCGTAGCATTCGACAAAGGCGTATAGTTCTTCCATGTCAGCGTCCGGGGCGAATCTGCGGATAACGCGTTCGCCCGAGATTAGACGGATGCTGATCCGGACGGCGTCCTTGACATCTGTGGAGGGTTCTTCGCGAATAGACTGCGAGCGCCATTGCTTCCACTGCGCGAGATCACGTACCCGTTTCTCTTCGGCCGCCTGTCGTTCCGCTGCGAGTTGCTCTTCGCGCTGCCGTGCTGCTTCCGCCTCTCTTCTTTGCCTTGCCCGTTCCCGGTCAATCGCTAGTGAGCGCTCGTATGCCGAATCCTGTTGTTCGCGGAGACTCCGAGTGGCCTGTTGCTCGGCTCGAGTTGCCCGGATTCGTTCTAGGGGCTCCTTGTTCTGTGAGATTGATGTCCGCAATTTCTCCACCAACTCGGCGGGCGATGTCACTCCGGAGATTCTACTGATAACGGACATGGCGGTTGATGAAACGCCGGGTGTGTGAGCTATCGCTGCAGCAAACGGGAACTTCGTGCATCGGAGAGAGTTCGCAACTTGGTATGCCTCAGCATCCTGGACGTTCCCGCCCCATACAATCATGTTGTTTTGCTGATCGTTGATGAAATCGGTGACCTCCTTCGATAAGAGCGTCTCCTTGACCCATTCATCTGTGTAATCGTGCTCCGGTGATAGTAAAACAACAAGGAGGAACTTTAAGTCCCGGTGTGCTCTCTCTAAGGCCATATTATATCCATTTTCCAAAAACTCAATCGAGTGAGTACCATATTGCTCCTCGAATTCACGAATGAACCTGGCGGCCGTATCTTTGGGCGGCAAAGGACGACGCCCAGTGGTGTTCCGTCGAGCCCCTTGTAAAGCGGGGTTTGCTGTTGAGTTGAATAATCGGGGGAGGAATGGGAAAAGGGTGCCGAACAGGCGGAAGGAGCTGAAGAGCAATCGGTATAGGATATTTATCGGGGCGAAGACGAGAGCTAATAAGAAAGGTGGACGGTATACGGGCTGATCGCCTGGCTGGGTCACGACACGAGGAGCTGGCTCAGCGGCCGGGGAGGCTGGGGAGAATTGTGCAGTCAGGTCCTCATGCAGGAGGTTCTGCGTTTGTCGGTTTGGCCGGGCAGGAGTGTTGTTCTCGAGAGCGGCGCGGGCTTCTTCCACGGGGTCTGGCCCTTCTCCATCAAAAAATTTGGCGATCGCAATCTTTGTATGTCAGCTTTCATGAAGAGTACATACCACGAGCGCTCGTACCTGTACATTCCATTGCGATCGATTCAGCAATGCGATGGCGTCAACGGGCTCTTGACCTGTGACGGTGGTGTATGTCTCAAGAGCAGACTTCTGACTCTCGGTGAGCTCGGAAATGTCGGGCCCGGACGAGGACATGATCAATGATTTGTCCGATCCATAAACAGGGATGCTTGAGGTCTTCGTCAGGCGTTATCGTCAGGACCTAGGCAGAATAAAGGAAAATTGCGTCGGGTCGGGGGAGCAACGCTCGAGATGAGATCCTGAGTAGGTTTGAGCTTGCAAGTTCGATAACAGGTGGTATAAGGACAGGTTCCGCACCGTTGTTGTCGTTGTTGGATATTGATATGAGCTTCAGACGAGCTGTCCAGTGCAGAGCTCCGTCATTGCGGACTCAGGTCACGTTTCCATTCAAGGCCGGGGCGGGCGACTGGTCCGTGCGCAGCCCTCTGATCCGACCGCCCTTCGAATTCCCCTCCCCGCGGACTCGTCCTCTTGCAGTGTCGCCGTGCGGCCTCCCGCAGCTCTCCCTTCGTTCATCAGCAACGCGAAGCTGCCATCGCGTATCCGATATTTGTACGATGATATATGCTTGGCTCTGTTGGATTTACATGATTCAATGTGTTGAGATATAGAACTGCTCAGGAACCCCTCTCTTCAGCCACATTACTATTCTTGCCTAACCACCACTCCGCGCATATCCTTTCAAGCTTATTCACGAACATCTCATTGATCGAGGAATGTGGCTTTCCTCTAGATATTCTCTGTTGCCTGGACTTATATCGCCTCGAATCAATGGAGAACCCCCTGCGTTAATCCGCTTTTGCTTGTGGATAGAACATGGCTTCCGCAGGGAAGCCTAGCCTGGATGACGCCCGTCGTGGGACTGGGTCGCCAAAAATTAAAGCGCGAGGTTTGTTGACCTAGTATCTGTCGCCTCTTTCATTTTCTCGGCGAATTGAATGCGGGACAATTCTATACAATTTGCGGGGGAATAAACTGCTGACACATGGCCCGCAATTCTCTAGAAAACGCGAAAGACACGCTCTGCCGTAATGTAACTATCTATGGTCGATGCCGCTACGAAGACAAAGGTGCCGCGACGGATCCCTTTCTGAATTGGATACTTTGACCACGGGCTTCATCTGACTGGATTTGTTCGTTAAGGATGCGCGTTCAATCACGACCCTCCGCTCAAGATGAATTCCTCCAACCAATTTGACAAGTGAGCACTCCATATGGATATTTGATGTACGTTGAGTGTAGGATCGGTCATTAACTGGGGAACCCTCGGCAGCGCCAATAGAAAGCGTTTCAATGTCGACTCCCCGAGTTTCACACCGTCTTTACTACCCTCCAACGGGTCTTCCCCGACGTCCTCTAGCTCGTCCTTGAAGAAGGCCTCAACAATATCTCCGAAAGCCGCAAACGCTGCTCCATTCCAACCACGAACTGTGTCTTCAAGTGCGGTGTTTATTGCGTTCGATTTGTGGATTGTCACTGACCGTGGGCAGGATCAAATGCCAGCACGCCCGGTGCTCGACAGGAAACATTGGCACCGGAATGGTCTGTAGCTGAAGTACAAGAATTTGTACCACAAGGATTTGAGACTACGCACATGGTAAGCCTTCCTTCCATACCCGCTCATGGAGCCGTTCCTTTCGCATGAGCTGCACTGGCAACCCATATTCATCCCTCCTGTTCTGCGCAACCTCCACCTTCGAATTGCAACACTATGAAAGTGCAATTATTATTATCCTTTCTGCTTTAATGGCTTTCCCAATCCTTGCCGCTTCAGACTCCCGCCATCCAGATCGCCGCTCGGGCGATGACAACAATGCATATACCCCTCCCAAACGCCGGAAAAGGGCGTCCGCCAGGCGTGAACATGATTGGCCTCCCCCTTCCTACGTTCAAAATAGCCATTCATTGCCTTCCTATTACACATATTATACTGCCAACTACCAGAATTCATGGACTTCTTATCATGCACATTGCCCCCCCAACTACCAATACCCCGCACGTCCCCCGGCTCAAAGTGGTTCGTGTCCTATGAATTACCCGCTAACTACTAACCCACTTTCTTCGTGGTCTTGGGATCAATAGTCTCCTTTACACGGAAATGGAAATCCTGGTGTCGCCTCAGCGAATTATGACCCCTTTGTAACAACTCCGAACCCACTTGCTGCACCGGCAGGTGTTGGCCCTGTCCAAGCGAACCCATTCTCTCATGATGCAACCGCAACCGCGCTGGGCGGAGCCGCCTACTTCGCCAACCAGCCAGGCTTCCAACAGCCAGTGAGTTGGAATACAGGCACTGCATGCCCTACAAGGTTGACTAACAGTTGCTGCTCATTCCAGGTTCAATATCACCTCTACGCTCCGATTGGGCCTCATAGTCAGAACACGTTAGCATACCAGCGCAGTGTCCATGACTTGTTTCTACAAAATGACTTTAGGGAAGAGCTACAGAAGAAAGCGGCAGCGACCCTTCAGACGCTACCTAGTATGTACCCACATGAATAGTGGCGCCCCACGCGAGCTAACGCGACGACAGACACTCAATTACCAACCCAGGTGGATTATTTCCATTCTTTGGTTCCTCTAGATCTCAGTCATCAGAAGAATGCTGCAATTTTTGGTTATCCTAGCTGGGTCTACAAAGCGCAGTCGAGCAAAGATGGCAACTTTTATGCCCTTCGACGCTTGGAAGGTATTTCTCTGCTGCGCCATTCTTGCGAAATCCTCGACTGACTTCGTCTCTAGGGTTTCGATTGACAAGTGAAAAAGCAATTCGCTCCGTTCAGGCTTGGAAGCGCGTGTCTAGTGGTAGTATAGTGACAGTACATGATGCTTTCACAAGCCGGAGCTTTCAGGATAGCTCCTTGATTTTCGTTACCGATTATCACCCGCTGTCGAAAACACTTACAGAACAGCACTTGGGCGGTGGGAACAGATTCCAGGGCCGCCATAATACACATGTCTCCGAACAGGTTCTATGGGGTTATATGACCCAGATCGCCAACGCGTTAAAAGCAATTCATAGCAATGGTCTCGCCGCGAGGATAATCGACCCTAGCAAGATCATCCTAACCGGAACGAACCGTATCCGGCTCAATGCGTGTGCGATCATGGACGTCGTTCAATTTGATACACAAAGAACGGTTGCCGACCTCCAGCGCCAGGATCTAGTCAATTTCGGCCAGCTTATCCTCACTCTAGGATCCAATTCGCCGGGAATCATGCACAATCCTGCCAAGGCAATGGAGAATTTCACCCGCATGTACACCCCACAGCTCAAATCTACAGTGATGTGGTTACTTGGGGCGATGCAGAAGGATCAAGATCGGAATATTGACGTATTCATCACCGGCATCTCATCACAGTTGATGTCGACCTTCGACTCAGCCCTTCGGATGGACGATCACCTCACGTCGGACCTAGGCAGGGAATTGGAGAACGGGCGTCTTGTACGACTTTTGACGAAGTTGAACTTTATAAACGAGCGCCCCGAACACGAACATGATCGACAGTGGTCCGAGAATGGGGAGCGATTCTTCTTGAAGATCTTCCGGGATTACGTCTTCCACCAAGTGGATGCGTCGGGAGACCCCGTCGTTGACCTCGGGCACGTCCTGACATGCCTGAACAAGTTGGATGCAGGGACTGATGAAAGAATCACGTTAGTAAGTCGTGATGAGCAGACCTGCTTCATCGTCAGCTACAAAGAGCTCAAAAAGGCTCTCGAATCATCTTTCCAATCACTCATGAAGCCTGGCAGGAGGCTTCACTAGCAATTGCCTTGCGGCAGTCAAGGTCTTGAAGGGGCATGCCCTGTGGAATTATTATATATGCTGAAGAATCATGAAGTACGCGAAACGGAACAGTGAAAGAGTGGATACCTATCTCCGTCTGGTAGGCAAACAGAATAAGTTAGCAGCTTAGCTTATCTTCTGCCTTGGAGTGTCTTGTTCCGCTTTTACTTCTAATAAGTACATTATGAGAGCTACAAGAGCAGTTTGATAGAAATATAAGCATTTTTATTGGGGTCTCCTTGGGAAACGGACAGGAAGTTGCAATTTTATAGCAAATTACATCCAACATTATACGTTAGCCAGCAATGTATACGTACCCAGCCTCGTCATAGCCAATTCCTAAAGTTCGTCATCTCACAGGTCTTCCGCATGCCTAGCAATCCCTTCCCAAATAGCATCGAAACCCTCTTCGCCTTCCACTTCTTCATCATCCTCCTCAACCCAAGGCTCCAGCCTCTCCATCAACTCCTCAATCGTCAACTCTTCCTCTTCACCACTCAGCTCTTCGCCACCAGTCCTCTCCAACCTCCTCGGTGGAATCAATACATGGTCCAACACATGAATCACTCCATCCTTCGCCAGCGCATCCGCAAACGCCACGCGCTGCCACCCATTGACCTTGAAGCTCACATAGGGCCCGAGATGCGCCACATCAACCGCAATCTTGTGATCCCCCAACAGTGTCGGCAGATCAAGGTGCGTCGCACCCTTGACCCCGAACGGCTTGATCTCCCCGCCCTCCGTATAGAGCACGTCACTGTACAGCGTGCGGTTGGGGACAATGTGATACTTCAATAGCCCGCGCAAGTACTTGAGACCTGGCGGGGAGAAGAGGAACGCGTTGATCTTGAGGCCGAGGTGCGCAAAGGCCGAGTTTGTCGGTACGAAGAGCGTGAGGCCCTTACCCGAGGATTCGGAGCTCGTGTTTAATTTGTCCACGAGCGAGGTCTTGTACAGGCCTAGGTTGAAGGTGCTGAATTTCGTGGGGAGCACATCTAGGAGCAGGAGGGCCGGTGGAGGCGGGAGGAGGATCGAGTCGATGCCGTGGATTAGACCGTTTGTTGCGGGCTATATACTTCTGTTAGCATATTGATATTGATGATGGACGGAGTGATGGGTTGGATATGGGGCAAGGGGGAATGAGAATGCGGTTAGGCGTACGATTCCAGCAGCGACGATGTGGCTGTAGAAGTTTAGCGTTAGGCCCTTGAACCCGGCGCGGACGGCGATGCGCTGCGGCAGAGCTTCTTCGTCGTCGTCCTCGCCGTCATCTTCATCTGGCTTTATGGTGCCGAGGAGCGGATCGTCGAGGGCGCTGGCGATGGTATGTCTATGGAAGAGTTGCGCGGCATTCAGGACCTCGTGCGAAGAGTGGTATCGAAGTATGGCGAGGACGAGTTCCTTGGGGATGCGGTGGTGGTCATCGTCATCGCCGCCGTCATCATCGTGCCCATCGTGGTCCTTGTGATGATGCCGATGCGGGATCTTCTTGAAGGCATAGTCGGTCGGCGCGAAGAAGGTGAACTTGTGCTCGGTTGAGTTGAGATAGTCGACGAACTCCTGGTCCGAATTGATGATCTTTGCGAGGATAGTGGTGTACTTGCTCTCCGAGATGAGCTCGTAGATGGTCTTGTTCGGGGTCGGCGGGTGCGACAAGTCCGTCGGGTCGATGGGGATGTCGATATCGGCGAGCTCTGAGGGGAGGTTTGTTATCTCGTCGAAGGGATGATTGATCAAGTCCTTGATCCAGGTGTCAATGTCGTGGGAGGTGGTGGAGATGAGCCTGTTGATCTCGGCGTCGAGATCAATGTTGGCGCTGTCGAAGTCTGGGGGGTTGAGGAAGGCGGGGGAGGATTCGAGGGCGCTGTCAAGGGGATTCTGGATGTTGGAGGATGAAACCTGCTTGGGGTTGGTGTCCTTACTGTCGCTCAGGACGTCTTGGATTGCGAGGGCAGACGAGAGGGGGAGCACTGCGGCTGCTGCCACAGCTGAGAGCTGGAGCTTCATTCTGGGTCGTATAATATATACTTTCTATACGAATATAGAGGGGTATATATTGTGTACAAAGAGCAAAAGAAAAGAGTAGCTACTGCCAGGGATCAAGCATATATAGCGTCTGCTAGCATACGCGTCCAGAACGGGCGATGCGAATCGCTGACTTGTCGCTCGCCATCATCCTGGTTCGAACGGAGCAATAGCAGCCGTCGAAGGTTCTGAGCCGTCCGCGGTCCGGCGCATCCAGGCCTGTCGAGGAGCCAGTTGATGGTCTGACTGAGCGGGGAAGGATTCGCTGACACCAGTGAGATGATGTCATCGTTGCATAGGCTCTCTTGAGGTTGCGCGTTGCGCGTTGGGCAATTTTGCGGAGATATGGCATATTTTATTGCTCATTATCATTCATTATTAGCTTTTTTTTGTCTATTTATCATATGATTTCCATCTACTCATTCCATGCATGCTCCTAGCGAAATCAAGAGGCGGTTTCGAAGACCCATGGCTGGCTGACATGGTCGTTCCAAAAAGTGATTGAGAGATGTGTAGGCGTGGTGAATATGTACGCATTTGAGGGAGGTCGAGGTGAGACGACTGATCTTATATCAAAGTGGAGTACAGTCCAGCCGGAGACGTAGAAACCGAGTCCTTGTGCTCCTCAAATTCGGGAACCCTTGGCTAGGCAGACATGCGGAGCGATGATCGGAATGGTGCACATGAATGTCTCGACCAAACACCCGCTGCTTACTCCTCTGCTTGCACAAACGGATTGGCAATCTGTTCGCTGCCATCAGCGGGGGAGATTAGCACAATCAGGGTGCCACGGGCGACGATGAGGCCGAGAGACCGCGTGTTCTCGTTGCCTTCGTCATCTGAAGAGAGTTAGATCTGTAGAGTTCAAATGCTACAGTAGAAAAGCTTACCTCGCATAGATTCCTTGACATCGTCCAGAACCAGGTTCATCAGTTGGTCGTAGCCTTTTAGTATACCGGAAACTGGGGATGTTAGCTCAACTTGGAAGATCCTGAGGGTTCGGAAAGAATTACCTTCTCGTCCACCGTTGAACTTTACCCGGACCTCCTTGTCCATGTATTTGGACAGATCCAAGATGTTCTCCTTCTTGGGCTTCTCCTGCTGCTGCTGTTGCGCACCGCCACCGGCACCGCCACTTTTCCCTCCGCCACGGCCACCAGAGCGATCATAGCCTCCGCCGCGGTTGCGACCACCTCCCCGGAACGAGCCTCGTTCGGACATGGCTTGGCTAAGATCGGGAATAGCAAATAATAATCAAGTTGGATCACTCTTAACCCCTCTGGTCTTTTCAATTCCGACTTGCTTTGGTCGGTTGTCGAGTTTGGGTTATGTAATCCAGAGGATTTCAGGTATAAAAGAGGGGAAATGAAGGATAAGAGAGGGGCGTGGGAGAACCAGGGTGAAGGGGGTGGGGGAGCAAGAAGACCTGGGAGAACGAGACACAGCTCCCGCTTTGATCTGTCTGATACGTAGAGGGCTGAAACGGGACTGGGAATTGCCAATGAGAGGGCGATGGGCAGTCCGATGATGCGAAGGAGGGGTGGAAAGTCCGAAATGGAACGAAGGGAGTTGTAGTATGAGGGATTTTCCTCGGCCTATTCTGGGGTGCTGGTTGAGTCCACGCAACACAACAGCAGATAGTCTCCGAAGCAGGCTAACTGGCGCAACAACAAAGCTCCAAGCCCGTGTTAGTGCAGGATATTCCTGAACTTGATGTCCGGTTGGCTGCTCTGCGGTGGGAGGTTCAAAGTCACGGGTTCAGAGGAAAACTTTGATAGCGCTGATAGTACTGTCACACGGGATGCTGTGACAATACCGTACGCAACTTATTTCACGTATGGATATCGTGACTTAGGCACCAATATTTGACAATCTTTCTCCCCTCCTTTGCAGGAGCTGCCCAACATTTGCAATATTATTGATAATGCGCGCTCTACATGCTTCTAGATTGCAAGCACAAGTGATAGTCTCTTTGAAGCGCGCCTTGGCGGTTGCTCTTGCCCTTGATATGATCTTGGGGGAAGTGAGATTGGATCACGTGGAGCTGCTGGTTGGGGTAATTTTCGGGTACAAGTCAGGCGACGGGCTCAGGGAAGAAGTTGCTATCGGATATTATTACAACAAGAGCATCCTCACAATCACAACAAGTATTATTTAGGCGAACGGCGGACCAGTGTCCCGTGTTTGATATTGCTCGCAGTCTGCAAGGGAGCGCTCATATCAAGATTACAGTGTACCGTCAGTACTTGTAAAATTTCGAACCGAGTCTCCGGCCAGAGTCAGCGGAAGCGGCCGGCGGGAATCTCTCCGCCGTGATGCTTAGTCATACTGATATAGGTCAGGATCACCAGGATCAGACCCGCGAGCAAACGGAATTGTTTGAGGCGTTGGGGCGATCCCGATGATGCCTTATGCGAGTGTATGAGACGTGTGAACGAGGGGAGTCCCGGGCCTGAACTTCAAGCAAGTCCCAACGTCCTCCAGCTGTCGGTCTGGAATCTGGATCCACTGCTGGAAACCGGGCTACTTTTTGCTCGGTCAGTTCCTGGCCCCTCGCCACACGAGAGAGGAGGACCGCCCGTTCCGCCGTGGTCATCGGTCATCCTGGCCATCATTGGGCAGCCTTTCCACTCTGCTGTCTTCTTGTGACATCTTGGTAGCCGGACGGAAGTGGTCTCTAGCGACGTGTAACCTGTGCGACAGTGCTCCGGAACTCCAGCGCCCTGCCTGAAATTATCCCACCGATAGCTGCGTAGGATTGCGATAGGAGTGTGTCAGTGTCGTCGGCGTAGCAGATTCAAGTACCGATACCATACCATACGGTACCAGACCGCTGGCAGCACCAGCCCCGGCCGTGCCTCAGTCCGCCTCTCCCTCATGTCCACCTCTAGCCCTGCGGCCTTTTGTGACTCTTGTCTCTTCGCCAACCCTTTCTCTGATGTCGCCTGCGGCTTTTCCCATGTCTTCCCTCGCTTGCTCGTTCAAAAATATCATATTCCTATGACCCCGAGCTCACGCTCTTCTGCCCTCTACAACCGACAGCACAACGCGCGCGGCTCTGTGGCTGAATCAGAACCCGCATTCTGGAGCCGTACGCTCCGCCATCGGTAGCATCCTCCTCTGCCAGCGTTCCCATTACTCAATAACGCCCACCCCTCGACTTTTTGGCAAATCCCTAGTTTTTTTTTAAATCTCTTTGCTGCTCTCTCCACGACCCCGGGACGTCATATTGCTCCCCTCCTGCTCGTCTTTTCTCACTACTGGACTTTTTTTCCCTTCGACTTGCTCACCGTCTCCGTCTCCTTCCACCCATAGCGAATCCGAGGGCCCTCGCATCCGCCCTCAGCCGCCGCAATGGAATCTCGAACAGTGACAACAGAGACCCCCGGTAAACGGCCCCGGTCAGAATCCGGGGAGTTTCCACCGATTGCCTCGAAAGTGCCCAAAACCCATTCGAATCACCTGCAAATAAATTACCTTGCCCGGCAATACCCCGATAACCTCCCTCTGGTCTCGTTGGAAGATACAATGCCCGCGATCATTCATTTGATCGGCGAATACGACGGCGTCCTTCACCGCCATGAGAGTATCGCGGGGAATCTGGGCGCGTGCCCTCTCGGGCCAATTCTGATAAAGCGCTTTGAGCGCTTATTCGACGGACCGCCGAAAGTCCTCAAGTCGCATGGCAAAGACTCCCCCAACGTCACATGGCTTGATGTGGTGGAGTTTGCCAGGAGCAAGCCCGAACAGTTTAACCTGGAAAAGTCCCGGAATGGTGTCCGAGTCTGCCAATTCTACACGAAGCAAAGTCGCGTGGAGATCAGTGAAGAGGACTTTGTGCTGATCCACTCGGGGATGCCCCAGAAGATGATCCCCCCTCAGCCGATTATTGAGGATGAGGAGAAAGAGTTGGGCGCGCTTGAAATTCTGGAGAAGAACCTCCAGCAAATCATCCAAATCGCAGATCAAGGTTAGTCTTTTATACCCCTGGCTGCCGCCGCGGCCAACGCTAATTCTCTTTCCTCCCCAGTCTCTGCTCGCGCACGACAGCTCAATCACCGGCTGAAGAATCGCCGAACCGCCATTGTTACCCGCCGGGAGAACGATGTAACGCTCCATGCTTCGCGGCCATCACTCGCCCATTCGCAGCCGCAGCCGCAGCCGCAATCCCAGTCCCAGTCGCAGTTACAACAACGATCCATTAGTCCTGTCTGGCGCGACGGCAACGGTACAAACCACAACCCACTCAACAGCAACGGCGCATTAAATACCAACTCTCCCTCTACAGGGTTTGTCGCTGTTAATGCTGCTCGGTCCGGAGCTGAAGGCCACCCGGAAGAGAATTCGATATCCTCGCCGTTTCTTTTCAATCACTCGGCGGAGAATGTAACGATAATCAACGGGCAATCTATCAAAGGCGCTTCTCCGACGACGCGTGCAGAGCTCATGAAGAAGTTTTTCACTACTCAAGACCGCCACACTCGGGGGTATGAGGAAGCTTCAGGCTCGACCAACCGTCAATCCTCTCGCCCTAGACCTAGAGTATCCGAAGGCGGCGGCGATTATAACTTGTACCCCCCAACACCCGCAACTGTCGCCATTCCGAATACTCCAACCTCTTTGCTTCCGCCTCCCAAGTCGCATCATCATGAAAAGGATGACGGTGGCCCATTCAAGATCGAAATGGTTGCCCGCATGGAGGAACTACAGCGAGGTGATCGCATTCTGCCGCCTTGTGATCGATGTCGCCGTCTCCATATGGACTGTCTGAAAAACCTCACCGCCTGCATGGGTTGTACTAAGAAGCATGCCAAGTGTTCTTGGCGGGACGTGAAGGAGGAAGAGCTACGGGAGACCCAGCGTGCCGAGCGAGAGGCTGCGGATGATGCACAGTCGAAGGATACCTCTGCTACGCCGACCACTTTACCTGCAGACCAGGTACCTCTGCCTGCCGCAACGCCAGCGTCGGTGCCAGTTTCCGCAGTCGTGGTACCGGAGCTGGAGAGGGTGCCTGAGAGAGTACACTCGCATGAGAGGCCTATTGAGAGAACACACGAAAGGCCCCACGAGCGACCTTACGAGCGCCATCATGATAGACCGCATGAAAGATCGCATGAAAGGTCGCATGAAAGGCCGCTGGAGAGACCGCTTGAGAGACCGCTTGAAAGGCCGCTTGAAAGACCACAGGATAGGCCTCATGAGAGACAGCCTGAGCGGCAGCACGAGAGGCCGCATGACAGACTTCATGAGAGGCCCCATGAGAGTCCACATCGGCGGTCTCACGAGCGGCTGCATGACAGACTGCATGAGGGTCCGGTAGATGCCGGTATGCGCCGAGAATCCGCGCCAATTGCCGCTCCCATCTCTCGGCCTCCGATCGTCAGAGAGGTCTCTCCCCGGCGAGCGATGAGCGAGAACCAAGGTAGTCACGGGTACAGCTACGACCGGCACGATCGACGAATCAGCATCCACCGGAATGACGAGTCCGCCCCAGATGACGATGCCCCGGACGCAAACCAGCGGCTGATGCAGGCAATCCTTGATACGGTAGACCACCATCGCGTAGCGGCGGCGGCGAAAGGGGGTGTCCATGAAGTCAGCAATGAGCGCGAGCGCGACAGGGAACGGGACCAGGAGCGAGACCGGAAACTAGTGAAAGCATGATATCTTTACTCATTATTTGTAATGACTTAGTTTGGAGGATCTGGTTCTTGTTTTGAAGCATCTTGTTTGAGCGGTTCAGCGGATATCCCGGGCAGTTGGTGTTCTTTGTGTAATTAGGTGGCTCACTTCAGGTACCTGTCTAAGCAGTTGGTACTCTATTGCATTATCCCTACGTACCTACTAGAGTTAATTTATTCCCGAGTAAATTGCCATAACACCGGGTATTGAGGTCAGATCAAAAGTCAATGTGAAATCATTCAAACCACGCTATAGGTGTCCACCTGTGAGCCTCAGGTTTGATAACCCCCTCCCTCAAGATTTGTCTGCTGGTGGTGGTTACTGGTGCAGGTGAAGAGGGACAACACTGGCCTGCCTTAGATAAGCAACTTATACGGCACGATCGTCCTTCCCTTCTTTCCCATTCCTACAACTGTTCCAGAAGCGCAAACACACACCAACCATCCGCGGAACATGTCTTTCACCCGACACGAAGGAGTAAGACTTCATCTGTTTTGGAGCTGCTGGGAGATAAGTCATTGGAAGCACTCACAATCATATCTTTTGTGCCAAGGCTCTGGCACCTGAGGATGATCTGCGCCACCAAAACAGTCAACTAACGGCGTGCAGATTTTTGTCAGGGATCTCTAAAGCTTAAATGATCACATTTAATGTCGATCCTACGATTCAATTCCTGGCCGTTTAAGCCGGCCTACCACAGCCTATCGGCTATCAAAGCTCTGGATGGAAATGAGTGTACGTTGCACAACTGCAGGGCAGTGAGTGTCCAGGAACACAACCAATCCCGTTGAAGACTTCAGACAGCTCTGCTCAATAGGGTTTACCTAGGCAGATGCCCGCAGGTGCTGGGGACAACCTCTCGCGATCAGGAAGCTCCACCCGACGTCTTGTTTTGCAATGATTTTTCGGAGAAAATTCTACCTAGAGTTCAGTCAGCTCTGCTCAACAGGGGTTAGGTACTCAAGAGAAACTCTCGCGATCAGGGAGCTCCGCCCGACGGTCCAGCGTGACTCAACATGTCTTGTCTCGCAATAAACTTTCAGAGAATGTTCTACAAGTCAGCTCATGCCAAGCTACCCCTGAAGCGGCGTCCGTTCACCTCTCGTGTTCGGCTCCCAAGAGCTCTTGAACCCCCCTCCTGCTCTTCACAAGACTCCCGCACCAACGAAAGAATCCGATATCAAGGTCATTGCCTAGATGTACGTGTCTGGCATGAAGATGAGCTCCCTGTGGAATGACCAAGTCAGTGGGCGCGCTTGGCTCTCAACCGACAACCGGGTATCAGGCAAAGTGGGAACCGGCTCTTGTGAAGCTGGAGGCAAGCAGAGCCATGTCAGAAGTTAACGGGCTGGGGGTGGGTTTCTTGTCTCATTCAGACGTTTTAGTTCCATGGTTTTCTATGGTTTCTGCTTGGTATTTGGTTTGGTTTTACCTGTTTATAGACTTCGCAAATAGACTAGAGTGTTAAACAGCGCTGCAAATGTGAAATATATCAGGTGGAATACAATGTGATATTGACTTAATTCGAGACCTAACCAACCTGTCCGGCAACATTTGTGTGCTCGTGGCTTAGCACAAACTTATCAGCTAACTATGCATGTTAGCTATCTACTTAGCTTTTTCGTATAAGTGAAAAAAACTAGGACCTTTATTTATAAAACATATTATTCTTGAGTTTATCAAGATACAGGTCTCAGGCAGCTTTGCTTTAAGAAGTTACCTGGGGTTTATCCAGTAAGTTGTTGAGCTCTACGAAGGCGAGTTCTCGCCAGGGATTGAGCACCAAGGGTCATCCCAGGGCTCATAGGGGTCATACCAAGGCGCATAGGGGTCATTTACGTCTATAACACGAAGCGTGCGAGGGGGCCTCCAGCAGGACTCACAAATTACCCACGAATCCCATGAATCAACCGAGCCCTCGTGATTTGCCCAATCTCGAAGCCATAGCGGCAGCTGGAATTTGTTATTGCCTTCCTTGCCCGACAATTCCACCGGTACCCAGTAAGGATCAGCCTCCTTGTCGGGAGAAAGCCCTGCCCTCGACGGAGACACGCTCTCACCTCCAGCGTCGCTTTCGCAATCTTGGCGCCTGAAGGGGCTGCTTTCCACGCCGGTTGAGACTTCTCCGGTGAGAACCCAGGACCGAACAAGATCAACGCAGAATGAGCCCATGGGGCAGGCGGGGGCTCGACAACCTGCATGACCTGTGACAGCTGCTACTTGAGAGGAGGAGAGGGGGGGGGGGGGCTGCTCAACGGCGAAAGCATCCGAAAGCCCCGGGACGAGCTCGCTCAGCCCCCGCGTATAGTAGGCACGCGTGGACCATCGCTCCTCTACACTCGGGGAGGACGACAGCGGGAAATGCGGCATGACCTCTCGGGTAGTCGGGTTGAAGAACTGATCCTCCTTACCGGTGGGGTCGACCAAGACGTACCCTACCATGTTGGAGGCCGGCAGGCCCACTGCAACGACTTTGCCACGTCTGTAGTACCAGTCGCCGTCCTGGCCGAGCTCCGGGAAGGGCTCATCTTTACACACGCCGCGCACGGCCTTTGTGCTCTTGCGTGTTGTTGACTTGGGCTTTGGGTTTGGGTCCTTCAAGGAATTATCACTGTTGTTGTCGTCCGAGGCGACGGCATTGGGCAGATTCAGAAAGTGAATCTCATTGGGCCACCAGTCGACAAACAATCGATACAGGCCTTTGCCTGTCTTCCCGGGAATGGGCGCAACCTTAGCACATACTTCCGCCTTTTGGTTATTCTTCAACGCCGCCCATTTCCCCTTGAGTTGGATACCAACACCACGGCCCTCTTATCCACGGTGCGCTTGACAGCTCGCCCCACACCGAGATAGTTATCCAAAATAAAGGACTTGTAGATCCCCAGGCACTCTTCGCCCAGATCGAAATCCCTCTTCATTTTGAGGTCTTTGCGACGGATCGAGGAGCCCTCCTTGATCGGCCAGCAGAGCGCCGTGTCGACGACGCTCCTGATAAAGGTCCCCATGTTGTCTCGAACGATCCGCCGTGGCAGGTACTCGCGCGGCATCATGTCCCCCTACCGATCCGTGAACCCGGTATCATCCTCCCAATCCTCGTCCTCCTCCTCCTCCTTCGAAGAATCCAAAGGCATTTCCTCACCACTATGCTGCGCGGGCACCACCCAGACATAGATGTGGCCGCGGGCATTGATCCCGCTCTCGATGACGATCCCATTGCCGATGTAGAATTCTTCGGGCCGGCGTTGGGCGGGATGTAGATGCCGTAGTGCTCGATGCCGGGCCATGGGAAGCCTTTCCGGAGGCAGTTCTCGGGGTTATTCTTATTCTCTGCTGGTGAAGCTGCTGGAAGTGATTTGTCCATTTTTGAGGATGATGTTTGGATGATCGAATGATCGAATGATATCCTGAGCTCGACGCGACTCGGGAGCGGGGTGGGTGGGTTTCTATACCTCGAACCTCGAGGGTTCGTTGTATAGTCTGTTTCAAGGATTCTTTATGTGTATTCTTTTTTTTTTCAGTTGTTATTCGATAGACGGTTTTAACGTGGATGGGGATATCTATCTCTTTGTACCCAGTTCAGTCTTCGAACCTTGGACGACTCTTCGAACTGTTTTGTCCCCATTTGGTATTGCGGTTGTCTTACTTACTCTTGTGTTTCGTCTTTTTTTTTTTACCTAGGGTAGTCCTCAGTTTCCATGGCTTTCTGCATGTTGTCTTGTTCTGATCCTAATATTCAGCCAATCAATTGTAGCTGTTATTGTTCAGGGCAGATACTCATACCTAAGTAGCAAGCAGACACTTTCTTTTGTCTTTAGTGGCAATTATTAGAGTAGGATGCGCCTGTTATCTGAAGAGCTGTGCGATGTATCTTCTACACTAAAAAGTCACTGAATGAGTAACACATACTTGCTTTCAAGCTGTCCTCTCCCGCACACACTCTCTTGAATTCTGCCTTTTATTACCTTGCATCCTCGCTATGAATCACAAAAGATGGTGACAGGAAGTATACAAAGTATTCCAAATATCCTCCTAGCCATGTCCCGACCCGGAGCTCAAACCCCCGCCTAACGTGAGCACAGCCTTGAGCGCAATCGTCACATCAAGGAATTCGGTTCCTTTGGAACATCAGATTCCAAGGGAGTTGGCCATGGAAGAATTTGACACTGAATACGCAGCGGACTATGTATGTTTCTGTCAGAGACATGGCTTGTTATCACATAATCTTTACATTGCTATAGAGTATTTTTTTTTTGCTTTTTTACCTTGAGGTAGATTTATTCTTCATAAGGCCACACAATTATACTACCTAGTATATGGTGTGGTGTGGTGCAGTGTGTGCGGGGGCATGTGAGATTGTAGCAGGAGATTTTTATTACTTGAGCAGGGGCTATTTAGCATGGAACATGGGCAGGAAAATTAATAATTCTTGGGATGTGATTGCACTAAACTATTCAGAATGCATTAACCCTTCTTGGTTGATAGGACTGAACTGCGCACTTCCACAATGTCCCTGCCAGGTGATTAAAAGCCTTGCTATCTTTCCGGTGGAAATGCACTTATTCCAAGGTTACACTCAAGAATATCAAGATCGATCTCATCGCGAGGGGGGAACAGCGCGCTGGAAGATCCGATACTCCTTTGCTATTCTAATCCAGAACGGCAGCTCAGCGGACGTCAATCCATCACATCATATCACATTATATCATATCAATCCAGCTTGTTCCGAAAAGTCAACATCAAACGACACCATATCCAGTGTAAAAGCTCGATTTCCTTTCCCCAAACGGGCCGTCTTGTCCCTCCCTCAAAAAACCCAAGCCGGCAAAAACCGGCGAAACCTCGCAAAAACCCCCGGCCCAAAACCCGGGAAGGCTCCGGCGCCGAGTGGGTGATCCGCGCACATACGGACATCGGACAACGTAACTCCCTCGGGGAGCTCGGCGGGGTCGATCCTCATCACGCCTAGAGAGCCGCACTCTGCTTCGGCGGCGGCGACTTCGTCTGGTGTTGCGTCTGGGCGGAGGGCGGCGAGGGCGGGGGTTGCGGTGATGGAGAGGCTGAGGAGGAGGGGGAGGTAGGTGAGGGGCTTCATTTTGGTGTTGGTATTGGAGTTGAGTTGGTTTGGTTGATGAGGTCTTGTCTGGTAGAGTGATGTGGTTAGCTTTAGAATAAAAAGAAACAAAAAGAGCAAAAGAGGGCTAATATATATAAAGAAACAAAGAAAGAAAGATTTGAGATCTGGGAGGAAGGGGGTTTCCGTACCTTTGAAACTTCCCGGGGGAATACTAGAGGAGTATTCAGTAAGTGCAAAGGGGAGGACAGCTAGAGATAACCCTCTAGGGAAAGAAAGAGAGATAAATATGTCGGAAAGCAGCGGGCTGGACCCTGGCTGGTACTAGTAGGCAAGGATCTACGACTCGCGTGCCAAGTGGGGAGCGTGTGGTAAGGTAAGTGTTGGATTCTAATGCTTAGCCCCGGGGTGGGGAGCCTGCTTCTTTATACACGGGCGTCAGGCGACGTGGTCTGAAGTCACCCCGGCCAATTAGTCGGTACCTTCGTTTGCTTGCTGCCTAGTCACAGGACAACCTAGAGGGACTTGGACCTAGAGGGACTCACTTTTTCTACGTACGGATCTATCCAACGACGGGGCTTTCGAGTTCAGTTATAAAGGGCACATGGCAGTCGGCGGTTTGAGAGTGTCTCACCCTTCTCGCCGCTTTTATCTACGAAAGCAGGCAACACAGGAGATTTCCGTATCTGGTTATTGAGTGCGCGCTGGTAAGCGCATTGCAGCAGGACCGGCCCCATCGATGTAACCTCAGGGAAACACTACCCACCAAGGCACGGTCCAGACCTGAACTTCATTCTTTCTCGCAGTAGTAGGCAGTAGTGGGTGCTCCGGACCGGCCCGACCTTGAAGTCTTAATTGAATTCGGGGACCTTGTGGGGCGGTGTTGGCATCCTAGATGGCTACACGACAAAGCACGGTGGCACCATCTAGTCTCAGATAGAAGAGCTGTCGAGGCTCGTGGCCTGCTTCCTCTTCGGCTCCTCTGGTCGTCCATCATTCTAGCGACGCAGAGCTTCCTTCGCTCTCTTCTGTGGCCAATAATGGATTTCAGAGCCGAAGCTTCTGTTGTGAACAAGCACAAAGAGAGAAGGATGATGTTTGTTCCCGTGTCTCAGTTCAAGGTGGCTGAGTCGTTAAGGGTCCGAGAGAACCAACAAACGGCAGTCACATTGATTGGCTGGCGGCGGATCATACCTAATCCATGGCGCTTTGCGGGAGATTCCAGGGTTGCAGTCCCGATTGGCTGTGGGCGAGATATGGAAGAACATAGAGAACCGCTCTTAGTAGAGACTAATCACAGATCTTTGGACTCGAGATAACCTGCCTGAGCAGCTGGGGAGGCCACTGGCCTTGCCCTATCCATATACAGTGTATGTCGGCGCAAAAGGCCTTAAAAGATATGTTATCTACTGAATAAATCTAGTTTTATATAGCCAAAACAAGCGGAACGACCAGAATGAACAGGCAGCTGCTCTTCCAGACTGTCCATCTACTACGAGACCTATGCGGACATTCTCTACCTGAAATCGCGCCAGTCCAGTCCTACACTATGTTGATTGCACGACTAGCTAGCAAACAAACCGGGAGGATTGGGGCTGGTTTCATATAACTAGGGATTACCGGGGACCGAGGTTGCATTTCCTGCGGTCAGCGACCTCGCCAGCGCGCTTCCTCGTCAGAATCTAGGAGTTCGTAGAGATGGATGGGGTCCAAAGTGCGGTGATCAGTCCATCCGAAGGGGGCGGGAATTCATGGGGTGCGGATGGTAGTATGCTCTTTCGGATATAGACGCTCCTTTCTTTTCACGAGATGAGATATAAAAGGAAGGGAAAGGCCATTCCCATCCATCCATTTATCCATCCAAGGTATATCCTTCTCACCACAACAACAACACCGTCTAATATCCAGTCCGTCCTCCACTTGCCCTATTTACACACATAGTTTCATCTACAATCGGTAGGGTCCTCCTCTCTCCTGCTTCTTCTTCTCCTCCTCCTCCTCCTCCTCCTCCTCTTCTTCTTCTTCGTCTCCTCTACATCTCAATAAACATACTTATCTTCCAGTATCATCACTAGCCACCGCATCTACAATGAAGCTCCCCATAATCACCACCACCCTCATCAGCACGCTCACCCTCCTCTCCTCCGCGCTAACGCTCACCACCCCGCGAGCCGCCACTACAGAAGTCGAAGGCGACCCCGTCGTTGAATGCGGCGACCTCGACGTAATGACCATCGACCCCGTCGACCTGCCCGCAGGCGTCGCCCCCAGCGACGTCCGCAAGTGCCTCGACCACCCGCTCGGCCGGAACAGGCACGTCAAGGGCGCATCGCTGGCGCCGCTTGACGCGGTTGATGTCTCGTTCTACAACAGCACGGTGGACACAGACACTAGCCCCGTCCAGGCTCGCTCGGACGACAACCTCGGCGCCCTCGAGGAACGAGCATGCTACAAGGACGCGCCGTACGGGTGCTCGGGCGGGTACTGCTGGAAGGCGTGCGGGGACAAGAACAAGGGTGAGTGGTGCTGGACGGCGAAGAAGGCTGGTCTCGGCGCTTGGATCAAGTGTAGTAAGTGGCAGGACTGCGGGACTTCGACGTATGCGTGTGGGAGGGGGGGTTGTCCGGCTTGTGGGTGTGGTTGCTAGTAGCGGGAAGGCTATTTATTATCTATCCATCATGGATGGCCAATTTGAGGCAGGGGGGTAGTTGGTGTTATGATTCTGGCTAGTAGGCGGGGCGGAGGGATGGACGATCTAGGTACGATAAAAGAATATTATACTACTTGGCAGGCCTGGATATTACTGTGTTACCTCCGTAATGGTCCTATTATTCATTCAGAGCCGGTAGCTATCAAGATAGGCAGAGTGCTTTCTTGCTTATATACTTGATGCTATATTTCCCCATACCAACGCAAAACACCTGCCTCTCACACGAGTGATTGTGACGCAAAAAAAAAAAAAACAAAAAAAAACACTTAGTTGTCCATCCTTCTCACACACAGGGAGAGACGAAACAGGAAAGTCTCGACTAAATGTGGGGACGGCGAAGCGCCACGAGGAATTTCTTGCATAGTTTCTAGTTTGTTTTGGCTGGCTGTGTTGGTAATGCTCAGTGCATCCGTAGATATGAGGGGTGCGTTGCAGGAGGGGCCCTGAGACCCAGATGCAACTTAAAGAGGAAGTCTCTCTAGCAGCCTGGAGCAATTGAGCCGGCGGCACCCGCAAATCGTCAAAGATCACAGTGGCATGCGCAATGTCCTACCAAACTTGGTGTTATTGCGCGCCCAGCTAGCAAGGGACCTAATTAATCTCCAGATTTAGCATGGATGGTGACTAGGCCATGTCAGGAAAGGCTTGCAGAGCCAGCCATTTTAATCAGGTTCTTTCTTTGCTTGGTTTGTTTTCCCGCCGACCAGGATTGCTTCGCCTGGGCAGATTGTGAGTCCAGCCATGAACTGTATGTAGCGCAGCCACGGATGATGTTCGCGAGCCACGTTCCTATTGTTTGTAGTGAGGGGTGTTTTATTCCCAGAACACATATGGCGTAAAAAGGTTGGTAATTCCCGCTCAATGAGCTCGCTGTATTTTGTCCGTAAAAAAAGGTGGGGTGAGAAAAAAAAAAGGTCCATCCCGGGATCGAACCGGGGCTTTCAGAAGTTCAGAATTTGATATCAAAACCTGACGTCCTAACCACTAGACAAATGGACCGGGACCTTGAAAACGTGCTCCGGATTTGGGTACTATTAGCCATGTGTTTTAATGTCCATATCTAACATTTCAGTATGCTCATCTGAAATCCAGCTCCGACAGCCTATACCAACACATCTCATATGGTCAGTTGGCTGCTTGACCCTCAATTATGGTCCAACTGAACCCTTTATCAATGATTCTCATGCTCTGCAGCATTCATCTCGCCGAATCATAAATTCACCGTGTCGGACTATCTCCGACTGACACTTTCTCCAAATATATATTGCAGACCTCTACGACCAATATCCTACTCTAGTTCCATCACCATCACACCTGAAGCTTATACACCCATCAAGCACAGTACACTCACTTCTCGACCCCTACAAACATGGAAATCAACACCGTTCTCGTAACCGGCGCAACCGGCTTCATCGGCGCACACATCGTCGACGCCCTGCTCGCGCGGGGTCTCCGAGTGCGGGGTGCGACGCGCTCCCCCGCCAAGGGCGCCGCAATGCTCAAAGCCCGCCCGCAATACGCAGACCGGCTGGAATTCGTCCAGATAGACGATTTTGAGAAGCCCGGTGGTACTAGCCTTCTAGATGCGGTCAGAGGGGTTGATGGGATTGTTCATACTGCGAGCGTATGTTCCTACCAAACCCATCCAAAACCACAAGCTGGATCTATGTATATAGTGAGTGGGTCGAGCAGCATGCTGATATAAAGTCCAGCCGTTCACATACGACACAACAAACAACGAGGCCGAACTGATCATCCCAGCTATAAACGGCGTGAAAGCGATCCTCGAAGCAGCGTCTACAAACCCCGCCACCAAGCGAATCGTGCTCACATCCTCATTCGCCTCCGTCATCGACGTCGCCCGAAACTCCCAAACCCCACCTGCGCCGTACTTCACCTACACGAGCAGCGACTGGAACCCGCTCAGCTACGCCGAAGCCGCCGCCCCAACGACAAGCGCCGTCGTCGCGTACCGCGGGAGCAAAAAGTTTGCCGAGCTCGCGGCGTGGGAGTTTATCACCGAGAGGAAGCCGATGTTCGATCTTGTCGCGCTGTGTCCGCCTATGACGTTTGGGCCCGTTGTGCACCCCGTTGACTCCGTGGGGAGTTTGAACGAGTCGAATGCGATGCTTTGGAAGGTTGCGAGTGGGCAAGCCCTCCCCGTTGCGCGTGTTCCGTTCTGGATTGATGTGCGTGATCTTGCCGAGGCGCATGTTAATGCTCTGCTGAAAGCAGAAGTCGGGGGGAGGAGGTATACACCGACGGCGCCGGAGCGGTTCTCGTATGGGCTCGCGGCGGGGATTATCGAGGAGGAGTTTGAGGTTCTGAAAGCGAAGGTTTCGGGGGAGAGGCAGGATGTTGATGAGAGTTATGGGTTGGATGGGGAGAGTGCGGGGAAGGAGTTGGGGTTCCGGTATAGAGGGTTCCGGGAGACTGTTCGGGATTTGGTGCAGCAGGCGCTAATGATGCAGAGGGTAGAGAAGGAGGGGGCAAGCTAGACGGAATGTATACATCTATGTAGCCCTTACGAGTAGTAGCTCGACCGCGCCCAATTTGTTCCACTACTGCTGAGCTCGTCTGCAGCGCTCTTCTATGGGAGCTTCCCAGGTACCTAGGTAAAGGATACCGAGTGGACCTATCTAGTGGCCATTGTCCTTCCTGTCCTAGTTTACACCCCGATATGGGCCGTGCCTTCCTTGTCGGTCAGATATTAAACGGAAAGTACCACCCATGACCCCAGGAGCCGCTCCTTCCCTGCCCGTCACAGGCCGGATATAAAAGGAAGGAACGAACGACTGACAGGTCCTCAGACTGCTGCTCATTCCTGTTCTGTTTTAGGGAGGTACAGCTCCCCGGCCCGCGGGTCGTGCCTTCCTCATCGATCCGTTCAGTTCATGTGAGGAAGGGGCGGCCGCCGTCCCTTCCTATCTCGGTTTAGGAAGGCGCGTCGCCTTACCAGCCGGGTAGCTCCTTCCCAGTTTGTCGGAGATATTGTATACTGAAAAGGGAAGAAGGGACCCGTGGACCTGGACAGTTCCTTCCTTTTTTGTTTGAGGAAAGTGCACCTTCGCCATTTATCTTGTTTCTACAAGGAAGGAGCGACCGGTGGTCTGTAGAAGGAAGGAAGGACGAAAATGTAGTGGACGTGAGAAGCCCCAAGACTCATCAATCGAGGATTATACATTTCACTTCGTTCAATTTATCCAGTTCAACCCGTACATACATACATACCAAATCTTATATACTAACCTAGAACAAACCGCATCGCATCGCAAAATTATTCTAGTCCAGCTCAGGAATCGGCAACCCATTTACAATCTTCACTTTCCGGCCGAGCTTATCCAGCGCCGCCTTGGAGTTTTTCTCGCGCAGCTCCCTCGTCTCGACGTCCGAGACGAGCACAAAGTCGTATGTCAGCAGCTTGTGGTCCTTGGATACGCCGTACTTGGCCGCATACTCGGGCCCCGCGCGACCCAGGTCCACGACGAGCGAGTCCTTGACGCCGAAGACGGCGTCGGAGGTTTCGAAGGGGTCGTTGCGGAGGTAGAGCGCCCTACCCAAACCGATTAGTCCAGCCCGACTCTCGAAATGGCTGGAATGAATTAAAGGTAGAGAGGAAGACGACACTCACGTAATCAAATGATCGAACCCCTCCTTCTCAAACATAAAATGCATATGACTCGGCCGATACGGATGCCTGCCCAGCTTCTTCAACAACCGACCCACCGGCCCATCGTGCGGAATCGGATAGGGAACAGGCGTAATCGCATTGAACCAAAAGACCCCCTCCTTATCCGAGTGCATGATACACCGCCCATCGGGGCCCTCGCGATCCGCATGCTGCACGTCATAGTGGCCCGTCGAGTCCGTCTCCCAGATATCGATCTTCACCCCTTCAACCGGCGCGCCGTTTGTGTCGCGGATCGTGCACACAACTAGTAACGGCTCGCCCTCGGGGTCCTTGGACATCGCCCCGCCTGCGGGGAGCTCCTCGGCTTCGTGTGTGTGGAAGGGGCCGAGCACGGTTCCTTCGGTGCTGCCGCTGGGCTTTGGGTGGTCGATGCTGTCGACGAGGATGGAGAGGCCGAGGACGTCGGAGAGGAGGATGTATTCCTGCCAATTGTAATTATAATTATGATCAGCACACGCAAACCCTTCTATAGAAAAATAAAATACCGAAAGGAATGGGAAGGATATACCTGTCGAACATCGGTACAGATCTGCCCAACCTCGGTCAGGAACTTTAACCCCGTCATCCACTCCTGCGACGAGAGGCGCGTCTCGCGGGCAAAGTCGTGCAGGTGCGTAACGAGGCGCTCGAGGACATACTTCATGCGCGCGTCGTCGCACAGAGAGTTGATCCGGATGACGTTCTCGGTGATGTTGTCGACCGTCATGTCCTTCATCGGCGGGATCTTGACTTGTGAGGGGTCCATTGTGTCTTCTCTTCTTCTTCGAGTCGTCTTCAGGTGTAGATGTGAAATGGGGTGGGAGATGGGTCAATTGGGTTTAGATAGCGAGGGGGAAGTAGATATAAACTTTTTTTGAGAGTTTCGCACGAGCAAATCCCCCGCATGGAGGGGAATGTATAATGATTCAATAAGCAGTGATTTTTCGGGGCGGCGGTGATTGGTCGAGCTGCGGAGATCCGGAAATACCCCGCGGATCTATGCAGGTCCGAGCTTGGGCTGGGCTTTTGCAATTGTTTGGTAAGACAACTCTTGGGAGTGGAAATTACAGGCGAAATGATGTTTAGAGAGAGTTACATCGTTAATGCTGAAAAATTGAGATATGTGATCTTCTTTGTCCATCTAGCTCTCCGTATGCAACTCAAGGAACCAATTCCGCGCGAATCGGATCCCCACCCCCCACATTCCATCGGCAAAGACATTTGCCGACTTACGGCTCAGAGATGGATGAGATCGCTTTCTATTACTATAGGTCATGGTCATGCGATGCCGAAGCCAACTCCGTAAATCCGAGTAACTGTACACCCCCCACAATTCAGCATAAACTACTCTCCCCGTAGTATCTATCACGAATAATCACCCCCGGCCTCCACCATCTCCCCGAAGTCGCTCCCCGTCTCTCCCCGCCCGCCGTTGATTTGTCCCCCCCGCAACTGTCTCAAGCCTTGGTCATCCTCAACCCAACCGCCGACTTTCTCCACGCTCGAAATGTAGTCGGCGGTTACGCGCAGGTTCTGACCTGCGGATAGAGCACGTTCGATACGCACCTCGCGCGACTCTGAGACGAGGACGCGGAAGACATGTGCTAAGAAGCCATTAAGTATATCGACGCTCCAGTCATCTGGAATGAGACGGAGCACTTCACGGACATCGAACCAGCCCGCAAACCGCGCGAGTAGATCACTCGTGCGCTCGATACGCTCGGAAAGGTCTTGAATCTGCAGAAACTCATCGAGCAGATACTGGAATAGCTCGGTCTGCCGAGATTTTTCCGCGAATTCTAATTGCACACCAGTTGAGCTTGTGCTTCGAGGGCCGCCAAACAGACAGTATCGCACGGCGGCGTCGTAGTCACCAAGGCCGTGAGTCAGGAGGCGAAGAGCCTCTCGGTGTCGGCCTTGCAGTCCGTCGAGGATTATAGATTCAGATACCAGCTCGTTCTGGAAAGGCTCGATGCGGGCGAGAACAGCTGGAATCGAGTAGTTCAAGGTCGGCGTCGGGGTAGATGTAAACTGCGTGCTGTTCCCGCCTCCAAGGAGCTGGAGAAGTCGAAGGCGAGATTTCCACCATGGGTCGGAAGGGCAGTTTTCAGTTATGAAGTTCATGTAGGTCGGCTTCGGCGGTCGTAGGGCGCGGTAGGTAGTGTATGAGTCGGAAAGCGATGCTCGAGCTTCAGAAGAGGACTCGAGCACCGAGAGAACAGTGTCGAGATAGTATTGTAGAAGGTCATCCGCGTATTGCACGAACTACTCATATTAGCAAATGCCGATAGGGGAAAGGCTAAGAAACCTACGTTCTTCGAGAACACAAGGTGCTCTAAATACTCCTGCACAGCATTGGGCGCACGCTCTTTCAACAGAGTCACAACGTCTGGTGGATCAAGCAAGACCCGGCTTGAAGTGTCTGCAAAAACTTGAATGCCAAGCTGTGGATTGCGCTGAGCCAGCCACGACCCGTATTCCTCGACGAGCTGCACGTCTTTGATCCTGGCTAGATACCGCCGTACTTGCCCCTCAATGTCGGCGGCGGTTATCTCGCTAATATCTTGCTCGCCCTCAATGATTCTTCGCCAGGTCTTCAGGACATGCCCAGACATTTTCCGGCTTTGATACAAGCGGCTCAAGACGTACAGCCGATGAGATCCCTCGAGAAGAGTCACGGCGCGATCGAAGTTACCCTTCCAGTGGTCCACAAGTTTGTTCAGCTCTATACGAAGCGACGACGAGACGAGCTGCTCCTTAGTCAATGCTGACACCTGTTCAAGCAGAAGGCGGAGAAGAGCAGCATCGACGCTATCAAAGACGTAAGCTTCGTCTGAAATACTGGCGTATCCGCGTTTCTGTTGCCATGAGCGGAGGAACCGCTTAATCATATTCAAAACACCTTCGTCGAAGCTTGCCAGGGACTTGTCGGCCTTTTCGGCTTGTCGCAGGTACTCCTCCGCCGTTTCTGCGAGCCCTGCATAAACCCATATACCCTGTGTACCCTGTAGCGTCTCACCACGTAAAATAGGAATCAAGATCATTACTATCCGAGGATCAATTTCTCCCAGAATGAGCGCTCTCTCAGTCGAATCGATAACTGCACTGGTTTTGGCTTGAGGGTTCATGAAAAGAAGGTCACCCAAGAGCAGTAGACTAGCCTTTTGTTTCAAGTAGTTTAAGCCTAGGAATTCAGCCTCTGACTTGGGCTCTGCCTGTTGGGCCAACTCGATGATACCCGAGATAGCGCCCCTGTCAAGTGTGTGCCCGCTTTTGCCCGCTTCCCTAGCATTCTGTAAGACATCGTCGAGCTGTGTGGTAAGAGGATTTCGCACGATGCGCCATATCGTATTCCCAGCCCACATGATCATGCTGCTCTGGGTCCTCCCCATCTGTTGCACTATCTTTGCTTCTTCTGCGTTTCGTTCCGCTTCCCAGTCTATGCTCTTTTTGGACACATCGGAGTCGGTCAATTCTTGAGACTCGAAGAGTTCTCTTTCTTTCTGCAGCTGCTCTATTGACGCTTCGGTCCTCGGGTCCGCAGTAGGTGCGCTGGAGGACAAAGCCGGGGTCTTGAGGCGAACCATTCGCAGCAGCTTTCCCAGGTCTTGGATTTCAAGCTGCGTGGAACTGATAGTGTGGCAAATGCCGACGTTTTTAGCCTGTTCGCCTTGCATTGACGGTATCTCTACCGTCCGTTTGTGATCATCTGCTTCGGCTGGGTCAACATCCCAGGGTTGAACCTCCAAGAATTTCCGTGTCTGGCCTTCTTGATCGGACTCTATGACTGCGAGCACAAGCTCGTCTTTGGTGTTCTCCGGCGACTGAATTAGGTTCGTTTCATCGCCCTTGTCGATGACGATTGATTTGGGATACCGGTGGAAGGTGAGGGTTCCCCGGACGACATCGCCGTCCACGTTGACAAACATGCCAACGCCAGGCTCCTTTTCATCAGACCCTCTGACGAGGAGGAACTCAGACGAAGTCGGAGAAAGGATATGTGGCTTCAGCGTTGTAAAGGTCTGTTTTGGCAGCGGTGGGAGTGGCTTCTTGTTCTCCTCGGCCACGGGTTGTCGTTGCGAATCAGATGATACTCTTGGAGATGTGCTTTCGCCGCGCTCCCTCGAGATTGACCTTCTTGGTGTCCCCGATTCAGAGGGCTCCGGTGTTAGGGATCTTGATCTCTCGTTCGAAGAGGACCGTGGGGGTTGTAGCATCCCCGCAAGCGTATTTAAACTGGAACTTCGTTCATGAGACCGACCATCAGACGGCGGTGAGGTGCTCAATGGCGAAGTTTTTGAGACATCTTCTACCGCGCCAGACTCAATCAGCTCATCAGTGAAGGATATAGGGAAGAGCGGGATCTTCTGTTGGTGCTCTACATCAAGTAACGAGTATGTCCGGCTATCAGCGACACACGCTATGATGCCTCTTCGCGAAAATGTCAGAGACCCTGGGTAGTCGATGTTCCTGACCAGCCGCGCGCCATCGCCAATCTTCACCAACATTATACGGTTCTGCGTCGCGATCATCACCACGGGATTTTCAGGCTCATCAGCGCTTAGGTTGAGGTCCAAACCGCCAATCCAGCGACAATTGTTGACTTTGGTATTGCCGCCAAAGGCCGGACTGAGCTCCGGTAGCATGTAGAATGTAGCTGTTCCATTGCAAAGGACGCATGCTTTGTTCACGATGGGGAGGAGGAGGATCTGTTGAATGCCGTTGTGGGCGTCTTTCTGGGAGAACGGGATGGGGAGTCTTGAGGCTAGGATGAAGGTCGGTTCGGTCGATTCATCAGAGGGGTCGGGCGGAAGACAGACGAAATGCAGGATCTCCGCCGCGGACGTGCCAATGTACAGGTTGTCATCTAGAAGAGACCTCTATATTAGCCTCGTGCAGTACCTGCAAGGACAGGAAACTCACTCCAGTACTCCACGCATGTAATATGCACATCCTCCTCCGAATCATCGGCGGCGACGGGCACCTGGTCGAAGAGCGGTCGGAAAATGTAAGGCGTAGCTTTTGGAAGACCAACTTTCCGCCGCTTGCGCGAGATATTGCCCTCATCTCCCGACACCATGGTGAGGCCAGCTCGCGGCGTCAGGAAACTGGAGCTTGAGCCTCAACTTGGGGTGATCGCGAGGCTGTGGATCAGAGCTCTTGCTGACTCAGGTGGAGCCAATTCTGAGGTACCAGCACGTTTCTGTACCTGAGAGACGGCTGTAGGCCATGTGTCGAGCCTCAGGGTAGACTTAATTGAAGACACATGGAATAGGTTCGAGAGATAAGCAGGCAACGGAAATCAATGTTCAGTCTGGGGTCGGTCCGCAGTGGGCAGGCACAGCCGTCATCACTACACTAGTTCAGGTGGAGCGATCAATCCCCCTCAACAAACGATCTCACCTTGGATACTTGGCTTGAAATACACTTCCCTTTTTCAACTGTCATTACTGAGATACACAAATTACTTTACATTTTATACAGTTTGAGCAAAAACAACGTTGAGCCAGCTTACGCGTCCGGAATTACTCTCGGCCCGCTCGGCGTGTCTAGACTGCTGCATCGCGATACGGACAAGTCCACAAGCAAGCACATCCTCGCCGTCGTCATTTCAATCGTCATATCAGGGGCAGCGGCTGGCGGTCATACACTTAATGGGGCTGCGCTTGGTCTGACCCACCATTATCATCGAGGATCGCATTGACGACTGCGCGAGGAAGATCCGACGCTGAAAGGACAACATGGACACTTTCGCTATCACGGAGGGCATCATACCCCAACCCGACAACCAAAATGACCACGTTCCTGAGACAGGCAATGGAACTCTTCCAGAGGGAGCAAACAAGTTTCAGCGCGCCATTGCAGCTTGGAGAAGTACGCCTCACCCACCAGGTCTTGGGTTTCTTGTTTATTCACATACTGATCGCTCGGGTTTCTAGGTATCGACCTCTCCAACACTCTGGCCAAACTAGACAGCACCGCTTCGGATATCGTCGCCGAACAACGAGACGCGCTCGTGCAGAGAAAGGACCTCGCGCAAAAGACGAAAGACTTTCGCAAACTCGATGATGCCTCTAAGCTTGCGGAATACAAAGGTCTCCTGAAGGGTTGGTCCATCGAACCCCGTGTATAATGACTCCGGGTTAATTTCTCGATAGCTTACCAGGGATTCATCGACCTCCTGACAAATCAGGGAAAGTCGTCCTCTTCCGCGTTCTTACAGCTATACTCGTCGCTATCGGAAGCTCCGGATCCATACCCACTTCTCGAAACGTCTGTCGACTCGCTTGTCCTTGCCGAAGAAACGGTCCCTAAGCTTACCTCCGAGCGCCAACAATTACAAAGCTCTGTCGACCGCCTTACTTCGCAACTAGAGGATACAGAAACCCGATTGCAGGAGGAGCGGACGGCGCGGAAGAAGTTGGAAGAAAACCAGGACGCCAAGATCAAGGAGGTTGAAACATCTTGGTCGGCAGTACTGTCGGAGAAGACGAACAACTGGACCGCCAAGGAGAAGAGCTTGGAGGAGAAGGTGGAGAACCAGGAACGTTTGATCAAGGACCTCAAGGCTAGCTACGAGGTATCGCAGCGGCTGGGACAAAATGAGGAAGGCGGCCAGCAACAGGGTGCCTCTGCTGCTGAACTAGAATTGGTGTCCACGGAGCTGGAGAAGACAAGTTTGAGACTGACGGAAATGGAGGCGCGGAACGAGCAATTGGCGCTTGAGCTGGCTCAAGCAGTCTCGCACTCGAAGGAAGAGCAAACGTCTATCGACGATGACCCTGCGTACCTTCGCCTTCAGTCCGAAAACTCTTCTCTGTTGCGCAAACTGGATGCTGCGCGATTCGACCGCGAATCAGAACGACATGCGTGGGAGGCCAGGTTCTTGCAATCGGAGCGACAGTGTACCAAAGCCACAGCTGAGAAGGAAGAACTGAAAGGAAGGCTGGAAAAGGTGGCGGACTATGAAGATATTCGCCGCGAGCTGGAGATGATCAAGGTACGTTCTTGTACCCGGAATCAATACCATCAGAACAAGCACTAACAATGTTTAGTCTATTGAATTTTCCGCCGTTGACGATGAAGATGCGGAGATAGCAGATGGCACTAATGGCACCGCCAAAGCCAAAGACGGGAAGAACAGTTCGCTCGAACAGCTCTTGTTAGCCCGGAACAAGAAGCTGACTGATGAACTCACCGTTCTGCGCGTCTCACACCGCGACCTACAGGGGCAGCTTCAAACCCTTCGCGAAGACCTTTCCACCACGAAAGAAGAACTGGAAAAGTCACAAAGCCTCTCGACGACTCTAGAAAATGACCTTCTCCGGTTGCAGCAGGAAGCAGCCAACGCATTCCCATCGTCAGCAATGTCGGTGGCTGGCACATATACCTCCAAATATCCGCACTCATCACGAAGAGGAGCCGTGTCGCCAACGTCATCGATCATCTCCGGCTTTGATCAATCCGCCATGTCCAACAATACCATGGAAGCTATTCGTGCGGGCGAGCCAGTTGGTGGGGGTTCTGGCCTCTTGCCTATGATTCAAGCCCAACGCGATCGCTTCAAGAAGAAAAACGCAGAGTTGGAAGAAGAATTGTCCAAAACGTACAGCATAGTAAAAGCCCTTAGACAAGAGGTCGCTTCCCTTCAGAAGGACAACCTCAGCCTTTACGAGAAGACACGATACGTCTCAACCTACAGCCGAGGCCAGGGCGCCCTATCGTCTTCATCCGCATACGCAAACCAGCCAAGCGCCTCATCTATCCACCCATCTGCAGACACGCCCTCCGGCCTCTCGGTCGACCGCTACCAATCCGCCTATGAAGCCCAAATTTCGCCATTTGCTGCCTTCCGTGGCCGCGAGTCTACCCGAGCATACAAACGCATGAGCCTACCTGAGCGCGTCGTCTTCTCACTGACACGGGTCATCCTCGCGAACCGGACGAGCCGGAATCTCTTTGCAGGGTACTGCTTCGCACTACACATTCTCATCTTCATGATGCTGTACTACATGAGCAGCATGGAGATTGAGAGACACGGTAGCGCTGGCCTCGGCGCTACGACGGTGGCGGCGATGGGTGGAAGTGTAGGTGGAAGCGGGAGTGGAGGAGGAGGGGGAAGTGGGAGTAGCAGCGGGCAGCTCCATGACGATGACTGGCAGCAGGAAGGGTTTAATCACGCAGGATAGTCATGATGTATTTTTAGTCTGGGAAGGATGCAATGAGATGTGATACAATCTCACATTGCGGGCGTTGAGTGAAGGAGTACTTTTCTATTATTGTAAATAGCCAATGTATATAGCGTGGACTGTTGTTCACCCTCTCTGTCACACTTGTCTAGCGCTATGATAATATATCTGTACCGGGGGTTCCCTATCGGGGTCTCGGACTTGGTCAACGCCATGAGAGTCATGTCGTGCGGAAAAGTCTTATTGGTCTCCTGCTCACACCACTCAGAATACCTACTTCGCTTAACCTACCATAAACTTATCACCACCTAGTACATCTATCTCAATGACCCGAGAATAGTAGCAAAGCCAACCTAGGTGACCATTCCAGCGCCCATCCAATGATACCTCTTCCCACCCCCTCAAAGATTGATTACGCTTACCTAAGTTGAGTCGTGAATAAAACCGCCTAAGACAGACAGATACACACACACGCCAACCTACCTGCATCAGCATCTGGGCGGGCGAGGGCTTGAAGAATCCTGACAGGGTACTACGAGTCAGCAGCGGCGGGGACTGGTCCGCATACGCACCAGACCTCAGCAAGCGCAATAAGAGGCGTTACTTATAGAACCAGCATAATTAGCATGGGTGTCGTGTGTGTGTGTGGAGGGCAAGGGTAATGAATTGGCGGCGCTTGCATTCTGCAGGGAATGCAGCCAATTATGTACTACTACTATCTATCATATCGCTAGTTTGCGGTGGCGGCTTAATATTAATATACCGACCTATGTATATCTACCGTAGATAATCCAGTACCGACATAGTGTACTAGTAGATGGGATAGATACGGAGTACTCCGCGACACTCTTCTAAGGTCGGTGTGCGACATACTCCATCCCATCCATCTCCGCGGCGCCGGTTTGCGTTACCTCGTGGAATGGAGGGTGGCGGTCATGCGATGGACCTGACATGATATCATCATCGCCCGCTGACGGGACCCTGAGACTATTTCTGTCTCGGGTTATGTGATCATCGGGTTTGAAGGAGTGTTTGTTTGGAGATCTACGATGCGGATGGCTGTCTTGGTGAAATGAGTGTCAATCGGTAGTGTCAGAGTCCCTCTAGTGTAGAGAAACCTGGAATGGGGAGAGCCAAAATATCAGAAAGAAATGGCCGGAGCCGTGGATCGAGCGAGAGCTTTTTTGCACCTTATGCTAAGGGTTGAGATACCTAAGCGAGAACGATACTAGGAATTTCGTGAGATCAACATTGGTCATCGATTGTTTACTCGCTCAACCACCCGAGCGTTTATGTAAGCAGTGGAAGCTCGAGCTGTCAAATGAGCGATTCTGTCATTCCGAGCGCGTTCTTTGCGGGGGAAATTAAACCTCGCTCCCGCGCCCTCTCAACGCCCTGTGCAACCCTGAAGAAAAGGTGAACACAATTAACATCCGAACTGCCCAAGCCACGGACCTGCAGCCGCCAGGCACAACCACAGGGTTGCAACGACAAACAGAGCTCCCATGACCTCTCGTCGCGCTGCGTGATGGCCTCGCTGAAACAGTCCGCATGCGAGAAGCAAGCTTCGATATTGCGTCGGCGCTTCGGGAGATCTGTCATTGGATCGACGATGGGCTATCGTGGATTAGGTTAGCTTGAGTGATCGTGGTAAATCCCCGCCCAGATGGAAAATCTGGAAAAGGCGCCGGGTGGAGAGGGGCTGGATGTTGAAGAGTCGATCTATCATCGTCTGCCATTCTTCAACAACAAAGCTCATTCTTCGACTTGTCGCTGGCCAAAAATAGAAGACACTCATTGGAGGCCTCGCTCGCTGGGGTGACCATCCGATTTGCTGCAGCAGAAGGCCAATCTCCCACCACCCAGCAGCTAAGACTGTTAGGGCGATCTCTAAGCGCTGAGGGCGATATTATTAGATCTCCGGGGAATACACCGCGAATGAGCGTGCTTCTGCACCTGCAGGGGAGGCCAATCACATCCTCCATGTGCCTCGGGAAGCTGGTTGCACAAGAAGCACCGGCCGAGAGGTGGTCCCCTGTTTGCCTCCCCAGATCGGGTCAAGCTGAAGGATCCCCAATCAGGCTGGTTTGCTTGCCAGCGCATAACCGGCCCAATGAGCGAGCTCAACGGACGTGCCAGGCTCGCAGGCGCTTTCACGAGGCCTCTCACTTGATGCTGTTTATAGATCCCACATTCGTAGTTTCGGATAGAGAATCCCTGTCGCTTCTTCTCTGCATGGTCGTACCCGCCATCGTGCAGATGGGCATCACTGCCTGTTCGGGGGGTTATATAACTTTCCCTGCCACCCATTTGCTGTCAATCTCCAATTCAATTCTTCACTTCTTCTACAGTCGATTTCGATTTCGATTTCGCGTTCTGTTTTCTTTTTTGTCAGCGCCTGGTACCCTGGTGGTCATCATTCCTTTGCGTCGCTTACTTTACGGACTCTCTCCACTCCATCTGCTTCTTTATCTCTACTACTACGGCGCTTATTTATTACATCTCGCTTCTCGCTCCAAAATCGAATTGAACCAGCATCCGGCATGCATTCAATTCTCTTCCTCGCCAGCTGCCTCGCAGCGTCGACCGTCTCCGCTGCCCCCGTCTTCAGCAACCTATACGACTTTTCAGATGATCTCGCCGAATACCTCGGCCGGGTGAGCCGACACATCTCGCGAGTCGAAGACATCTTTGACAGTTCGCTCTCCTGCAACCCGACATCGGTCACCCTCCCTTCTTTCGCATCGGGCCTTCCAGCCCCCACAGACGGCCAGCGCCCGCTCTACGTAGCACTTGGCCGCGGCACCCAGGTAAGCAAGCAAACACCAGCCAGCTCAGCCCACATTGAAACGCAATGCAATGCAATGCAGTCCAATCCCACGCAGCAAACAAATAACGCGAAACAACGCGAAACAAATCGCTAACACTTCCCCCAAATAGAACTACACCTGTGCCACCTCAACATCCTCCTCGGAACCCGTCGCCGTCGGCGCCGTCGCCCGCCTCTACAACGCCACCTGCTACGCAGCCAACTACCCCGACATGATCGAGCTGCTGCCCGCAATCGCCTACCGCATGCGCCTCCCCAGCGACGAGTCCTCGCCCATGGCGCCCGCGAACCTCAACCTGATCGGCCACCACTTCTTCGAGGGCAAAGTGCCCGTGTTTAACCTCGACACAACCCCGCAGCGCCAGCTCGGCGTCGCGAAGGTGAAAAAGGACGCCGACCTTGATGCCCCCGAGACGGCGATCCAGGGCGCCAATGGCGCCGTCTCGTGGCTGTATCTGTCTGCGACGAATGGGACGGTTCCCAATGGTCGGTTCACGGGGGTTTATCGTGTTGATACGGCGGGCGGCAGTCCGCCCAAGACGTGTGAAGGACTCGATGAGCAGTTTACCATCGAGTATGCGGCGAATTATTATATCTATGGGCAATAGTGGAGAGATTCTTTTTTTTTTTTTTGGGGGTCTGCTGTCTGCAGATTTCTTTTGGTTCTTTTGTATATAGTTTAATGAAATCTCGAGGAATGTGCAGATCTGTGGAGTGATTGCCGCCGCTCATCCCGTACCCGCACACATTGTCGGTCTCTCTGACCTTCAAATACTTGATTGTGTCCTAGAAACCAATTGCCGAGAGCTTATGTAGTCTAATAATTGCTGGGAGTAGCTCGGTCTACTCTATTAAATTTCTTGGTAAATGTACAAGTCTAATACGAACTGTATGGATTTAAATCAGGCTGCTTCACATGCGCCTTGTTAATCTGCATAAGCCCATGCCCCTAACCTGCTGCAAACATTTCGGGCAATAATCTTGGAAAAGATATTATTGAATCTTGACGTATGACATCCCCCCTCCTTCCCCGCGCGCCGTGACTCACAGGGCACAGGCTAAGTTTTAGCCTATACTGTGCATATGCTCAGTTTCAACAAGGGCCCAGCCCAGCCGGTCGTATATAAAAGTATGGAGTACTCCGCATAAATTGATAGCATCCAGCTGGCTGACTAGAAAATTTTGCGACATTCAAAGACAGACAACTGCAATGCAATGCAATATGACCACCGGCGACAAAGTTTTCAACTTACCCGAACTCTTCGAGCCCATCCTGCTCCATCTCCCCATGCGCGATCTCCTCTGCGCTGCACAACGCGTCTGTCGAAGCTGGAAATATTTCATCACAGAGAGCCGCCTACTCCAGCAGAAACTGTTCTTCCAGTTCCAGCAGCCAACCCGGATACCATGTCCACCACCGCAGGGAGAAAAAAGAGAAAAATTAGATATCGAACCAAACCCTCTCCTCCAAGAACTATTCCCACCCTTCTACATGCACCTCGAAACCCTAGACTGGCCTAGCCGCGACAATCCAAGAAGCCCATACTCGCCGCGCGACCCGCACCCGCGCGATGCTCAGGGATATCGTATATCAAAGGAAGCCTACGGCGTACGCGCCCTGCTGACTTCAGCATGGTATCAAGACAACACAGGAAAGCGGCGCAGCGCAGTCCTGCGCCCCGACGCCTCCTGGCGACACATGTCCCCTTCGAATCCGCCGCCGAGGATAGGCGATATCGATGTCCTCTGTCGCGGGTGTGGGTGTTCGAGTGAGAAATGGATAAGGGGTCGGCTGCTGCGGCCGGACTATGAGCCGCTCAATCGGTATCCGGGAGCGAGCATGGGATTGATATGGGATATTACAATGTTTCTCATTGATGATTTTCCCCGGGGAACGTTTACAGTCTCGTGGTGGTGGGGGCGGACAACAAGGCCTGCTGGTGGCGCTGGCGCCAGTGCTAGTGATGAGAACATCGAAGAGGAAGAGGAAGAGCAAGCGGACTGGGCAGGGCTAGAGGTATCCATTACGACAGACCATTCGTGGCCCTGCTTTCGTGCGGGCGAGGCGTACTGGGTTTCGGGGCTGAAGATCGTGGATAACAACAACAACAATGATGATGATATTGTCGAGTACGAGGGCTATGAGGACTGTCTCAACGAGATACCGGACCACGAGGCGCCGCCGGTGAGTGCTATGAGGCGGTTTGTGTGTGAGCAGAAGAGGAGGGCTGCTGCGAGGAAGGCTGTTGGAGTGTCTAATATGGTTGAGGACGAAGGCGAAGGCGAATGCGAGGGCGAGGATGAGGATGAATTTGATAGTGAAACGGTCAGCGAGGACGAAGATCAGGAGAAGGACGAGGACGAGGACGAGGGCGACTTTGATAGTAAAAGTGTCAGCGACTACACCCTTGAGGAACTCCACGACTGGATGGATTATTATAGGCTGGAACTCCAGAGAGAACTTAGACGCAACTCATGAAGCTATACCTACCTACCATTTGTATTTAGTTTTGTTCTTCGTGTATTATCTTCTGAAATAGCCAACGTAGCCCAACTGTCAACGCTATCCCAAAACACCTTTCATGCTTACTATTTGTCTTCTCTTGTTGATTCTAGAATGTCTACCTTAAAAACCCTCCTCTAGCCCTTAAAGCAAGGCCTCCCTTAGCCTTATCTCACAAGGGCATTCATTTTCCTCTGTATCTAGATCTTCTATCTATCTTCGCCATCAATGTCATATTGTTACTCAGAAGCTACCTCTGAAGCAAGCAACTCGTCTCGAAGAACTTCTAGACAGCCTTATGTAGTAGACGTACTAAAGGAGCTAAGCTCACTTAACCGGAGTTGACCTGTCCATCACCATATAGGTTAAAGAGTAAGAATTCAAGAAAGCATACCAAGGGTATCAGTCAGGTAAAGGATCCAAGACGTGCAGAGCTGCTTACCGTTCCTTGACAGGGTTCCATAATCTCTGTTGAACGTAAAACCGCTACATAACTATTGAGACTTCTGATAGGGACTTAACTGCTGGAGCTGCGGATACATCCGTATGTCCCGCTGCCCTCTGTACCTCGGTGTTGTTCTTGCCCAGTATGGCCCATGTCGTACCTGCCACATCCGCCAGACACTCAAGGCCAGCTATCTACGTAGCCCGGCGAGTCCGCACGTAGCCCAGTTTCACGAAACAGTTGCTACTGCATAACTAATACAAACATTCTTTCAACCCCCAAAAAAGCATAGAAAAGCTCCAGCGACATCAAAAGTTTTACATAACACTACAAACCATATTCCTTGGAAGACCATGTCGTCCCAGGATATCAGAACCCTCAGCCTCCGCACGACCGGCGTCTCGAGCACCCTCTTCGTCGGACAGGGCCTCCTCCTCATCTGGGATGGCATCTACAGCATCGCATATCCAACCGGGGTCGCAGATTTCGGGGGCGCGCCATTGGCTGGAACGCCCGAGGGCTCGGTGCGATGTCTTGGGTATGTCAGTCAAAAACCTTACCAACCAACCGCATCCCTACTACATAACCAAGCGCAACCAAGAGTTGGTTACATCGATTTGCTAATCGCTTACTCGCATTTTCCCTTCTTATCAAGAAATAGCCTAACCGCCCTCGCCCTCGGCACACTCTATCTCATCGCGAGCTTCCAGCGCAACACGGCGATCATGGTCGCGTCTGTGCCCTTGCGGCTATTCACTGCGTGGGTGATGTACCGCAGCGGCGGCAATTGGGTTCCGCCGGCGATGGTTGAGGTTGCCATGGCGGTTGTGACGGGCGCGGCGCTGGTGTGGGATTGGTACGTTTAAGCTATACATAACAGCAGGAGGGGATGGACGGGGCCGGGGGGGGGCGTATTATTGTATGGTTGTACGACATGGGGGGGTTATACTAGTATCTGGTGGTTTGAGGGTTGTGAGCGATTTGATATGTATTAATTCTGTATCCATACCTAAGAGACAAGCATGTGGTGATTTTGTTGATATACAGTAGGTAGTTGGTGTACTTCCACTCAGGAACGAACCTTTTTATGTCGTCATTGTTAAGGTAACCAGTAAGACTAGTCCCTTTTCTCTAGCCCTCAATGGAGCCAAGATTGTCCCACATATCCACCCAGCCAATTGAACCTCAACCACTTTACCCCGTCAAAGAAGGGCGCTTTGAGTCGTGGCTTGAATTAGCACGCATTAGGTATGGGTTGGAAGCACTGATAACAGGATTAACAGCGCCTTGTCTGCGCTAAGAAACTGCCCTAACTACATACATTCCTCCCCCATTTGCCTTGTCTTTTGCTTCTCCTTCAATTCAACTGTGCCCGTGGGGACTGTCGTGTCATGCTGTGGTGGATGGGCTTGCCTATGCACTAATAGGCCAATATGAGTACTCGTACTGACATCGCCTGCAAAACCGTCCTTACAATCCCAATGATCGCGACAACCTCTCCAAAAAATCAAACTTCCCATTCTAGACCGACCCCAATTCCTAACACCGCCCCCAATTATTGACGTGGTCGGTCCCCGCGCCAAAGGCTGGATGAAAATGGTCAATTTCTCATAAATAGAGGTCTCTTCCCCCGCAACGCTAGACGACGATTTGACTTCCTGGACTCTCCTTCCCTTTTATATCCTTCGCCGGTCTAAAATGTCCGGGCTAGAAATTGTCGCCTTAATCCCCGCCATCGTCTCTGCATTCGGGACCATCTCGGTCGAGTACAGACAGTGGCGGAAACGCCGCCACGACCGCCGCACCAAGAGCAAGAACGTTGCGCTGCAGAAGCAGCTCGAAGGGAATGGGGGTTCAGTCCAGGGTGAATATGATGATGATCTGCGGCGGCTCGGGCCGGTCTTTCGACAGGGAGATGGTCAGTTTTACCTCCCTTCCTTTCTTTTAGAAGGTCTTTTCGATTTCTATTTTATCGACGGGCAGAAGCTCTCTGGATTCGTATCTCGGAGCGAAGCTATCTACATATATCTCAAACGCCAACATATTTCTTCTTCTATGCTAAACATATGTTGTCTCTGTAGGTATCGGACGAGAGGCCCTCATGTACCATCTAATCACCCTCCAATCGACCGTCATCTCGCTCCTCCGCGACCGCCACAACGACATCTCCTACCTCGTCCACCCAAACCACAATTCCCTCAGCGAGTCCACGCAATCCACCCGCGACGGAGTCCTCTCGGCCCTCATAGACCAGTACCAGCGCCTCGCGCAGGCGCAGCCAATCACACATCGACAACGACAACTACTAGCACCAGCACCAGCACCAGCTCGACCTCCCCGGGCTCGACCTCCACCCCCACCCTCAACATCACCCCCTGTACTAGTACCCACGAAAAACTGCTTCGGCGACCTCACCTGCACAACCGTCAACAGGCACTTCAACCGGTACGAATGCAACGATTGTGGGTGGGCTAAAACCTTCCATGCGGACGCGGTGGAGGTTGAGACGAGCGACGGCTATCCCTGCCATCCTTACGCGGCGCTTACGTTCTTCCACCACCGCGAGCAGCGGGGGTCCAGGAACGGGTTCCGATGCTTTGTGTGCGTGGAGACGGTTCGGTGGGCAGATAATAATAATAATAATAATACGACGACGGATGTGCTCGACTTGAAAGAACTGGAGAGACATGTGAAGAGAAATCACTGTGACGCGGACATCGGGGACGCCGCGGACTTGCAGGAGATGGATTGAAATGGAAAACCATTTGAAACCGCTCGCCTTCCAAGGTACCATACCATACTTAGGTTTTCTTCTCAAGGGTTTTATCTTGTTGTTTCAGGTTCGGAAGTTTCCTCCACCGGCCTGGCTTGATCTTGGTTAATCTAATCTGAGATGTGACGATACTATAGAATGATACGTCGTCCTATGTATGGGCTGCTGGTCTTCTCAATTTACCGCCTTTAAAGAAGCTTCTATTTGGTAGTCTAGAATTCGCAAGATCTCATCTAGATTCAAGCGAACACCCCCCCCCCCCCCATCACCATCACCAGCAACATGGACCCCCAACCTACTCAGAAGGAAGACGCACAACAAAGCTCTTCCCTCTTCTCCTCACATCAAACCCCAGCTTTCGATACGCCGCAACAATCCGCCTCCTAACCATCTCCGCCGCACTCGGCGTTTCCACACGACCGATACATTCTATGGTCTGGCGCGTGCAAACAACCACGCCGAACCGGCGCATGAAGTGGGCAAACTGCTTGTTTATCATCCGCGACGAGGAGGACGGCCTTTTCCCTAATCCGACGGGCTCTTCCACAAACCTGATATAGTACAGCCTATATCATATCTACTTGGGTAGTATCTGATACATTAGAGCCTTCAACGGCTCAAGCTAGCGTTGATACGACCAATACCCAGGTAGTGATTTGTAGACCTCTCCGCTGTGGTGACTGCGTGAGGCCACTGCTTGATGCCAGCGCAAACTTCACCCTCACACAGTACTGAAGAACATGGCTATAACAAACAAAACAAGTTGATCTTTTCTACGTCTTCATAGGGCCATGAAGGATGAGTATCAAGTAGGTGATTTCGCAATTGGGCCACAAACAGTAGGTCTGCGAGCCTGAAAAGATGTTGCAGGCTGAAAAGCAGGAACGATGTCACATAGCCTCTTCCAATAATATATCTAACTCGCGTCACTTTGCTCGGCCAATGCATCGTTAACGGCATACCTCTGCTATCTACACCTAATCTATATACCGTGTCACAATTACAGTTAGTGAACCAAAGCTTGAATGTTCATGGCAACATGTTTCTGAAGCCCTGGACCTTCGTGCTCCTTGCGATGACCTTAGCGCCATCGGGGCGCCAAAGCATTAGAGGAATTGTTTCAAATCGCAATATCACTGCTGCCCCATATGTGATATGTCCAATTAGATAGCACGTACTTGTATGAAGCAGGAGCACCGGTCTCTCTTGCTCGCCTGGTTCGGGGGCTAGTACGATCTGCAAGTTCTAGCTCTGATAATTCTACGGATGTCGCAGCTCTCTCTGAGCGCCGTTCCAATAGCACCAAAATCCATGCAGCATCCACGTCCTCTTCCGACCCCAATCCAACGAGCCCGAGTTTAGTCACCACAGCACCAACACAAATGGCTGCTGCCAAGATCAAAGGTAGCACTCCCAAAAAGAAAAACAACTGGTGGCCGGTACAAAAACGAGCACCATACCACGTACGCAAGTGAGACCTGCCACAGCGACTCCCAGTGATAACGGGGCACAGCAAAAATGGTCGAATGGATACAGGTGCGGCCAGCATTGCTGGCGTGGCTGCGGCTGCTGCGATATTTGGTCTTCACGCAGGCCGCTAAGCAGGCAGGCTCTCAGAGAAGGACTCTGAACGGGGGGAAAACGACGGGAGCTCATCAGGTGAGTTGGAACAGATAAGGGAGTGGACTATCCACTGGGTTTTCGAAAACCAATACAACCAAATAGAAGACATATTCAACGATCTCCTACAACAGCGGATACCAGAGCGATTTAACGATGCAAGTCTATGTCTCTGGGAGCTTTGGTATCAAGATACTGCTATCCATCTAGATGATGATAATCGCACGCAAATATCGTCCGGTGGAAAGCAATGCTATATGCTTCTGACGGAGATTATTTGCGCCATTCGCGGCCATCAACCTGTCTCAAACACCACAAGCCGTGGTGTCTACGATCCACGCTCTAAATAGAATACTGCTGAGCATTAGCCGAACATCTCTACCAAGCATCGGCTCCTTCATTATCGACAAGAATGGATATTTGATTCTTGGAAATAGACCCCTCTCAATGGAGATTCAGATGCTGGAAAATAAGGGGATCTTAACTGATATTGCCCGTGATGTTACTTATTCTACTGTTGAGTCCTATACAGCTGATCTGCTTCATATCCATGACAGCCGCCTCCAGAGCCAACCAAATGTAGTTAATAATGTATCTGACTGCAGCATTCAGATGGCGACTTTAGCAGCCATGCGGGCTGTGCTACCTGTGTTCTTCTCCCAAGGATTCCGACGAGGTCCCTTTATATTTTCCTGACGGATTTGCACTAGAGCGACATACTTGTCAACAAAGATTGGGACATTACTTGGCTATTTGAACTTGAATGGGCTTGTTCTCGTCTGAATGAAACGATTGAGCTGCCGTATTGGCTGACTGGAAAAGCTGTTGATCAGATTGACGCAGACGAGTAAAATGTTCTTCAGAGCGAATTAATGGGGATCCTTGCGACAGAGGAGGTAGCAAGTACTAGTAAGGGGATGATGCCATGCTTGTCCAAAGTTCTTGCTCATACATGGGCCACTGGAACATTCTGGGTTACTTTGGCACTATCAAGCCCTTCAGCTTCTTTATACAATCTTTGCGAAGCATATATACCCACAGTTCTCGTGTGATGGCTTCCCTGCTGATGGAGCTCTGCCATTTCTGTGGTCAAAGAATGCACCACCCTTTGTTATTCGTAAGGTCACTGGAAAGGAAGAATATGACCAAAAGCTACACTGGGCTTTTGAGGATTCAGCCTAATTACAGTCATGCCATGCTTAACTCTCCTGCTTTAAGGACTCAGCGGGTTCTATGGACAGACGGTACCGGAGGAATCAAACAGAATCACGGGGACTTTGGTCTCCCATTTTCTGTTGCGGATGACCCCCCCTCTGTTTCCCTATACATAACGCACGTCACGTGGCTCCGGAACAAGCCCAAAGATTAACTCAAAGCCAGAAGAATCATCTCCAGGTCTTATATCATGCTTGAAGAGTACGTTAAATATAAGATATAAATGATCGGCAGTATGTACTTCTAAGCAATATTGAAACCAATACATAGGGACTTCCTCGTTGCGCTTAACAGCAGAATGACCAACCCTGTGAGTCAAGTCCAACAACATACCCTGGCCTGGCCTTGGTCACCATATGTACATACTAATAAAACAACTGCTTGGCGAGGACAGGACACGCTTGTCTATCTAGGAGATCTCATCTGGCAACTCTAGTACAGAATTATGCTTATTCCTTACGTATCCCTGTACTATGTAAATAAACAAGGTAAATATGTATATACATATACCTCGCTAAGCGCCTTCCTCAATCGTCCATACTGGTGGTATCTGCATGCTGCTCTGCATCCCCCCCGCCCCCGAGTCTCAAACCCAGGGCTGAACCCCAGTCATACAGTAACCAGCCCAAACCCTAATCCTGAGCATCCCGAGAGAATTTAAGTCTGGACCAAGCAAGGCAAGGCAAGGCATCAGTCACATTTGAACATTATAAAAATTGTCATTGGCCCCTCTAAAACAAAAATGGCTCCTGCAGCATAAATCACATTTTTTTTTATCTATTTTCGGATCCGATCAGCCCCCTCTGGCTCTCAAATAATTCATCGACTCTTCGACCACGAGGTCAGCCATCATTGTGAAATTCGAATGTAGACTGCATTGCCCACACGGGCAGATACGTCAATCGCGCCGCTGATTCTGGAAGCTGAAGAGTAAGATGAAGATGACTGGTAGGGCTGCTGGCACATGCTCGCTCTCGCCAGGCTCTAGCTTTTGGTTTCCTGAATAGTAAGGGTTGGGAAGCTGGGTTTCTGGGGCTTGAGGGATGAAGAAAAAAAGGAAAGAAAGAAAGGAAAACTAGTTTTACTCGAGTTGGATTACGTGTTCGAGACATGAAATGCTACATATTCTCTGACCACTCAAAAACAATTGTAGGGATAAGATTGGAGCGAGCCAATCTTTAAGCTTAGAGACTGGATAGAGCAAAACAGGACGACAGTTACTCTAATACTAATTCTGATACGCGAGGAATTAATTAAGCCAAGACCGCTAAAGTTGTGCATACCTTTACTCCTTCGCAGGCCAACCCTTCCCACCCGCATACCCAGCCCTAACAAGCTCTTTACTCGTCCACTCCCACAACTCCTCCACAAGCCCGTCATCCGCGGCCGGTCCAATACTACCATGAAGCATCTTTTTCTTCCCCACAGGCTCATAATACCCCCCAGACTCAACCACCTCGCGTGGCGCCGTCGCCGCCCAAAGCTGCGATTTCGCCCCATCCCACGCATCAACCCCGATAGCCCACAGGACCGGCCGGAACAGCATACTCATAAATCCGCCTGCTCCTTTGCCCCAGATATCCGTCTTGACGAATCCCGGGTGCACGGCTGCTGCGAGGATCAAACCGGGGTATGCGCGCGCGAGACCGCGGATGAAGAGCACGTTTGCGAGTTTCGAGTGCGCATACAGCGAGAAAGGGCTGTAGCCGCTTCCACCGTTGGCACCGCCAGCGCCTGTAGGACTGCGAATCGCCTCCTCATCGCGGATAAGCAGACCGCGTTTCCCTTTATACTTCGGCAAGAACGGCGCAAACGCAGCATTAGACGCCGTCGCGATGATGCGAACATCGCCATCTCCACCACCACTATCTCCCTTCTCAGCCCTAGTCCTCAACAAAACCGGCAAAAGCAACATAACCAGCAACGCATGGCCCAAATGATTCGTCCCAAACTGCATCTCGAACCCTTCCTCCGTCGTCGCAGGCGCCGTGCTCGCGATCCCCGCATTCAGGAACAGAAGATGTAGGCGCTGCTCTTCTTTGCGGGCCGCGATGAACTGCGCCGCGCAGGCCGCGACGCTGGATAGCGAGGCGAGGTTCAGTTCGAGGACGGTTATCCGGTCGCGTGGATAGTTTGTCTGCGATGCGATCTCTGCCGCGGCGGATTCGCATGCGGTCCGGCGGCGCCCGCAGAGGTAGATGTGTTCGGGGCTGTGCAGGGCCAATTCGTGGATGGTGGCTTTGCCGATTCCAGTGTTTCCGCCTGTTAGAAGGATTGTTTTTCCTTTTAGCGAGGGGATGGAGGTTTTTGGGTCGAAGGGTTTGGACATGATTATTATGGTGGGGAATAAGGAATGGGGAATGGTAGTCAGGTGGGTTTGATTTAGATGTTGATGATGTTGATATTGATATTGATGACAATGCTGCTGCTGATGTGGTATACTGGTCGGCCATCTTGTACTGTTTTATTCTAGGACATGGCCAATATCGCCCGTCTGACGCTATACACATCGGCGAAGATTGACCGATCTATACGGGCCGGAGTCTGCGGCTTAACTCCGGCAGACAAGGAGATAAATAACATAACGCCGAGACAGTGAAATATGCAGATACCAACTTCTCTAACATGGTTATTCCTGCGCATCAAAGCTTAGTATACGTAGAAATGACCTCAACACGAGCCTGCAGAACCTGCAACCAGCTCAAGGTGCGCTGCCACCCAAGCTCAACCGACAGCGACACCTGCCAACGATGCCACCAAGCCGGTCGACAGTGCATGCCCGCAGGCAAGCGACGTCGCCCTCGCGACCGCATCGCAGACCTCGAAGCCCAAATCGAGGTGCTGACCAGAGCCCTCCAGCGCCAGCAGCTAACCACCCCAGCCGATGAGGGGGCAACAAACGCTCTCCTCGCTTTCCTCGACGCCCACGTCCCCCTCAAGACCCAGCAGCGAGCCCTCGACACATACACCCAACACCTCGCACCAATCCTCCCCCTCTCCGCTCTTTCAGATACTGATGATTCACTCTCAAACCTCTCATGCGCTCGCAGAGAAACACCCCTCCTCCTCTTCTCCCTCATAGCCTTCGCAACCGCACACCTACTCCCCGCGCGAGCGCAGAACGCCCTCCTCTCCGAAGCGATGCGCGTGTTCGGCGTGGAACTAATCTCCAGACCGCGACGACGCCTCGAGCTCGTCTGTGCGCTCCTAGTCGCGGCGTTTTGGTTCCGGGCGCAGAGGGGCAGGCCGCATGTTACTGTGCAGCAGATGGTGCAGATGGCGACCGGGGTGGCGATGGATTTGGGGCTTGCGGGGGAGGGGGTTTCGGTTACGCCGGGGAGTGGAGGTGCAGTAACTGAAAACAGAGATGTAGATGAAGATGGCCATCTGAGGAATTCGCTAGATGCGCAGAGAGCATGGCTGGCGTGCTTTGTCGCGGCATCGGTGCTGTCGCTACGCATTCGCCGCTATGACACGAATGCACTCTGGACGACGCATCATGAGGAATGTCTGGAGAGGCTCAGTCTGGCATCATCATCATCATCACCACCAGCGTCGTCGGTTACCTTATCTACTTCGTCCGCTTCTGCATCTGTGTTCCCCCACACGCGCACAGCAGACCTGCTATTCATCCACATAGTCCGCGGCGAGCAACTCATCCACCGCATCAACAAGACTCTCAGCCTCAGCGACCCAACTTCCTTCTGGGACATGACAACCGACGCAGCACACGCCACAACATCGACTCTAAAAGCCGACCTCGACGACTGGCGCGCCGAACTCGCCTCGGACCCTATACTCTCTGCTACTAGTAGTAGTAACAACAACAACAACATTTTAAACCCCCTCCGCTTCACCCACACCTCCTCCCAAATCCACCTCTACGAGCCCATCCTGCACACGCCCACAAACAAACCCTCCTTCGCCTCCTTCGCCTCCCCCGCATTCCAACCCGAGAACCAGCTCGCATCCGCAAAGCCAGGCGGCGATTTCCCGGCCCCCGCGCGCATCACGGGCCGCCATGTTGCGGCGCTTTTCGCGCTCCGCGATGCGTGTCGCGAACTACTCGATTTGGTAATCGGGATTGGAGTTGGAGTTCCCGTTGGAGTGTCGATTGCGACTTCGTCCTCATTCAATCTAGCAACCTGTCCCCTCCCCTACATCTCGCGCACGTTCCACGCGCTCCTTATCCTCGCGAAGCTGTACGTTTCCGTCTCCGCAGCGGGGAACACGTATGGATCTGTCATTTCCGCGGCGGAGATGCGTGCGTGTCTTGAGCGGTATTTGGAGAAGCTGAAAATCTTGACCCGCGCGGTTGCGGAGGTGAATCCGGGTTCGTATAATGAGGGGCTTGGGGAGTGTGTTGCAGCACTGGAGGGGTGGTTTATTTCGTATGCCGGTGTACAGGGAAAGGATGGAGTGGGGATGGGGATTGAGATGGAGATCCCAGGAACGGTTAGTGGGGGAAGTGACAAAGGGAAGGATTTTATCATCGAGGTTAATGGTGGTGACGAGGAGGAAGAGGAGAATGATAGTAGCGGACTTGGGTGGATGGTGCTGGACGAGTGTCATGAGTGGTTGGGCGGAATTCCGGCAGACGGTGAGCTGTTCGATACGATGTAAGTACAGTACTAACTGTTTTGGTGGACATGGTGCGCCGGCTGCAACTGTAACCCTGCCCTGTCCTGCACATAAGCTGCAGGGGCGGAGATGAATGATGACGGAGCGGAAGAGAGAGCCTGCGGGGAAGATACATGACCATGTTTTTTCCTACGAACATACATAAATCCATCTGTTCCGGACGGAAATTTATACTCCATGCATAACTAAATAACGCATCGAACGCTATCCTCCGCAGTAACAACACGGCCACGATGGCCCTCTTCCTCACCCTCACCCTCTCCCTCATCTTCCTCCTCGCACCCCTCCACATCCCCCGCCTCTCAGCCGCCCTCTCACCACCAACCCTAGATGACAACTGTAGCAACTTCGACTTCATCATAATCGGCGGCGGAACAACAGGCCTCGCACTCGCAAGCCGCCTCTCCGAATGCCCCAATATAACCGTCGCCGTAATCGAAGCCGGGAAAGACGAGAGCTCAAACCCGAATGTCACCAGTGTTGCAAGCTTCGGCGGCTCACTGGGCTTCTACACGTCTATCGACTGGCTGTATTCGACGACGAACCAGAGCGGTGCGGGCGGGCGGCGGTTGGACTATCATCATGGGAGGGCGTGGGGTGGGACGAGTGCGATGAATGGTTTGTCTCACCTTGTGTTCTTTTTATTTATTTATTTTAATCAAGATAAAGCGAGGGGAGCGTATTATGCATAATTACCTGACAAGTATACACACAGGAATGACCTACATCCGCCCCTCCTCAACGCAAATAACCGCCTGGGGCACAGCCCTCGGCAACGAGGGCTGGACCTGGGATACCCTCTGGCCCTACTTCCTCAAATCCGAGTCCTTCACCACACCAACAGAAGCCCAACTTACCTCCGGCGGCGCCTCATACATCGACGCATACCACGGCCGTAGAGGTCCAGTCAACGTAGCATACCAGTACAGTCTGCAGAACGGATCCTTTGCGTCGATCGTGAATGCCACCTGGCAAGCAATGGGCATCCCGTTTAACCGCGATGTGAACGGTGGTGATTTGAGGGGGTTCTTTGTCTGGCCGCAGACCATGGATCGAGATGCCAATGTGAGAGAGGATGCTGCGAGGGCGTATTATCTTCCTATCAGGGAGAGGCGGAATTTGGTGATGTTCAGGGGGAGGGTGGATAGGATTATCTGGGCTGATGCTGATGCTGATGCTGGAGCTGGTAGTGGTTCGTCCTCGAAGAGGACGGGAGAGAAAGAGAAAGTGATAGCAGAAGGTGTACAGTACACGGAGCCCGAAGGAACTGTAAAAACGCTGTATGCGGACAAGGAAGTCATCCTCTCCGCGGGGTCTGTTCGATCTCCGGCGATCTTGGAGTTGTCCGGCGTTGGGAATCCAGAGTGCGTACCTACCCACATATCCTTCCCTCTCCCTCCCTCTCTCTCCCAAGCAGCTCATATAACTAACTAACAGTACACACCAGCATCCTCACCCCGCTCAACACCCCCCTAAAAATCCCGCTCCCCTCCGTCGGCGAAAACGCTATCGACCAGCCCAACTCCTTCATGGCCTACACCAGCAACACCACAAGCAACAATTTCACAGGCTTCGCCCCCTACGTAACCTACCTAACAGCAGAGGACATCTTCGGTGCCGAGACCCCCTCGATCTCCTCGCACGTCCTCGCCCAGATCCCCACCTGGGCGCAAGGCGCCTCTTCCTCGGCAGTCTCCGCTGCAGCAATCGAACACCTCTTCCGCACGCAACACGACCTAATCTTCAACAAAACCGTCCCCTTCGTAGAGATCCTGACCACGTCCTTGAAGGAGGAGGGCGGGGAAACGCTCCTCGGCTCCGCATTCTTCATCCTCCTCCCATTCTCGCGCGGAAGCGTGCATATCTCCTCGAAAGATCCGGGCGCGTACCCCGCGATTGATCCCGCGTATTTCGCCGTAGACTGGGATCTCATTCTGCAGAGGGAGGTTGCTATGCGTGTTGTAGAGCGGTTTTGGACCACCGCTCCTGTGAACGAGCTTGTGGGTGAGCGGGTGCAGCCTTCGTTGGAGGATGTACCGGCCGATAATAATGCGACGGCGGAGCAGCAGGCCGAGAGGTGGATTAGGGGGTCTTGTATGTTCTTCCCATTCCTATCCTTTTTTTTATTTCTTCTCTTCTCTCTCATCTCTAACAAATGTACATCGGTATAGTCTCGCCAAACCACCACCTCCTCGGCACAGCGGCAATGCTCCCCCGGGAACTAGGCGGCGTCGTAGACACCGAGCTGCGCGTGTACGGGACGGCGAATGTGCGTGTAGTCGATGCGTCGGTGCTCCCCACGCAGGTGAGCGGGCATCTGACGAGTATTCTGTATGCGGTTGCGGAGAGGGTGGCGGATCTTGTCAAGGAGCGGTGGGGATTACTAATAGCATAGCATAGCATATCCACGAATGAGTGATCATTGGGAAGGTAAGGATAAGGAATGTATATGTGTATATGTATCATCTAGAGCGTGTTAGCAGAGGTTTGATGGAGCAGATGCGGAGGATATGCCTATAGTTATAAGTAGGAAGATCTGATTATCCTGAGATGGAAGACCGCAAATGGATGGAGAAGATTTGCTTTGCTCTGTCTACGGGAGATTGGTAACAAAAAATACATTTTGATATATCAGCGACAGTTGCGTACTGTACAGGACACGCTACATCATCTTCCGCCTCTCCACGTCTTCTCTCTCCGCATCTATCTATTAAAAAGCAACCACAGAGGGCAAAAACAACAAATCATGGATCAGATCAAAAACGCTTATTCTAGCTGGAGTGGGAAAAAAGAATTCCTCGCTTAGTAAGCGTTTCGGCTCATGTCCGACCGGAGGCGGTTGTAGTCGAGGATGCCCTCGATGCTGCCGACGGCGCTGAGGGCGATATCCTGATCCCACAGCTTGCGGTTGGCAAAGTCCATGACGTCCTTCTCGGTGATCTGGCCGATTGTGCGCTCAATGTCCTCGGGCGACAGGCGGCGGCCGGTCGTGATGATCTGGCGGCCGATGTCTTCGGCGACGGCGGTGGTGCCGTCTAGGGAGAGGAGGATCGAGGCCTTGAGCTGGGCCTTGGCGCGCTCGACTTCGGCGGCGGTGACGTTGAAGGAGAGGCGGGACCATTCGCGGAGGGCAAAGTGGATCAGGTCGTCGAGGCCGGTCATGTTCTCGGAGACGAGGTAGATACCCCAGAGACTGGACACATTTAAATTAGTAATTGACTACCGAAAATTGGAAGGGAAAAGCCTTACCCAGTGTCGCTGTAGCTAGTGGAGAAGGACATGAAGCTGTTGGCGAGGTTGTTGCGCTCGACGAATGAGCTGAGCTTGCTGCCAAGGTAAGGCGAGTTGCCCATGGCACGGTCCCAGTTTCCGACAATGGCCTGGGCAACGAGGGCAGTAAAGTAGTCGTCGTCCTTCCAGCTGACACCCTCGACCGCAAGGGCAATGTGAGCGGTGGGCAGAGTGTCATCACGGATACGGACCTCGGATCCAATGAACTCGGGCTGGCGCTTCTGCTCGGCAGTGAGAGCAAGAGCGGCGGAGGTTGGGGGCTTGCTGGGGAGAGAGCCAAAGTGCTGCTCGGCGAGCTTGACGAGCTGCTCGTGGGGAATGCCACCGGCACCGACCAGGACCATGCGGTCGGCGGTGTAGTTGGTCTTGATGTAGTCGGTCAGGTTGTCGCGGGAAATGGTCTGGATGTTCTCCTTGGGGCCGAGGATGGTGCGGCCCAGGGGCTGGCCCTGGTAGGCAGTGGCGTGGAGGTGGTCGAAGACGACTTCCTCGAGCTGCTTGTCAACCTCCTCCTGCTCGCGGAGAATCACGTCCCTCTCACGCTCAATGGCGGCAGACTCCAGCTTCGAGTTTTGCAGGATATCGGCGAGGATGTCGACGGCCTTGGGGACGTCGTTGTTGAAGGACTTCGCGTAGTAGACGGTGTTTTCTCGCTATTAAGGCATCGTTAGTTTGCAGACCAGATGTATTCTTCCGTCATTTCCGAATCGTACCGATGTGTAGGCGTTGAGGTGAGCGCCCATGTTCTCAATCTCGAGTTCCAATTGGTGCTGCGAACGCTTGCTGGTGCCCTAGAAAGTGTTATCCTCACGATGTTTGCAGCTAATTGGTATCTGGGTATTCACCTTGAAAGCAAGGTGCTCGAGGAAGTGCGCGGTTCCGTTGGTCTTGTCAGTCTCTGCCCGGCTACCGGCATCGATCCAGACGCCGACGGTGGAGGTCTGAGCCCATGGCGAGTACTCAGTGGCGATCTAAAGGGTCAGCAGCTGCAAATTACACGGGTCAATGGCCGGCCGTACCGTGAAGCCGTTGTTGAGGGTGGTGGACTGGGTGGTGGACGGCAGAGTGACGGGAGACGCAAAGCCACGCTTGACGGGCTGGATGGACTTCAAGGCGGCGCGACTGCGCAGAGCCTGGTTGAGGTTGAAGGCTAGGCGCCGGGAAGCCATTGTGAGAGGATAAAAAGTGTGTGTGGAGAGGGAGGGAGGGAGAATGGGGATGGTTGGACTGGGCGACCCTGGAGTTGAGATGCGAGGTTGAAGTTCGGGAGTCAAATTGTTCGCCAGCCCGCCAGCCAATCACATGACCCGCTTTTCCAACGACCGCTTTGAGATCCCGACCTTTTCCTGCACTAGCGTCATCATGCCATTACAGAGCGGATTCGCAGACAATAATTCATTAACTACAGAATACACAATATTGTCTCTTTACTACAATCCCAGACTCTTTGCATACCTCCGCACATTCTCCAGCATGGGAATATCCGCGTGAAAGCCCAGCTTCAGCGCCCTCTCCGGGTTAAAGTGCGGCGACCAAGTCTGCACAATGCGATCAACATCCTCATCATACCTCTCCTCCACAAGCGCCCTCCGCTCCTTGCCTCCCACCTCCTCAAGCGCATCCAGCATCTCCTGAACAGTAACCTTCAAACCCGGCAGATTTACCGACCGCGAGTCCCCAAACGCCTCCGCGGGCACCGTCGCCGCATGGATCAGATTCCGCACAACCGTATACGGCGAACAGATCCACATCTCGACCTCCTTGCTGACGGGGAGGACGGCCTTCTCGCCATTGAATGGCTCACGGATGATCCCGCTCGCGAAGCTGCTCGCCGCCTGCGTGGGCGCGCCCGCGCGGACGGTGACGGTGGGAAGGCGGACGGCGCGCCCGTCAAGGAACCCTCGCCGCGAGTAGTCGTTTAGCAGAGTCTCGGTGATGAGCTTCTGCGACCCGTAGGAGGAGCTCGGCACGGGCGGGAAATTCGTTTCGTCGATGATGAACCCCGCGGGTGCGAGTCCGTAGACTGCTAGACTTGATGTAAAGACCACTTTCACTCCCGGCTGCACCGTGCGCAGTCGGTCGAGGATGTAGCGTGTTGAGTCGAGGTTGACACGCATCCCGAGCTCGAAGTTTGCCTCGGAGCCGCTGGACATGATGCCGTGGAGCAGGTAGACGGTTGTAAACCGGTTGGACTCGGTGAAGAGGCTGTCGACTACGTCCGGAGAGGTCAGGTCTGCCTTGATGCATTTTGTACGTGAGGCGTGCTGTGCTGCGGATGCGGGCACCTGGGGTTCGACGACGTCTGTGAGTGTGACGGTCAGGTCGGGGGAGCTGGCAAGCAAGGCAGAGGCCAGCTCCTGGCCGACATAGCCGCTTGCACCGGTGATGATAATTGACATGGTAGGCTATTCGTAGAGATCAGGTAAAACGTTGGAAGTCTATGAAGTAATGGATAAGTTGTCGTTGTAGAGTTGGGTAGGTCTGCAAAGGTATATATTCCATTCCAGTCTGCGGGGCAGCCCCGGGATGGATTCCCCCGCTCTGCATCCCAACCTTGCGAGGGAATCCTGTGATGTTTTCAATCATGGACTATGATTAGTTGAGAGAGATGAGGTGTCCACGCAGTTCTTCCGATGGCACATATAGTCGGCGACGAGTCCGAGGCCGAGTTGGTTGGGTGATCATAGAACTTGGTAGAGACGCGGCGCAAGTCCGAGATATGAACGAGGCCACCTCAAGTTGGAGACGGGGAATCTACGGGCGTAATAACGTTGCATTAATGCTCGAATCATGGCTGGGTACTAACGGACCAATGCACAGCTGGCTATCATGCAACATGTCTACTGGAAAAGTGATTTGAAAGTCGTAATGAATTAACTCCATACAATGTCTCGGTCCAGAAACAGATCTAAATTCCTCGACTAGAGCAAAAAAGCAGAACATCAAAGTAGTAAATCGTAGAGCACACTCGACGCCAGGACAAGTTCACGGGAAAGAAATTAAGACATAGCCAGAAAATGGGTGAAGAAAACCGTTATAGAAGAAACAACTGCCGTGCTTTTTTTTTGGTTTTGCTGTTGGGTTTAACCAGAACGCTTGTAGTTACCGGCAACAATACAGTGGTCTCGCTCGAAGGGCTCCAGCGTCAGCTGCTCCTTGGGCTTGATCTTCTCGTCTCTCATCTTCTGCACCTCGCGCGCGAACACAACTTCCGGCTTGGCCGTGCTGTCGATACAGCTGGCCTTAATGGAGATGATGACTCCACCCTCTTGCTTGAGGAACATGTGGGCGTTCAGACCGACAATACGGGCCTGGTCGGGCTGGGCAACGTCTGCGAAGATGACGTCGACCATGGGCACGAGCATGCGGTAGCGCAGCGGGTGTCTGGCGTCCTCGACGATGGGGATAACGTTGGTGCGGTGGGTGGCCATGCCGATCAGGTCACGGCCGGAACGGTGGGAGAACTCAACGGCATAGACGTTTCCGGTGGGGCCGACGATATCAGCGACGTGAGAGACGGAGGTACCGCTGGCGGATCCCAGGTAGAGAACCTTGGAGCCGGGGCGCATGAAGATATCGTCCATACCACCGAGGATACCGGCAGCCAGCTTGGAACGGAAGGGGTTCCACACGCGGTACTCGGTCTTGGTGACAGCGCCATCCTCATCGGCGGGGGACTCGACGGAGATGCGCTTCTCGCCGTAGACAGCCTCGCCGGGGGTCAAGTTCTTGGTAACGAGCAAATCTTCCTTGCCGCCGCGGGCGACGAAGACACCAGCGTGACGGTGGGGTTCCTTGAGGGGAGAATCGGGTAAGCAAAATGCTTGGGAGCCTTGTGAAAATCGAGCTCAACTCACAATGATAACCTTGGCACCACCCCTGGCACCGCCCTGAGCACCTCCACGACCACCACGGCCACCACCGCGACCACCGCGGCCACCACGAGGGGCACCACGGCCACCGCCGCCACGACCACGGGGAGCACCACCACCGAAGCCACCTGCAGCAAGAGAAACAAATTAGCACGATCTTCGTTAGAGAATACTGGTGGTCTCAGAGCTGGGAGTGTCGCACGGCGGTCGAAGCGAAGCATTAGCATCGACCATCGCCAGAGCTGAGATGCAAAAGAGCGAGCGAAGACAGTCCCAGCACCTGAGAGCTTCCAGTACCCAAAGATCGCAGTCGGTCATGACAAACCTCGACCACCACCACGGCCACCACCACGGCCACCAGCGCCGCCACGGGGAGCACCACGACCACCACCGCGACCGCCGAAACCGCCGCCACCACCACCGCGTCCTCCTCTAGGGCCACCGAATGCCATTATGTGATATGTTTGAGATGTGTGTAGATGTGTTCCGATTGAGGATCGTCAGCCGCACAAAGAGGCTTGTTGGATGATGGACCGCGAAGAGCTGGACCGGAGAGCGAGAAAAAAAAAAGTCGGTGGAAAATGAGGATTGAACGGCTTCGGGGGAGCAAGATCGTTAATTTGGGAGCACAAAAAGGTCTGGCAGTTGCGCAACTCACTGAAAATTCACGCTCGGATTGCTTGACAGATATCGGTCGAGGCCGTGTAGCTCGTCGGTGTTGCGGACGAGTTTTTTCAGACAGACTCAAGGATCTTTCGAAAATCTAATGCCGCTAGTGCTTTTTAGGGACTAGCCTCCTCCAAGCTGTGGGAACGGCGCACGTGACCGACTCCAGACGAGATCACGTGCTTCATGGCACATGAGGGAGAGACAATCCTGGTTCAACAAAGAATTGTAACTGAAACACAGCTGCTTCATCTTCTTCATGTTTCGGAGATTTTTAAGCCCTTAGACGTCTCTCCGAACAAGGAAGGTACAGCCCGACCTTAGACCCGGCCCAATGCTGGGTCGCACCTTCCCTACTACATCATGAGAGGATCGCTCCTTCCTTGATGAGTTGGCCCATTTTGAGCAGGAGCGGCCTTTACAGAAGTACCTACTAGTATACAGGGGGCCGTCTTCTTGTATGGTATAGTGTACCGTCAATCCAAAACACCACGATATGAGCCTCTCACAGGGACACCTTGTCCTCATTTTCGTCAAGCCAGCGAGTTCAAAATCAGATATCACGTGATATGCGAAAAATTGTGCGGCCGACACCGAACAATGCACTAAGCACGCTCCTGAATTAGCATGAGCAGCCTCGCAGTCGGATGATGACCCTGGCATCGCCAAGCTTCGAGAGAACGCTAGTGTCCTGGGTAGGCTTGGGACGGGGCTTCTTGCGAACAGGCCTACAAATAGCGCAATTTCTCACACCTAGAAGCGTTGAAAGTGTATCTGTAGTGAGGTCTTGATACGCCTACCAACACCCTACTGGTAACCTCCACCAAGGTTGGGATTTTCAATTGCATCCCGTAAATCTTGGCCGCGCAGCTAGCGGCACTTTTGGATGCCCGCATTATGTTCTGAGATAACATTACTGTCCTGGGTAGGGGTGGTCTTGACCCGTCTAGCGCTTTAGAACGCGCTTAGGTCTGTCCGGGAAATGGCCTGTATGCTTAAAGGCCAGGTACCTGTGAGGAAACGGGGGTGATATCGCTGATATGGGTGTTCCGCGGGCTGTGGTATAAGGTGGCGCTATACTAACTGCGGAGTACATTACACTCTCTCGGATGGGAGTAGATAAAGGTATCTTGCCGTATATAGCCCAGTATGGCACTTGATTATTGTGTCTGAGCCATCTAGACTATATACGTGGGTTACATTGTGCAGGATGAATGCTCTTACAAGGATGACGACTGAGTCTCTGAAAAAATGTGCCAAAGTTGTGAGCCATTAGCAAAAACAGCTTCGAACGCCCCAAGAACGCATCTTAGGAATTTGACTTGACCGAGTCCGTAACGGCATTCTTCTATGTCAGACACTGATCTTGAACCGGCCTCAGCAGCGCCGAGCGCGGGATAGTTTGATGCTCGTAGGGCAGGGGAAGGGTGGGAAAGTATGACACTTCAGGTACCTAAGAATGGTCCTAGCAATGTATAGTCAGTTTTCTGTAGCCAGACCTCTATGGTCAGCAAATCATAGTTAGCCCGACCATGAAACGAAGGAGTTGGGATGTTGGTTGCTGACATTTGGCGCAGGTAGTTCCAGCTGCCATAGCTGAGGAAGGTAAAACGCCACGCGCTGCAATATTGTCAGCTTGGACGATAAATAGTTTCAAGGAGCTGGGATTTTAGGTTTCGAGGTTCATGTAGGGCAACAGTCCGTCTCCGAAGTACACAAAGAAAACTGCGTTTGTATCCGGCGTGGCCTCTATCAACAGTTGTGTAACAACCCCCCAAGTTTAAAGGAAGTCTCTCAAATATTTTTTTTTTTTCGTCTTTCACCCGCTTCAGATTGCACATTCCAATTGCAGACTCGACCAACAATGTCAGGCACAATCATCATCACGGGCGCAAACGGCTCCCTCGCCACGCCAGCAATCAAGCTCCTGTTATCCGAATACCCAGAATACACTCTCGTCCTCACAGCACGCAATCCAGACGCAGTATACTCCCCCACAGACTTACGCAACATTAGCATCCGCAAGCTGGACCTCTTCGACCTCTCAGCCGTCCACGCCTTCGCCACGGAAATCGCAGCAGAGATCCAAACCGGCAAGCTCCCGCCGCTCGCGAGCATCATCTGCAACGCGCACTACTGGAACTTGCGCTCTGAGCCCGAGGCCACAGAAGACGGATTCGAAATGACCTTCCAGGCGAATCATATCGCGCATGCGGCGCTTGTTCTGCGTCTCCTGGGCCAGTTTGGTAAGAAACTGGGTGGTCGTGTTGTGCTCCTGGCTAGTGATGCGCACTGGCCTGGGAGGAACCGGATGGAGAAAATCCTGCCTGCGATTCCGGATGACTTGGAAGCGCTCGTGAAGCCTGCTACTGCTGCCACTGCCGAAGATAGAAAAGCGGGCCGTAGAGCGCGTGGCTTTCAGCGGTATGCGAATTCCAAGTTGGCGATTGTGATGTGGATGTATGCTTTGAATCGGCATTTGGAGTCGGTGCGTGCCCGAAACTTGCCTACTTGCTCTCTCTCAATCTTTGATATCTATTCGGATAGAGCTATACATACTAACATGGCAAGTCAGGACCTCGCCCTGAACAAAATCACCGCGGTAGCCGTGAACCCAGGGAACCTGGCGGACTCCCGAATCCTGATGGTCAACACGCCGCTCTCTCTTAAGGTCATGTCGATCCTGATTGTAAGACCGTTCCTCTTCCTTCTCCGACGCTTCTCAGACCCGACATTGCGCACCTGCGCCGAAGCCGCGGCTGACCTTGTCGATTTTGCAACAAACACCACTACTACTCCAGGGGAACGAGGGTACTACACCCTCTCCCAGAAGGACATGAGCTCGCCGGATAGCTTGGATGAGGCGAAGCAGGAGGCGCTTTGGAGCAAGACGATTGAGTGGGCCGGGATTACGAGCGAGGATACCGCTCTTCAGATCAATGATTTGTATACAGATTTCAGCCTAGATTAATTGATTCACCTTTAGGAACGGGTTCAGTGGGTTACTGTGATTGACTGTACTGTACTGTACATTGCGTGGCACTGGAACTGCGCAATATCTGGTCTGAAAAAGACCATAATTTGCCTGATGTATTTCGCAGGCAATCAATTTCTAGGGCGAAAGGCACTATCTAGATATACGAAATATAGTTAGTTGACATCAGGAGAGGATCTAACCATCAAACAGGGTGCTAGATATAAAAACCTAGAGAACTAAATGCCTGAGCGCCACATAGGCAAGCTCCGCACAGTATCTGCTGCCTTGACAGAAAGAAGCTCGTATGAGATCAGAAGAATCAGGGATAGCCGTACAGATAGTTCACCCGACCCTGTCCAACATATGGGTTTCGCAAGACCGTCCTGCCGTCGGTACCTTCTCGGCTGCAATCTTCGCACGGGATTTCTCCTAAAATCTCACTATTTGACCTCGAATCGTTAAATCTCTGCCTTGCCTTCTCTTACCAACATCCATTGCCTCTCCACACATGAATCCTAGTACAAAAAATGACCCTACAAACCGAAAACAACCATTTTCCTCGCGCAGCAAGCACACCCAGGTATATGAAGCCGTCCAGACCACAGACAATGCCATTCCTGGCCAATGACTCGTGCGAGGCCGCCTAGTCTATGTTTGGGAAGACACCACGCGAACCGTTGAACCTATCCCAGTTTTCTTGGTAGAAAATTTTCGTGGCGTGATCGCCAAGTCTTGCTGTGGAACTCACGCAGACGCCTACTAACTATCAGCACTCCGAGCCTCCTGGCCAAGAATCCTCAGCACCGGAAACGCCAGAAAATTCGAAAGGTTTGGCCCTAGCCAACTAATAACATGATCTGCCGCCGCGAATATGTCTTTCATCAGCCTGACTTGGGCTCCCTTTTCCTCCTGGTTAATGCAGACCGCATCGATCCAGAGGAAGCACAGCTGACCGGAGTGCTTCGAGATTATTTGGCGAAAGTGTCTCAGGGCAACTTCTAGGTTTTGTGTGACCACTCTACTATGTTCATTCACAATGTTCATTCACGAGAATCAGTGCGGTTCGGGGAGCAGATTCGTGCCCCAGACATAAGACAGGGCAACGAAGCTTGGCGTAGAGCGGGAGTGGAGGAAACTCAAAGGGAAATGTGGACGAGCCAGCCGGAGATTTGGTTTCAGTTGTTATCAAGAAGGAAGAGACGGATCTGCCCTTTCGTTGAGTCGAGTGGTTGATGTAGCGCCATGCCGTTCCTTTGTGAACTGTATGACCGGCTCTGTATTGACTTCCTCTTATTAGAACCTATCTAGGCAGAAGAAGTTTCTGTATTGCCTAGGTGGAATGAGCTGTATGATGAATATCGTCGTGATTGGTTGGCGAAAATGACCGATTGACAGTATCCCCTTCATACTATACGTCCTCGCAGCCGCTGTCGCAGCCGCTGTGGCCGCCGCATAGGGCTGCCACCGATTATCCTGATACAAGTCTGTATAAATGCCAATTACCCAAAAAAAAAATCAGACTGGGGAAATTCGTTTAGCATTGCAGCTGCCTCTATCTTCACACAACAGATCCCTAGCCTATCTCATAACGGATCCCTAAAGCTGGCTATTCCTGACCACCACATCTAAGGAAACAATCGTCTCATCATCGCCTGATCACACATGTTGCAGTCGCTGCCCCCTTTGAACATGCTCAAACTACTCTGCATAGAAGAGCCAATCATTCCTCGCACTATGGTAGACTGGGACGGGGCATCCACCAGGGACAGGAATTCGTGTTTTGGAACCCTAACAGCACCGATTCTCGGGAGTGCTACTGGTATGGTAGTATGGAAACATTCGCTACACCACAAAGATACAGAATGAGAGTAACATTTGTCAATCGGTGTAGGCTGGATGAGTAATATATGGAGAGCAATTCAATAAATAACAGGTCTGATGTTCTTGAAATTCGGTAAAACAAGCAAATATTCAAGTTCATATAAATGACCAAACTGATAAAGAAGGAAGCGATAATTCAGAGACTAAGCTGCATATCCTGGCTCAATCGGCGGTAGGTATATATAGCAATCGCTGCTAACATCCATTGAAATGGCCATGTCATGCAGGCTCCCCCCCAACAGAACGCCATGGAAACTGATCACCAGAGGGGTGGAAGGTTGGGGTAAGTGCTAATGAAGGAGGAGAGCAGGTCCTGTGAAACAGACTGCAGGAAGTCCTGTGCACCGGGGCCGGAGTACTTCCAAATGCCGTGGGATTGTCCGTGCTCTGACGTGGGCCCCCTATTATCTGGAAGATAGAAATGTACGACAGTGAAGCCGAGCTCGTCTGGTAAAGAAAGATATCGCAAGACGGGAGCGGATCTTACCGGCCAGATGCAGGGCAGGTCGGTTGCACCACTGGGCAGGACCCTGGATGGGCCCATTAAGGAATCATATTCATTTCTTGGGTTCTTTGATATTGCTCTCGGATCAAATAGATCGCAACATGATAAGCGAAAATAGCACAGCCCTCTTAAGTTGAGTCCCAGCACACGTGATGCGAGGGCCTCAGTTAAGCTTATCTTCAGTGGGTAAATTAACGGCCATTTCGTCGATCAGAGTCATATAGAGGCTCTGAGTCAACCCCAACCACCACCGAGTCCATCTTCCATCATTCTTCCCAATCTACTTCAATTCTCTCCTCGGCCATCACCATGGAACCTCCCAAAGCCAGCAATGCAACAGATGAGGTAGAAGTTGCCCATCGCCCACGGAAGCAAAATAGCCGCCCGGCCAAGTCCACCACCACAACCAAAGCTCCAGCCCCCAAGGAAACCGTCCCCGATGACCCAGAAGCCATATTTAAAGTCGGCTTCCTCGCAGATGTCTACGCTGAGAAGCCCTCTGGTAAAGTCGTTACGCGCTTTCCACCGGAGCCGAACGGGTTTCTGCACTTGGGACACAGCAAAGCCATCGCAATCAATTTCGGCTTCGCACAATACCGGGGAGGCGTTTGTTACCTCCGGTACGATGACACCAACCCAGCAAAGGAGGAGGAGAAATACTTTACTGCTATCGCGGACATGATAAAGTGGTTGGGGTTTGAGCCGTTCAAAGTCACTCACTCGAGTGATTATTTCGATCGCCTGTACGAGCTCGCGGAGGAGCTTATTCAAAAGAACGGTGCCTATGTTTGCCACTGCTCTAGTATGCTACTATCTACCCTGGATGTTCTTTTGATTTCGTTTGGATACGCACTCACAATGCGCAGAAAGTGAGATTTCTCTGCAACGCGGTGGAGGCAAAGGCAAAGGCGGCCCTCGTTACGCCTGCCCTCACCGAACCCGCCCGATCGAAGAGTCCCTGGACGAGTTCAGAGCCATGCGTGATGGGAAATATGCACCGCAGGAAGCTCTCCTCCGTCTAAAGCAGGACCTTGAGTCTGGAAACCCTCAAATGTGGGACTTGACTGCGTATCGAGTCATTCAGCCCCGACAATCTTCCGACTGCGAAGAAGAAAATACAGTTGACGACGAGAACGCCGCTGGAATTCATTACCGCACTGGTGATAAATGGAGGATTTATCCGACATACGACTTTACGCATTGCCTGGTGGATAGCTTTGAGGATATAACGCACTCTCTGTGCACGACCGAGTTTGAACTCTCGAGAGTTTCTTACAACTGGCTCTGCGATACGCTCGGTGTCTACCGACCTATGCAAAGAGAGTAAGCACTATATTCTCGACCCACATGAGTGGTACTTTGCGCTTACTTCGTATTCACAGATATGGCCGCCTCAACCTGGCCGGCACCGTGCTGTCGAAGCGGAAGATCATGGATCTAATTTCCAAAGGACATGTTCACGACTGGGACGATCCACGCTTGTACACCCTCATTGCATTGAAACGGCGAGGGGTACCACCCGGTGCTATTCTATCCTTTGTCAACGGACTCGGTGTTTCAAAGGCTACGACGACGATACCGGTCAAGCGGTTTGAGCAGTCCGTTCGACAATACTTGGAAAGTACCGTTCCCCGCTTGATGGTCATCTTGGATCCAATTGTTGTTACCATCGAGAACCTTCCCGAGGACTATCTGGAAATGGTCGAGGTCCCTTTCTCGAAGGATCCTGCATTCGGCGTACGTATTCATTCGTCCTACCTCACCACACCCTGACAATTGCTCACCTTCTCTAGGTCCACACCGTACCATTCACCCGGACGGTTTACATCGATCGAGCCGACTTCCGCGAGACGGCTAGTAAGGATTTCTTCCGACTAGCTCCTGGCAAGTCAGTTGGGCTGCTGAAAGTGCCGTACCCGATCACCGCGACCTGCTTCGAGACAGACCCAAGCACCGGACTCGTCACATCGATCAAGGCTATATATGGAAAGCCCGAGGACGGCACAAGCTTCAAAAAGCCCAAAGCGTAAGTCAACAATGAGATCCTTGATTTTTGACCCATAAGTTTTGCCTGTATTCACAAGCTATGCACACACACAAAAGTGACCCTCAGCTAAATCGTATTCTAGCTATATCCACTGGATCGCAGAATGCCCATCCCTGAATAGCCCTATCAAAGCCTCTGTCCGCGCCTACGAACCCCTATTTACATGCGACAACCCAGATTCGCACCCGGACGGCTTCCTCGCCGCCGTAAACCCCGCCTCGGAGCACGTGTTTTCGAACGCGCTTGTCGAGGTTGGTCTCGACGAAGTCATCCGCAGGGCACCCTGGCCCAGCTCCAAAGGCGAACAGAAGAAGACGACGGAAAGTGAAAGCTCAACATCGTCATCTCTATCGGCTCCGGATAGCGTTCACTTCCAGGGGACACGCGTGGGGTATTTCTGTTTGGATCGGGATAGTGCGCCTGGCGCTGTTGTTCTGAATCGGATTGTGACGTTGAAGGAGGATGCGAGAAAATAGAAATAACATGCCGACAGTGTTTGTATTTGCTGTCTATTTTTATCAGATAGCCGATCAAGAGTCGAGATTTCCTCCTGTTATAACGCTGGGCATAAAAATAACATGGCCTGGCCAATTGAGCATTCATTCACTTGAGGGCCCCGGCAAGTCATGTCTGCCGACCACTCGACAATTCCCATACATACTCCCCAAGAGGCCTGCCTTTGTAGACGCAGTGTGACTTCACCCTCAGCATTACACAGTGGGGCTGGTGGTTCCCCGCATCCAGGCCCTCATAGGCCATGTCGCTCGCATACCTTTAGGTAGCGAACCCTCCCCCCCTTACGGGACTCGGAATACATATCCGCGCTAATTCTTGAAGTAAGCAGCAGCTCGGGCGTTTGCTGCACTGGGTTAGAAGGCCTCACTACTTGCTAAGGGATCGACACAGCCCATCAGAAGCTCGAGATCCGGGAGATCCGATGTCTTACTCCACATCGTTACAGGTAGGCATCCATGTTAAACTCAGGCGAGACCTGGTAAACAACCTCGAACTTACGAGGGGGCGCATTCCAAAATTAGCACCAGCCTCCCCGCCTCGCGATGGAGAGGAGGAATGTAACCACGCATTGGTCGTGTCACTACCGAGACGCGACTTGTGTCCTACCTCTGACCGGCTCGAGGCCATGAGGATCCTAGGTAAGTAATTATTTAATGAAGAGGTTGGGCGATATGTTTGACGAAGGATATAAATACGAAGCTCTGCCTCCTTGAAAATCCCTTCCTCATCCAATCCTTCAAAGCAACAAACCGATCTTCAAGTCCACTTCCTCATAACAAACATTCCAAAATCTCGTCTTAAACAAACGAACAAAGAACATCCATCGCCACAATGCAGCTCTCCCTCACACACCTTTTCCTCGCAGCCCTCACCAGCACTGCTGCTATCGCCGCTCCAGCTCCATCTCCCTCCTCCACCAAATTCATGATGGTGGCCAACACCTCGTGGACAATCACCTCCCTCAAGCGCGTGTGCAACAAAGCCGACACAAAATGCACCTGGACCTTCGGCATCGAGACTAGCCGCAATTCAACCACCGACTGCACCTACATCATCAAGGGCAGCCGCCCAGCCTCAGAGGCCAAAAGCGGCGGGCCTGGTACATGCGGTGCCTACACGATCACCTCTGGCTGGAGCGACCAGTTCGGTCCCGACACCGGGTTTACAACTCTTGCTGTTGTCAACGAAGGAGCGAGGCAGATTGTTTGGCCTGCGTACACGGATAAGCAGCTTGATGGGGGGAAGGTTGTTACCCCGGATCAGAGTTATACTCCCTCTGTTCTTCCATAGAGTGTCTTTCGATATGGATCTCTGTTTGATGATGATGCATTCTTTCCGTCTTTCTATTATGTATCGTGTTTGAGTATGTTGTTTGTCTACTGATGAGTTGTCTCCACCCCTTGCGCCACGTGTATGTATGTATACAAACGAAACATTCCAGCATTCTTGCGATCCCTTGCTACTGTAAACTCAAGGCGTCTAGACTCTAGAGCAACCATCAGATTGACTAGATCAATCGCCAATATCCTAATTTTGTTTCTGTTGTGCAAGAATAGAAACAGACTACCTGTTGCTTCAATTCCTTCCCCTACGTTGTTTTGTTTTAGGATGCTTTTATCCTTCTGGACCCAACTGGAGCTATAACCGTGAATAGAGCTCGGATCTGGCAAGGCGCCATTAAATCCCAGTTACTGAGTAGCTACAGAGTAAAGGGCAGCTATTAACTATATGATTATTTATTATTGTCTTAATCGCAGGTAGTCTGAAACTTTCTTTTTTCTTGTCCTGGACTCTTTCCTCGGATATTGTACATACCCTATGCTATATTCTATCTCTAGCTTCGCTTCATATGAACCCGTCACTCATCCACACTAATCTGTAACCCTAACATGCACCCTCCTCACTCTTTTCCCTTGTAAAACCACTCAGCAGATAATTTACCTCAATCCGTCTTAACAACCTCGTCATTTTCAGTCATTGTGTCTCTATATCGGGCGGAGTCTTTTATGTGGGTTGGGGTTGGACTGCCACGCCCTGGTCTCGTCCGATAGTCACCCCTGCTTATAAAGCCATATCATACCATGCGAACTTTCATCAGACAGCATGGACCCATTCCAGCAATCAAGCAGATCTATATTCAATATCTAGCATGCTTAAAATAAAACGCTCTTCTTGAACCTCCTCCACACAACCCATCGAAGTCTATCTCTCCCTCACGACTCACGACAAAACATACCCGCCATCAATAACCACATCACTCCCCGTCATATAACTCGACGCCTCACTCGCCAGATACAAATAAAGCCCCTTGATCTCTTTCACATGCCCCTGCCTCCCTAGCGCCGCCATGCGATACGCCTCGTTAAGGACAAGCGGGCCCGCGCCCATTTTCGTGTCAAAGAACCCGGGGGAGACGATATTCACGCGCGCGAAATCGCGCCATTCGCGTGCTAAAGATTTGCCGAAATGTGTCACGAAGGCTTTGCTTCCGTTGTAGACGGGTTGGTCTACGGGCACGTTGACGATGTGTGCGCTCATGCTTGATGTAATAATTAGGTTGCCGAACCCTTGTTTCTTAAAGAGTGCGCCGGCGGATTTGGCGCAGAAGAGCACGCCATCCACTAATAAATATATCATTATTACTGTGAAATTGCTTCTTGTTTAGGACGGAGACGGAGTTGTTGAAGATACGTACCGTTTACCGACATTTGCTTGCGGTATTCGTCAATCGTCTGCTCGAGGAGGGGTTTTGAGATTGCCATTCCTGGTACTCGAGTTAGTACAGTCTGTATTGTCTAGCCGTAAGACACAGACACAGAAAGATGTACTCACCAGCATTGGCAATAAATACGTCAACCTTGCCAAACTCCTGTGCTGATTTTGCGATTGTGTCCTGCACCTGTTGGGCGTCGGAGACTGTATATTATATCAATATCAAAGTTAGCTCACACCCGCATTTTCCTGGTGGAGAGAGAGGATAATGGGCCCACCGTCAACTTTATACGCAACGGCCTTGATATTATGCGCCCGGGTGAGTTCCTGTGCCTTCTGAATCGCCGTATCGTTCCTTTTCCACAAAGATCAGTTCTACCCCCCATTTCCTCACGATGGCGAAAACGTACGAATTATACCACAAGGCCACATCCGCCCCTGCTTCGGCCATGCCCTCTGCAACCGCATACCCAATCCCATCCGCGGCGCCGGTGACGACAACAACCTTGCCGGCCATGCTCAGCTGCTCGACGACATTTGACGCGGTGTTGGGGAAGGGCCGTGGGAAGCCCGCGCGCACTTGTGTGCAGTCTTCGATTGTCATGGACATTTTGGCGGATATTTTTACTCTTTCTTTTAGTTCGTTGAGCGCTTCGAGGAGTGTTGGTTAAGAAGAAAATAAAGGGTTGAAGAGCAAGTATCTGGTTTTAAAAGTATCCTCGGGTATATCTCCAATTTAGCCGACGCCAACTGCTGGAGTTGAAGTCAATTTGCCGCGTGTGGATCGATCGACCCCTCCCCCGCTTGGTTGCCCCACTAGAGGATCATACTCGGTACTCCCAAAGAGAGCCTGCTCTGGAATAGATCAGATACTGCTTACCATTCGAGTACTACATACGAGACTAGGACAATACAAGCCGACAGGATCCCTCGAGCTACTCAATCTATCATTCAGTCCCTGCCCAGCTAGACAGACATCTACTTCCTATCGTGCTCCCCTCTAGTACCTCCTCCCGCCAAACACCCCCAACATGTCTCAGCCTCCCCCTCCCCCTCCCCCGGCAGTCCTCACCGACCGCACCGCACTGACATCACGCACTATCCCATCCATGCTCCTCAGCGACGGGAGCACAACATCCAAGACCCCTGCTCCAACAACCGCACTCGCCGCAGACGCCGCAGCAGGCGCACGCGCCCGCTTCTCCGTCCAGGGCAACGCAGTCATCACGGGCGGTGCAGGTACACTCGGACTACGCACCTGTGACGCCCTGCTCGAGCACGGGCTAAGTGGTCTGATGATCCTCGACATCAACCCGACGGAGTCCGAAAGGGAGATCGAGGCGCTGCGGGTAAAATTCCCGCACGCGACGATCGCAGCGATCGCCGTTGATGTCACCGTCGAGAAAAAAGTCGCCGAAGCCATGGCGGACACGGTGAGGATCCTGGGATCGATCGACCACCTGCTTTGTTTCGTGGGTGTTGTTGGCTGCGTGGAGACGCTGGATATGCCCGTCTCGCAGTGGCGAAGGATCCTGGACATTAATACCACGGGCTCGTTTATCTGTGCGCAGGCGGCGGCAAGGGAAATGGTTAAACGGCAGCAAGAACAAGAACAACAACAACAACAGGATCCTACCTCTGGCACTGGCACTGGCACTGGAACTGCTGGTGGTAACTCAATCACCTTCATCGCCTCGATCTCCGCGCACCGCGTGAACTACCCACAGCCGCAGGCCGCCTACAATGTTAGCAAAGCAGCGCTACTAATGCTCAAGAGCTGCCTTGCAGCCGAGTGGGCGCGGTACGGGATCCGGACAAACAGCGTGAGTCCCGGGTACATGGACACGGTGCTGAACGAGGGCGAGGGGATCAAGGAGCACCGGCGGATCTGGGCGGAGCGGAACCCGACTGGGCGCATGGGGGTCCCCGCAGAGTTGACGGGGACGCTGGTCTTGTTGGTTAGTAGTGCGGGAACGTATATTAATGGGGCGGATATTGTGGTTGATGGGGGTGGGATTGTGTTTTAGGGTTCTATTTTTGGATGTAGACTAGGACGTATCTGTGAGACTGTTGTGTGTGTGTGCCTGTGGAAGGAGTAATGAACAGCTTTTAGGAACCCGATTGTTGGTTGAAATGTACACGTTCCTTTTGATTTCCCTGGTTCACAACATCTTCTAGATACTGGTTCTAGACTACCAGGTCTAGAGGGATGCATTACAGGACGAAAAGTCAGGGTAGTGCTAGCTGCGCCGGAGGTTCGCGCAGTATGATTTCTTTCTCTTGGATACCTCACTGCCCCCTAACCGATGACAGTGCGCATACTGTCGGGTAATATGAGCACCACTGTCATTTCTAGTGATCTACTAATGCTTACATCGGCTTAGAAGTGTAAAAGCAAGGTGAGTTGAAATAGGCGCTGGTTAAGTACTCATTGATAGACTGAAATTCACCCGATTCAGCTCCCAAGCGTGTAATTCTAACAAGGTATGGGATAGGTAAGGAGCTCATGTTGTAATATAGTCAAAGCATATCTTGAAACAAAGATCATTGATAATCTACCGATCGAAACATGTCATGCCGTAGGACATGAACTCGAGAACCCGTGTAAAGAATTGTCGATATACATACGACACGTTCGCACTCGTGACGCGGCTTATCTCGTGGTACCACGTCCGCATGGTCTCCTTGAAACTCGAGTCGCAGGATTCCTAATTTCTACACCATCCTCAATGATCCAAGCATCCGCCGAAGAATCCCAACTCCGCTGGCCACAGCTCGAGTACCTGGCTGTCCACGGAGGGATCGTCCCACACCTACGGTACGGGTTCGTCAACCCCATCACCTGGGCGCCGAATCTCAAACGCCTCGAGCTGGACAACGTACACCACGCATTCGACTACTGAGCCCTGGCCTCGCACTCGCACAAATTCCAACTCGAGGAACTAAACCTCATCCACTTTAATGTGAATAAAGACAGCTTGCGCAACCTGCTAAGCGTCGTGCGCGCGCACCGCAAGACCCTCAAAACGCTCTCCCCCAACCAGATCAAGAAAACGACATTCAAGACCCTCATACCAACCATGACGAAGATCGAGTTCCCCGTCCTGAACCACATCCTCATCGACCGGCTCTAGTCTTCCCGCCCGCTGCGCTCGGGCGCCGGAGCCGGAGCCAAAACCCTCGCCCTGCCAGCTGCGGACTGGGACCCCTTGACTTCCTGGTTCATTCCCATTCCCCTGCTCCGACTTGCACAGCTCGAGTGTACAAAGTACGTCGCCCATGCTGATGGCGGCGAGGAGTTGTTTTTGTAAGAGTATAGACGGAGCCAGGCCAGGGATATGTAATAATAGGAGATTAATTTAGATACATGCGCGTGGAGAGAAGGAGACGACTCGTTTTCGTCAACCTGGTACGTAAAAAGTCCCCATTCCAAGTCTATCAACAGATTAGCACTAGAGTTGGGCTTTTTAAAGCGGCGGCAGGCTCTAGGCTCCCGCTAATTGAAACATTACCTGCACAACATTTACATCTAATATCTGTATGCTCTAATTTGCCAAAACCCTTATAAGTATCCTGTGGCCTATATATAACTTTCGATAGTCCTTCCTAACATACAGCCTTGTTATAGGTTCATTATCGCCAACCAATGATCGACTACAAGTTTGCGTCCTCTGAGGCACTCACTCCATAATATGTCAATGCGACGATAGTTGGGGCTACTGACGAGCTGCTGTCACCGCCGACTCGCAATCAACATCATCCTATCCTGTGCGCGCAAACCACATTCTGCGCCCTCGACCCACAACCATTCGACCGCGTGCACACGTGGATTATAAATAACCCCGTCGGTGTCTGCCCCACCCTATTCGTACATTAGGGGGTTAGATACATGGACAAGACCGTGTGGCTTCCTAACGGGGATGAACCGGCGCTCCAGGATCTGGACCGTAGAAGTTTCACGCTAGACGCCATCTTGACGACATGGCTCCGTATTTATGTGGAGCCTGTTGCTGGCTGGCTGCTCTTTCTGGTGTACTCCTGATTGATATTGAGCTAGTCGCTTGGGCGAATGCTTCTTTTTATTGGGGCCGACCCGAGGAGTAGTGAACTGGTTGAATCCTTTGCTTTTTATATGTAAGGGAGAGTTGCATAGTTGAGAATTCACCGAGACTTTGGAATCTTTGAGCCTATTCTGTATGTAAGGGTCTCCGGAAGTATGTCGTCTAAGCATGTTTGGGCTTTTTTAGAGTTGTGCGGCCTTATTCAGGCTATGTATTCTTCCTCTCCAGAAATCCTACCTTCACTGGAATAATGCCGCATAGTGCAGGTACGGTTTGGCACCTACCAGATTTTCCCATGACACGAAAGTAAGAGCTGACCTTTCAGAAGTCTTACACCCAAGTTAGACAAGCCATGCCCCAAACACAGGGTTATTCTTACCAGAAGCCCTCTTTGGTGGACTTTCAATCGACCGGATACTTAGCCAGGCTCAACGTAAGAGAGTATCAGCAGTATACTGTCTTTGGATATGACAGAAATACCACGGGAGCCTAACTTACCCTCCATACATTGGGATCGGACTCTCCGGCGCTCGCTGGCCGGGCCTAACCCAGTCTGATGAAGCACATGTCCAACAGCAGAGCAGAGTACATATTCTAGAATAGCTTCTGGCGATGCAGAGATATCAACCTACACAGCACAATACCCCGAGAGTCCACAAAGTGGTATATTGGGCTGAAGCGAAGATATTCCAGCTCCTGTGGGGAGGTAGCCTTTCACTCTAGGCCCCAATTGAGCTACGTGTCCAAGACCAGCCATAGTCTAGCTCCCACCTCTTTTACAGAACATGTTACATACTTGAGACGGAGGGGTAGTCTTTTACCACAGGTTTTGCTAAAATACCCCAGAGGGGAAAGGTAAAGTCAAGACGTGTATCTGCCCGCAGAGGCTTGTATTCTAAAGGTCATTTTTGCTTTCCGCTCGAAGAAGCAAGTTGTATGGGCGCATAATAAAGGTATTCAAGCAGGCCAGCTAGGAGAAATCCTCGGAGGCAGTCTATCCTAAACTCCAGGCCACGAAGGCCACCTGAGTCGTGGAAATTAAGGTAGTCTTTGTCCACTACCCACAAGGTACGGAGTACACATGGATCTTGAAAATAAATTGACTGCCCCAAGTTCCTCCGAGACATTTGATCCAGAGCTGATGTCGATCCTTGCCTGGTTGTGGATCCTTTTACCAACCGCTCATCTAACATGAAACGCCCCGAAACAGCACGGTCCCCATACCTATTCGTCAGCCCCATGAAACCCGGATGTCACGGAAGATGGAGAGAAGCTTTTTTCTTGGCAGAGCTTGTGTGCAGGCTGAAGTCAGCTTGATTATTCGCCGAGACACCCAGGGAGAAGCGCAGGAGAAATGTTGTACCACCAATCGAGCCCCCACGGGTCCCAGTCCCACATGCCGCTATTGGAGGAATTTCGATCGAAACACCAAACTGGCGCTAATTGATTGAATGGATCACTTCTGCAAGATGTCTGGGACTGTGGATGTCGGAACTGACACCGGATCCCCACAAATAGGAGGCGCTTGGGGAGGGTACAACGTATATAAGATGCGATCGTCGAGCCGTCGAGGTTGAGTACAACACCATCCACTCCCTTCTTTCATTCTCTATCTGTTATTTGAAAATAAATCCAACTCTTGCCGGTCAAGATGTTCAAGCTCCTCGGTTCTCTTACGCTCGTTACCCTCGCTACCGGCGTGGCTGCCTCGCCCGCCCAGCCGCTCATTACTGCGTCGCCGTCTCTCGACAAGCGCGCCGACAGCTGCACCTTCTCTGGAAGCAGTGGTGCAGCCTCTGCAAGCAAGTCGCAGGCCTCCTGCGCGACCATCGTCCTCTCTGACGTCGCCGTTCCCTCGGGAACTACCCTTGACCTGAGTGACCTCGAGGATGACACCACCGTAAGTCCACCGAACCACTCTCCCTCAACAATCCCTAACAACTAACTCTTGGAACAGGTCATCTTCGAAGGCACCACAACCTGGGGCTACGAAGAATGGGACGGCCCGCTACTCCAAATCAAGGGCAAGAGCATCACGGTCAAGGGCGCATCCGGCGCAAAGCTCAACCCCGACGGCGCCCGCTGGTGGGACACCGAGGGCAGCAACGGCGGCAAGACGAAGCCCAAGTTCTTCTACGCGCACGACCTGACCGACTCGTCGATCACGGACCTGTACATCGAGAACACGCCCGTGCAGGCTGTCAGCATCAACGGGTGCGACGGGCTCACGATCACCGATATGACGATCGACAACTCGGCTGGTGACGACGCCGGTGGGCACAACACCGACGGGTTCGATATCGGCTCGAGTAACAATGTTATCATCACGGGCGCCAAGGTATATAACCAGGATGACTGCGTCGCTGTTAACTCCGGCACTGAGATTACCTTCAGCGGCGGTACTTGCTCTGGTGGGCATGGACTGAGCATTGGGAGTGTTGGTGGGCGTAGTGACAACACTGTTGACACGGTTACTTTCAAGGACTCGACCGTTACCAAGTCTGACAACGGTACGTTATCATTCTCGACACTTCCTGAATCCTCTCGTCGGGTTAGTCATGCTAATACAACACGCTCCAGGAATCCGCATCAAGGCCTCGGCTGGCGATACCGGCGAGATCAAGGGCGTCACCTACTCCGGCATCACCCTCAGCTCCATCAACAAGTGAGCTTCCCCCACCAACCAATTGTCATTGATCTTATCTGTCTGGGACTAACAAAACAATTCCAGGTACGGCATCCTCATCGAACAGAACTACGACGGCGGCGACCTCAAAGGCGACCCCACCGACGGAATCCCCATCACCGACCTGATCATCGAGAACATCTCCGGCTCCGGCGCCGTGGACTCCGACGGCACAAACATCGCCATTGTCTGCGCCAGCGGCGCCTGCTCCGACTGGACATGGTCCGAGGTCGATGTCACTGGCGGCGAGGACTATGATAGCTGCGAGAACGTGCCCAGTGTTGCGAGCTGCTCCACTTAGATGATATATCTGCTTCTTCGATGTCTATGTCTGTCTGTCTTGCTGGCATGGCATTGGGGAACGGAGACCTCTGGTCCCTGCCTGGTATCTGGTCTCTGAAAATCTCTGGACACGGTATTTCCAAGGTATTCACCGGGGTGATGAGAATTGTGTGTGTGTGTGTGTGTGTGTGCAACTGGTCCATGGCTGGCTCCTCTGCTGTTCCACGGTGTTTAGTTCTGTGGAACAGTATTTATATTATTCTAGTTATGGTCTACTTAACTGGACCCCGTTGTCATTTTTCTCAAAATAATGGTTCTGCAGAGCCCCTTATATATCTATCCCCCTTTGAGTCTGGCTCCTCTTTGTCCATTTCGCCCCTAAAAGTCCCCACAGATGCCCAATTTCCTTAGAAGCTGTAGATCAATGGTCCGTCCATCGCGGGCTCGCTGTAAAAATCTACCCTCATGCTTGGTTTTATAGCTGGATTGCATGTTTCTTGGAGATCTAGATCTAGAATCCACACCATGGCCATGGTAGCAAAGATAGAGGGTTACGCTCGCTCTATTCTGTCGGAATGCCGCACCAGTGTACATGAACACCCGGATGTTCTGCACCTGGGCAGATGCACTCTAGCCATCAACTCGGCCTTTTAGATAGGCAACATGTTTATCTTTGCACCAGTGCTTGTCGTTAGCTAGTTCGAATCGAGGAGATGATACACAATGATAGTGGGAAGGTGTTAATAGATAATGTGATCACATCCATTTCTAATAGACAGACCTTTTCCATCTCGGTCTTCAAATACACAATCCTATTTTTACCTGCATGATTGAGAAATGGAGCTCTCTTGCATATTTTGCCAACCAGGCTTAGTTTGTACCCACCCCCTGGAGACCCGTGGACCCGACTACACTCGCTGGACTTGCCTAATGCATGCCCTCATTTCGAAGCCTTAGCCATAACCTTCAGCCCGCCTTCAATCGCCTCCGGATTCCTCCAATCGGACCAGGTATGGTCAAGAATGCCTATTGAAGTCTATTAGCACCGTCTCACACGAAACGAATTCACCGCTAACGCCCCGTAACACTAGGATCTAGGATAACTCACCCCAGGTATCATCGTAATCCTGCGTCCCACTCCGCACATAATAACTCCCACTAACCGTCCAAACAATCCAGCCTGCCTTTTGCTCGGGGATCCAGGTCCGGAGACACGAAGCATAAACCCCCTCCCACGTACTCTCATCCTGCGCGAACCCAAACTCCGTCAGCACAACCGGCATCACATTCACCACGTCCTCGTTCTCGCTGTCCAGCGCCTTGAACCCGCCGTTGTACAGCGCGCCCGAGACATCCGCACAGCTCGTCGCGGTGGTTTGGTAATTGTGCAGTTCGAGCACGAGTTTATTCGCGAACGCGAACGAGGAGAGATTGAACGTCGTCCCAGAACCGAGATCCGCCCCCGTTGGGATCGGGCTCAGCGTTGTATCGTAGTTCAGCCCCGAGAGGAAGATAAGCGCATCTGGGTTCGCGGCGTGCACGCGCGCCGCCGCGTCGGTCATTTCGCTGTACCACGTCTCCCAGTTGTAGGGGTACGCGCTGTTGACGGTGCTCGGCTGCCGGAGCTCGTTGCGCAGACCGATGGCCGTCAGCGCGGGCCAGGAGGATCCAGCGTGTGCGGCCATGTACTCGAGGCCGCGTTTCCAGTTCTCGACGTTAAAGTACGTATCCCCGAACCAGGCGTTTCCGTCGCTGTTCGAGCAGCACCACATTGCTTTCGAGATGTGGTTGTCGAGCTCGACGTAGATGCCCTGCTTGTGGCTTTCGGTCGCGACGAGGTCGTAGGCGTCCAGCCGGGTGGAGGTGTTTGTGAGAGATGGGTTGTGGGTTGTGATTTCTTCGAAGACGGCGGTTCCGTTTTCGGTGCCCAGGGCGTTAATCAGGGAGTCGAGGATCGTTGTGTCTTCGCCCTTTTCGTAGATGTCGTCGACGAGCTCGATCGGGAATGTGAGCCGGATGGAGTTCATCCCGATCGATTTGATCTTTTTCAGCGTCGACTTGACGGACGCGTATTGCAGGCCCTCGGGGATCATGGCTTCGCCGGCGCCGGGCCAGTTTGCACCGGCGTATGTGAAGTGGTGGCCATGGGAGTCGAGGATCCAGCGGCCGGAGGTGCTAAAGGGGGTGTTGAGGGATAGAGCAGGGAGGGCGTATGCTGAGAGCAGGAGAAGGGCGGTTGATTTCATGGTTGTAGCCGAGGACCAACCGTGTGGTCCGGTTCTTGATGAGAGGCTACTGTTTTTCTTTCGTTCCTTGGTTCTGAATGAAAGGAAATTCTCTCCCATGATGGATTACAGCGGTATTTATACATTCACCCCCGCCATCATCATCAACGCACAAGACTACAGCTGACGTATGCCCATTTTCTTCTCCCTCACCCCACCCCAGAGCAACGTGCGGGGAACCATTAACATCACATCACAGACAAGAATCATTCTACAATAGAGCCTTTCATCCGAAAGCCCCGAGCAGCGGGGTAACATCCGTGCCACAAACAATGGTCAATGTCAATGGTCATTGTTTCCATCCGACATCCCCGAACTGTGGGGTACCAAGAACGTCGATCTGCAGAACGCGGAGATTTTCCGTGTGGGGTACATATGCCCTGGCGGCCTGGCCACGCTTCACACGTTAATCATGCAATGAACATGCATGCATCGATGTCGTATTTACCGTTCCACGCGGGGCAAATGCCTCGGCATTTGGCTTAGCTACGGGTATTGAAGTTGGAAAGGTACATAGTGCGAGGGGCCATGCTCGGGATAATTCCGGGCGATTGGCAGGCAAGTATGTAACTAAGTAGGGTTACGGCCGGAAACTACGCGGTGGATCTCTCCGTCGGTGGAATTAGCTCGGGGGCTGCCATTATGCACTCCCTACGGCCTAAGAGGTCATACCTTTCTCCCGCAGTTCCGTTCTCCGGCTTCCCCTCGTATGTGGTTCGTCTCCCCCACAGCTTACAGGGGTATACGGCCGGGGAAGCTCGGGGAAGATACCTGCCGAGTCTTATTAACTCCGGTACTTACGGCACCCAGCGGGGGAATGGGGCTCCGACGTTGCAAAAAAAGAGAGAGAAAATACAATGAATAAAACAGTCGACGTAGTTTCGCTCTCCGGTTCTGACCCCTGTTATTGACTCTATTATTGGCGATCAACCGGTTCACATAACAAAAGTCAAGTGGCCCGGCTAGACAGACTATATCCAATCCATTTTCACAGGATCACCGCCCGTGAAATCCAATTATCCGGATCTCGGGTATCCCTGCCCTACTGCTAAGGGAGTAGTAATAGTACTCCGTATTAATTCCGGTCTAGTACGATATGTATGTACGAGGTGGGCTATTTAAATCCTCGACGCTATCCGGCATGGGCATGCAGAAGTCCAGATCTGCCAGCGATGCCTTAGAAGAAGGCAATAATATAATTGACATCGATCCTTTAGATGACGATGTTGATTCCGGAGAGGTAGGGCAAATTACTTCCTAAGCGGTTAATAACCAGTTTGTCAGATAAGTCCAACCAATCCTGCTTAACGCCTGGAGGGCTTAAGGTATTTTGATATTCGAGAGAGAAGACGGCTTCTTAACGGACTAAGAAGGGTAACTGGGTTTTCGAAAGGTAGAGTAGCTTAGATTCCAAAGATAACAGACAGTAACTAAAACTAATTACATGCAATAGCGAGTGTCATTAAATAATAGATATTTATTATAGCTTGCCTACATTCGGCTTGTAGCTTACCTACAATCCGATTGTAGCTAGTCCATGCTCTGTTATAGCCAGTCCATGCCTGTAACCATTCATGGGTTAGCGTTGTAGGCTTGACATACATAATTAGTCTAGATTATCTTGTCTCCATAGCTATTATAGCGCTAGGCTGCGGCGCAGCAGATCTATTAGCTAATAATATCCATGTTCTCTGACAATCCCCCTCTTCCAAGGTCTTTGTCCCTAAAGACAACTAATAAGTAGCGCTTCCCTAGGTAAGTGCCCTGCCTGGATGTTCCTCCATTCCTAAATGTTCCTACGCTGACTTTTTTGTTATTGCAATGTCTTCTAGGTCTAATATCACCAAGAACTCCCTTTGTTATAAAATTAAAGATAATAGTTTTAAGATAGTTTTTCCTTGTAAATAGTGTCTAAGGCTTAAATAGTCTTGTATTAAGCTTAAAGGTTTTTCTTGTTATAGCGAGTCACAACCACTACCTTCACTGAGCCTAATACGCCACGGTTTTACCTCGTTGATTATCCTCATATATGTAGCACCCTCTTTCCCTGTCAAGCCACAATCGCTGGTGCTTAGACAAGATAGAGAGTACCCAAAGAACAGTTATCAGAATTTAATGGTTCTGTGATTGTATTTTCTCCGCGGCCGGAATATATATATCACCTTGCGACCAAGTACAATTCTCGGTTGATATGTGATGCCGGGCGTAAATCATGATTTTCTTCCGTGTATCTGGGTTATGTCTGGAATACTAGATCAATAATAAGTTCATTTTATATACCCGACCGCCGTCATTGGTTCTAATACAAGCAAACGGAGTGTGAACTTGCAGGAGAGGATATTACCATTATCAAGCGGTTTGACACTTTTACGGGTTTGGTTCGCTAAGCGCGCAGAAAGCCGCGGAGATGCAGATGAGTGGATGACTGGCCCGCTTCGGTCTATGATCACAAAACCAACATGCAACAGCCATAGAGGAGAAAACTAAGGTTTCCGCTGCCACTCTATGGATAATTGGTTCTCTCAAAAAGCAAATGCATTGCTGGCGCACATTTTAGTTTTCTTGTCAGACATTGCATACCAGCTGTACATACGAACAGAAGATAAACACTGTTTTCACATGGTGTAGGAATCAAAACATAAATATAGCTTGTTAAAGCGTTCTTTTCGACCCAGAAGCAGCCCTCGTTATCACTGGCCACTATGAGTCTACATTCACCATTTCAAACGCCTCGTCGGCGTGACAGTTCCATGGCAAAGGTTCGCCAACCAACATTTCCGGAGTCTGGCTATCTAGTGCGTTAACCTCAAGGGCTTTTGTTTTTTGTACTATTTTTCTTTCTTTTCTTGTTTAGAAAAGATAACACGTTGCTCCAGAACGCTTCTTAACCCTGTATGCAGGAAACAGAAACGAGCCACAAGCCTACCAGTGTCCAAAAGCGACTCGATTATTGCAAGCTGCATCTAGAGAAGGAGCTGGATAATGCAAGCCAGAAACTATTTCAAACCCCCAAAGGCCAGCTGAACTACCTGGATTCCGGCAAGTTTGCTCCCGACGCAAGCCGCGCTAACGTCAAGGACAGAATGTCTCCGATTCTGGAAGAGAGATCACCCAGTAATCGCAACCCCGTGGGAAAACAACGTCCGTACTGGCTCAAGCGGTGCCTGGAAATGAGCCTGAAGCAGTTGCGCTTTCCAGAACAATGGTGGCCAGAGGTGCAGCGTGGATTGCGGGATGCGTCAAGGATGACGAATCTCTTGTGGATAAATTTCGAAAAAATAAAAAATGGTTGCCATACCATGCGTTCAAAGAGGGATGAGGAGAAAGCATACTGCCGCCGGAAAAGGTGAAAAGATCTAGGGAGAGCTGCGAGTAGAATTGAGACGTGTGGTATGTCTGTCCTGATCGCGGTATGTCGATTTTGGTCCAGTGGAACTATGAATTTGGAATTGATTCTGCAACCGAACAAGCAACGATCATCTAACTAGTAATCTTATCACAATAATTAAACAAGGCATGACATCCCACAAGGGATAGTAATCTTTCCCAACAAATATTTAAACGGCTATCAACGTATTAAAATCGTGAACGACTCTAACACCTTGCACCTTGGTCTAACCAACTTTCTATCAGACTACTCACAACACGACACCCATCTTTTCTGTGCTAATAGTATATAAGGCGGAGCAATAATTTAAGCAAGCTGCCTGGCTCGGAGATACCCGGTAAGCAGTACAGTTGTGTCGATATTTAGCGCCCCTTCGAGTTTGAGAGAAAGTGTGTTGTAGTGGTGGTTGGGGGCTCTTCAAGTGCAGTATGCGGAGCCAAGCTGGGCGGATTCGCACGAGTTGGGGCAGTCGTTCGTGTAAGTAACAACATTAGAGGCGCATACAATCAGCTGCTTGGCGGTTGAGCAATACACCTGCCCAGACGAGCCGGAGTTTTCATGGCAGTATCCGCCTATGAAGGTGTAGTCGCGCTCCTTAAGCGCGGCGGCAGGCGCGGCCATGCTAGAGGTTACGAGGAGTGCGAGAGCAGTGGCGATGGTGGCGAAATGCATTTTTGGCGGTTGTTAATAAAGTGGTAGTGGTAGAGGTGGTAGGAAAGGTGGAGATGGCGAAGATTGCAAGATGGTTGATTATGCGGTCGTTGTGTAGAAGTTATGTGAGTAGCCGTTTGGGTGGCTTAAAAGTAAGTTAGAAGAGAAAGCGGTAAAGAGGTGAGGAAAGTTGTTGACTGTTGTTGACGATAGAAGATGGGGGGGGAGTCGGGCGATCAATAGTCCTTTATACTCGAACAGGGTTGTGAAATAGGATGAAATGGAGATGTTTCCAGGGCCAGGCCAAACTCCTCCGCAGTCAGGTCATCACAGCCTTGGCAGGGGCCCACACTGTTATAGGACGGACACCTCATTCTCTCTCTACTTGCTGTCCCTTTTATTATCTCTACCTTTATTACATGCCTAATTGTAAGCGTCGTCGTGGCCGTTCCGGCGGCGCTCCAGCGGGTGTTCTCGACGCAGCTGATTATGCTACGAAGGTATAGTAAACTTAGGAGGTCGCAATTCCGATGGTCTAGGTCAGACAGATACAAACGAAATCGCTTAGCAAACAGGTAGGCAAGCAGAATTCGACAAGGGCTAAATACAGAGAGCGAGTTTTGGTTTTGGGGCCTGATGGCCGTTGGATAGTGTCGGAGCTCGCGGCGTACGT
>JOMC01000178.1:3579-15107 GCA_000812125.1 Aspergillus ustus
TTTTGGAATCAGGGACGATGGAACGAAGCTGAGAAGCTGGAGGTGCAAGTCATGGAGTTAAGGAAGACATTGCTAGGAGCTGAGCATCCCGACACTCTGACCAGCATGGTCAACTTGGCCTACACATGCAAATCTCAAGGAAGGGTCTTGGAAGGCTTAACTTTGCTTAAAGAATCCTGTCGGCTAAGACATAAAGTATTAGGATCAGATCACCCCAGCACTAGGGCCGCTGTTGATGCTCTGGATGACTGGCAGAGTGAACAAGATTATATCTTTAATGAACGGCTCCCACCTCCACCACCTCAACTTGAACAATCAGAGCATCTGCAACAGGTTCTACCCCAGCACACTGCAGCTGCAATACTGACTCAATCACACCGTGTAGGGCACATCAGTCTGCCTCAGACCCAGGGCCGATTAGCACTGGCATTCCTCTCTGTTGATCATCCCCTTATCATTGCTTCCAGAGCACCCTCGCCCACATCACGAGGCCAAGCCACGCAGGAAGAAATTGATTAATACAGTCCTGCGCATAATTTATACTGTACCTTTATCACAAATGGCTACACGTCTTTGACCTAGTATAGTAGCTAATCTTAAATGATCTATCATGGTCCTCGGAATAGTGGTTGTAGTAATTTGGTTTAATTTAGTCACTATAGCTGCGAGAATCAGCATGTTTTTATTGCCAGCTTGTTGCAGTGTTCCTTCAGTGCACACTTCTGCCGATGATCTTATCGCCTCGGCTTCAAAACCTGTTGGCCAGAAACGCCGAGTCTTCATGGATTTCTTCCGAAGACGATGATGTGCGGGTTTAATCTAATCTTTTGTCCTGGTTTAACCATGACTCTTGATCCGGCACCTGACTGAATTTGTTGCTGTAGCTAATATTATACCTACCTTATTTCATCCTCCTTCTGCCTTGTACAGTAATGAAGCTGACTTCTTTTTTGGTCACCAACTACACCCCACAACGCATATATAACAAGCCTGGCGAAGTTTACGGCCAAGTGGGTATTACCAGATAGATATAGAATAGGGATTAGGATAAGCCTTATAGATATAAGAGTTAGTGTTCTTTTCGCATGCCTCTCATGTATTCTGCACTGGAAGAGATATGTGTATCAAAACACACGCAATGTAAGTCAGGCCGAAACTGTAAGGAAATTTCAAAACGACTCATAGCTTGCCAAGTGATTTAATTACTGCGCTAACTGTATAAGTACTAGCTCCTCTTTTGAGGGTTTGGCAAATACACTTGGAATTCTCTGGGTGGGCAAGGCGGTTGTGCAAGGTACAGTAAAAAGGAGAATGGATGGCCAAAACTATCACAATGACTCTACAACAAGGGGCTGCAAGACAGTGACCTTACCGACATTGACGAGTTGAAGCCGCCCCAGATATGGGGCTCGAGTCTGCCTGGTATCTACTATATAAACATAGCCAGGGTACATGGCAGCTTTCTAAGGGCTAGCATTGGCCTACAAGGGATAGCTCACTTGGCCTCTTCTTTTTGCCTAGATTGCATGGTAGTTCCCTTAATTAACTTGCCTGCGTGTTTATAGATATATATAATCTAAGGCGCTGTGCACTTGTCTTAAAGCCATGGTAATCCTATAGTATATGTTAATAATATCTTCTCAAAATCACATGCAGCAGGAGCAGATCCACAAGCAACGTAATAACCTCCTCCATCACCATAATAATTTCTGGTGGTTGTACGCGATTCACAGCTGGACCACGCTAGAGATGCCAAACAGCCAGATCTACACGTATTAATCCCATCCTCGCATCTCTATTCCAACTAACCGTGACATGGTTAGAGTTGTTATGGGGTGGGTTGGGGCGCGTTTTTAACCTTAAGCAACCCACCCAGGCGGGTTTTGGGGTGGGTTACCATATTGATAACCCGCCCATGGATTTTATAAAAATCTAAAAATCCCAAGCGCATAACGTGAGGCATTCGGCGCTTGCCTGAGTCGCGTCATCATCACCGAAGATCAGGATGCAGCAGCAGCATTCCTCGCCGCTGAGCACGACTGCCTGGTGAAAACAGCCGCGAAGCAAGCGCTTCCTACCTCGACGGACGCAGACCTCGTGCACTTCAAGCAGCAGCTGGAGTCGAACGCCGCCCGCCGCGAGAAGCTCGGCCACTATCTCCCGGCCATGAGGCAGTATCGTGGCGAGTGGTTCTGGGCGCTCGATCGGCTCCAGTTCCTCTCGCTCTACCTGTAAGCGGAGGGCGCTCTCGCAGAGGGACGGTCATTGGCAAGGATTTCCAGCCATCTACACTCACACTTTCTTCCCCTGCCGTATCCGCATCCGCAGCCGACATGGACACCACCCCGCTCGAATTCTGGTTCAGCTTTCGAAACCCGTACTCCTACCTCGCCGCCGTCGCGCTCGCGGCGACAAAATGCCCCAGCCCCATACGGTCGTCCGACCGATCCTCCCCATGGTAATGCGCGGGCTCCCCGTCCCCCTCGCAAAACGGTTCTACATCGCGCGCGATGCGAAGCGGTGCGCTGATGCGTTACACATCCCCTTCAGATGCATTAGTGATCCCGTCGGGGAAGGTTTTCTGCGTCTGCTGACGCTGTTCCCGACCGATGCGCCGGTCGATCAGCAGTTAAGGTACTGCGTGGTTGCGGGACAGGCTGTGTGGGCGGAAGGGTTGGATGTGCGGCGCGATGATGTGCTGCAGAGTGTGATCGAGCGTGCGGGGATGGATTGGGCAAATGCGCAAGCGCTGCTGGCTAAGGGAATTAATACGGAGTTTGCACAGGGGAATCTTGAAGCTCTGTTCGAGGCCGGGCTTTGGGGTGTGCTGAGTTTTCGGTTTGGGAGTTTTACCACTTGTGGGCATGACCGGTTGTGGATGGTTGACCAGGTAGTTAGTAGTAGTGTAGTGTCTGCATCGGAATGATGTTCTATTTGGCCATTCAAGGGCTGTTTTAGTTTTAGCGTACCGGACTCTGTCCGATATTATTACCCTCATTGGAAGAAGCATCGATTTAGCCTGATCTCGCGGCCGAGTCTAGAGCGTTGGCTCGATATGGACCTGCGGGGAAGGCGCCATCGAGCGGGCACTTTCCGTCCTTCGTCTGGAGGTTCACCATCTTCTCATCCTAAAAGAGTCCGTATTTCTGATCCTTGTTGCTGCTACCAAGTACCTTGGTCAAAGCCAGTTTCGTATGCGCCACTGCGGTTGAGCCACTCCTTAAGAAACGAGATTAGGGCTGTTGTCTAGTTCTGACGCAAAAGAAGGCAGGCAGGCAGAGCTGAGAAAAGAGCTCCATAGAAGCTCCACTGCCATGGCCTGGGCAGCATTGGCACCGGGTGCCTCTTCTTGACTTGTGTCAGTCGGTACCTTTACTTGAGTTAAAAACGTGCCTGTTGAGATCAAGTGCGTGCAAAAAATGAGAACTGGAGCGTCAGAAAACCCACCATGTCTCTGTCCAGCTCGAGCCTAGTTATGCATACAGATTCAGCTCAGATCTGTTGGGATGCACCTACTAAATATACCACCACCATGGAACCCGTATTTCTATCCAAAATGTTAAATGAAAAACAAAAAACCTCCAGCGGGCAGCCAAGACATCATCAATCTTAGCACCAAATGTCGCGATCGCGAGATAAGCCCCGGCAACTTACTTACTGTACAGTATGTAAGCTCAAACTTAAGCTCCCACTGCCACGCCAGGGTATCCAGTCCCTTCATTCGCCGCGCCGCACGCCATCCCGTCGCCGCATTGCCTGTCCTTCCTTCCCACCCCCGGTTAGTTACTTTGTACGACCTAATCGCTTGCACCGTTGGAGGCGGCGATTGCGACATGGGTGCGCGGAGGGTTTTTCTTTTTCGTATTCCTGTATTTGTTCCGACTGGGCGGGAAACCTTGGAGTAGATATGGCCATGTGGTTGACAGGGTATAAAGTGCTGGCAGGGTCGTGTGTCGGAGTGGCTTGACAGATATTAATTACTCAGTCCCTGCTAATCGATCGCAATGGCCGACGAGACGAAAGCGCCCGTTGAGAATGTGGCGCGAGCGCCCAGTAGTACGACGAGCGAGGAGGAGAGGCGGAGGGAGATTCTCTCGTCGTTTACGCCCGAGGAGGATAAGGCGGTTATGAAGAAGATTAATCGTCGGTTCCTTTGGTTGATCAGTATTATGTATCTGATCAAGACGGTATGGTTCCCATCAGTGGTGGTGACGGAAAACAGATAGCTGACGGGTCTATGGATGTAGATCGACTATACCAATGCTGCGTCTGTCAAGGTGCTCCAAGTCGGGCAGGACAGAAATGTCATGACCGAGCTGATTATGACTGCGAATGAATACAACTGGGTTCAGTCGATCTACTTTGTACGTTGCCCCCTTTCTTCTTCTCTCGGGATGGGCATCGTCTGACAGAACCAGATCAGCTACATCGTCTTCGAAGTCCCCAGCAACCTTGTGCAGAAACGCCTCACTCCGCGTCTCTGGCAATCACGCATTATGCTAACATGGGGCATTGTGCTTGCGTGTCACGCCGCAGTGCAAAACAAAGCTGGTCTCTACGCGTTGCGTTTCCTGCTCGGACTCTGCGAAGCTGGTATGTTCCCTGGTATTGCCGCGCAACTCTGCGGCTGGTACCGCAGCGATGAAATGGGTCTACCGATTATGTGGATGTTCGGGTTCCAGAATACATCAGGGATTGTCGGATCGCTGTTGACATATGGAATTTCGTATATGAATGGAGTGAGGGGGCTGAGTGCTTGGAGATGGTACGTATATTAGTTCTCTCTCTCTCTCTCCCCAGAAAGCATCCTAACTGATACACCTCCTAGGGTCTACATCCTCGAAGGAATCTTTACAATCCTCTTCGCCGGCGTGGTCTTCCTCGTCCTCCCAGACTGGCCCAAATCCGAACGAACAAAGAAATGGCTCACAGAGCGCGAGCAAGACTACGTCGAAGCGCGGCTCTCGGAAAACGCGCCCAAGACCGACGACAAGAACTTCGACGTGAGCGAGGTGATCGACTCGCTCAAGGACCCGCGCACATACTCCTTCATGATCTCGCAAGTGCTCGTCAACTTTGCAGGCTACGCGCTCAGCTGGCAGCTGCCCACAATCACAACCAGTCTCGGGTTCACGGGGCTGCCTCGTAACCAGTTGCTGAATATCGCTCCCTCGGCGGCCTCGGTGCTCTCGATCATCTTCGCGGGTTGGTTCATGGGCCGCGGATATATGACCCGCCCGGCGTTTATCATGTATCTCACCATGGGCCCGCATCTGCTCTTCTTCATCCTGCTTGCGGTGCTGGATAACAAGGTTGGAATCTATATTGCCTGTGTGTTTGGAACCATGTTCCACGCCGTGTACTTTATCCCGTTCTGGGCTTGTACGTCCTCTGACCCTATCCCAATTCTCAAGTTTAAACACTGATCGCAAACAGGGCGAAGCTCCTCCCTAAAGGGTACAACGGGCGCAGCCTTCACGCTCGCCTTCCAGTCCTGCGTCGGCCAAGTCGGCGGCGTGATCGGGCCGCAGCTCTTCCAGTCGAAATTCGCGTCCAACGGGTACAAGACTCCGTTTGCGATCTGCGCCGCCGCCGTCGGTGTCTCGATTATTGCCAACGGCTGGACGTGGTGGCTTACGCGGAATGTAGAGTATGATGTGCTGCGTGTGCAGAGACTACGATTGAAGGAGGAGAAGGAAGGGCGGATCTATGCAGGCGAGGATATCCAGGTGTACAAGGAGAGGAGCTTTTATGATGCTGTGGGGAGGAAGAGGACGAGGGATGATGTATAATGTATAAGTAATATGCAATATGCAACCAACCTATCCTCGGGCTCCTGTCAACTACTGCATCGAGTTAGAGGGAGCGGAATGGCGCCGAGTGCGGGGAATAGCCCGGCCATTATTAATGCCAGGCCGAGGTTTCGTGCTGTCCTCGACCTGCCACTGGCTGCTCTTTAGTCATTGTGACTATTTTTCTTGGAGTAAGTAGTTACATAGAGCACGAAAGCAAGCTCGGCGGACGGCAAACCGGCACAGATGCTGCTGCTTGGCTTTACATAAATGCGCCGTTTCCCCGACTTAGTAACCCATTGCATTCATTCTGTCTTCGTATTGCTATTATTTCAGATCTGGGGAGGGGGCACATCCTACCTAACATGGCCTGAACTCTTCAACACCGGTTAACACTTCACAATGGCCGCTTCGGCAGACGACGGGAGGGAAAAGGGCTCAGCGGTGGTGGCCCCGGCCGAGTCACCAGCTCCCCCAAAGGAGGGAGGGCTCCATGGCTGGCTCCAAGTCTTTGGCACGCTGTTTATCCTCTTCAATATATGGCACGTACCTACCTACTGAATCTACTCCTACTTGCCCACAGCTAACAGGTATCACTCTAGGGGCCTGGCCTTCGCCTTCGGCTCCTTCCAAAGCTTCTACGTGCTCGACTTCCTCCCGCACGTCAGCACCTCCGCAATCTCATGGATCGGAACAATCCAATCCTGGCTGCTGATCATCGGCGGCCTGATCGCCGGCCCGCTCTTCGACATGGGCTACTACCGCGTCATGATGCTAGCCGGCGCCTTCCTCTCCGTCTTCGGCATCATGATGCTCTCGCTCGCCACGCGGTACTACCAGATCCTGCTCTCGCAAGGAATCTGCACGGGGCTGGGGTTTGGGTTGTTGTATATACCCAGTATCACGCTGGTGAGTCGGAGCTTCGTGCGGAAGCGTGCGCTTGCGTTGGGGGTTTCGACTGCTGGTGCGCCACTCGGTGGGGTTATCTATACGCTTATGTTCGAGCAGTTGGTTCCTAGGGTTGGGTTCCCCTGGACGGTGCGAATCATCGGGTTTACGATGCTGGCGCTTTTCTTTGCTAGTGCGCTCATGCTGTTGTGGAAATCTGACGATACGGGCTCGCTATCGACATCGACAGCGACAGCGACAGCGCGAACCCGTCGTCTCTTCGACGTCCGCGCCCTAAAGGACCCGCCGTTCTGGAACTTCACCATCGCAAACTTCTTCCTGTACCTCGGGTACATGACCCCGTTCTACTACATGCCCATCTACGCAGAGACGAAGCTGGGCACGACGCGGTCGCTGGGGCTGTACATCCTGATCATCTCGCAGGCGTCGTCTATTATCGGGCGGGTCGTCACGACTGCCGTCGCGCACTATTTCGGGGCGATGATTCCCTGGATCTTCTGTGGCGTTGCTTCGGGGGTTCTGTGTATTGCGTGGATTAGTGCCGATAGTCTGCCCCGGTTTATTCTCTTCTTTGCGTTTTATGGTACCTCTCCTCCATCCCGTAAATCTTGCTCGGAGGCAATGCTAATCGCAAGTCTGTCTAGGCGGGATATCCGGCGCGCTCGTCCCCCTCCCACCAAGCGTGTTCCCACACATCTGTCCAGACCCGACCTCGCTCGGCGCATGGCTGGGGATGGCACAGAGCATCACGAGCTTCGCGACGCTAATCGGAGCGCCGATAGCGGGCGCGCTCGCGGATCTGGGGTCCCGGGGGAGCGACGATCTGAATTTCGTCAATGTGCAGCTGTGGTGTGGGATTTTGATGGTTTCGGGTGCTGTGCAGGTTCTCGGGCTCTGGTTTTTGTTGTGGAAGTTGAGGGATAAGAAGGGGTTGTTGTGAGATAATTTATTTCATATGGTCTGGCGTTGCATGACATGACATGGCGTTATTATCATCATAGATAGTAGGTATCTCGAACAATATACATATACAAAAAGAAAAGCCATATATATACCCCTCCCCCAGATGTCCAAACGGGGCAGATCACCGATAGCAAAACCACAACTCGCCATAACTCTGGTACGTATCGCCTCCGGTCCCATTATCAATATCCAACCCCGTCGCCATCGTATACCCCTGCTCCTCCAGACACTGCATCAGATCGAGGATCAGGATGCGGCTCTGCACGCTCCCCTTGCCGCTGGATTTGTTCCACGGCGACCCCGTGAATTTCAGCTCGAAGTTGCCCGACACGAAATCCTTGTTGCATTTCTCGACGCGCTCGCCGAAGAAGTCGATCAGTGCGCTTGCGAGCTCTGTTGGCGCGTTGATCAGGTGGAGGAGGTCGGTTGAGTCGAAGGAGAGGCTGAGCCAGGAGTATGCGCGGGGTTCGGTGTATTGGAAGATGAGGCTGTCTACACGTTTGAAAATAGAAATTGTTAGCCCATGCCTTGCATATCTCTGCTAGAAAGCAAACGAAGAGGACGGTGAGGGTACCCTTCTGCCCATAGCTCCCATAATTCCCCATGCGGCCAACTCTCCCGCCGGAGCGAGGCACCATCCACCCCTCCTTCGCAAACGCATTAAGGATCCCCATAAGCGTAATGCGAATGGCAACCTTCTCCTCATCCTGCCCGTACGCAAACGGGTTCCCCCTGAGCTTCAGCTCGAGACTATCGTCGAACGTCTGCACCTTCTGGATCCCCTTGGGCCACAGGCCCTGCACAATCTCGGACACGAGCGCCGTCATGGGTTCCGGGAAGCGGATGAGGCGGATTCGGTCCGAGCCTGCGATCGAGAGCATTGCGTATCGCGTGTCGTGGCCCTTGATTGGGGCGCGGCTGTCGGCTATGGAGGCTGTTGAGGGGGCAATTGAGGAGGGCGCGGGGGAGGGGAGGGGCGAGGAGGCGGTGCCGGTGCCGGTGCCGGTAGCTTCGGCGTAGTTGGGCGGTTCTTCGTTCATTCTGGATTTTTCGTTGGAGAGCCAGCTAAAGTTGAAGGCCATTCCGATCGTGTGCGGAGGGGTTGAGGTTGATGGATTTGGGGAGCGACCGGCGCTGAGGGGAATTCGAGGGGGAATCCGTCAGCCTGTGCGTGAGAGAAAAAGAGAAGAGAAGAGAAAAAGGAAGGAGCAGGAGGAGGCAGGCTTGGAGACCTCCTTCCTCATCCACGCCCCAGCCCCAGCTCAGCACTATAAATGCGCCAGGATTATCTTTGCTGCCTGCTTCTGGAGGTGCAGGGATTCTCACGCAAAGCCACAGCTGGGCGCCTGGAAAGATCACTTGCAGCGAATCACATTACAATCTCAGCAACTGCGCCACAAGCTGTCTGTGTTGTTCTTGTTTTTGGACCCCACGAGGAGCTTGTTCCAGTGCAACTCCCCGCAGCGGCGTTTTATCGTTGCCTAGGGGTTGCTATCGGAGGATGGGCAACATGTCTGTACTTCTTGATAAGCCTTATGATGCAAAGTTCAATGTCGGGCGTGTTTTTTGTCCGGTGGTGGCGGTGCATTGTTTCTGCCTGAGGTTGCCAATGCTTGTACAACGTGACGGTTTGTTTGTCTTTCTTCCCCTGAGGATGAAGCTGAAGCTGAAGACAAAGATGATGTCGCTCTCACTTTGGAAATTAAGCAGCGAAGGGCTGTCATTATCAGTGTCCGTGTCGTAATTAGATTCAATTACACCACCACCTTGTCCCCACAAACCCTCCCCCTCGGCCGCGGGATGACCACATATTCCAGCGCAAAGGATAAAGAGCTCAATATTCTACAGCGTCTGCAGTATCCGGCTCAGAAGAAGCAGTTCTTTTCATTCCTTGAGACCAAATCAGATTGTATCAAAGGCATCATTGCGTATCATCTCAACCTGGATCTTGGCGCTATCAAAATCTCCCCAAGCGACGAATGGCTCAGTGAGAGTTTCAATGCTTGCATCCCCGCCGTCGTCGGTCCCAATCGACGTGTCCTCTTCCGCGTACCTTTGCCCCATCGTGTCGAGGAAGCCCTCTGCTCTGGAAACGCGAACGAGAAGATCCGGTGCGAGGCTGGAACGTACGCGTGGATGGAGGAAAACTGCCCGGACGTCCCCATCCCAAAGTTGTACGGGTTTGGCCTGTCCACCGGCCTCACAGTAAGCGAGCCTCTACTATTTCTAACCCTTGAACGAAGTCCGTTCTTGCTATCTTGACTGATTGCGTGGAAGTTTACCCGGCTTGAAGACCTCCCGTTTGCCTCCCGCTGGATCCATCGCTTGCTTCGCTGGCCGCGATCAATCTTCGGCCTCCCGCCTCTTTCTCCTTATACCCGGCATGCAAACCAGCTCGTACAGAAAGACGGAGGGATGCCTGGCTATCTGCTGATCGAGTACATCGAGGCGACGAGGGGGCCAGATGCTCTCATCAACCTGGGCAGCGCAGAAAGAGAACGACGAGCTGCGAACAAACCTCTTCCGAGACCTCAGCCGCCTGTATCTAAGCTTAACCAGAAACCCCGTAAACCAAATCGGATCCTTCATCATCTGCGACGATGCAAGTCTCCGCCTCGCAAACCGCCCATTACCGCTTGGTCTGCACGAGTTGGAGAACGAAGGTATTCCCGTCGATATCCCCCGCGACTATCTCTACTCGTCAACAGACTCCTACATCGTCGATACCCTCGCTTACCACGATAACCGGCTCCGCCACCAACCCAACGCAGTTAACAATACCAATGACTTTGTATATCAAACATCAACCCTCACCGCAATGCGTGCCGTCCACCCGCTCTTCTTCCGCCGCGAGCTCCGTCGCGGGCCCTTTTTCTTCTTCCTTACTGACCTGCACGCGAGCAATATCTTCGTCGACGATAACTGGCATATCACCGCCCTGGTGGACCTGGAGTGGGGTTGTTCGCGGCCAGCGGAGATGATCCACCCCCGCACCGGTTCGATGAGCATGCCGTCGACTGTGTAGATCCCGCTCGGTTCGGTAAGCTGCACCAGGAGTTCATGCGGATCCTTGCTGCCGAAGAGGCGGAGATGTTCCCTAGTCGAAAATTATTGCGACTCTCCCACACGATGAATACAGCCTGAGAAATGGGCACGTTCTGGTACAGTCTCGCATTGGAAAGCCCATCGGGGCTATTCGCCATTTTTGACAGGTCCATCCAGCCCCCGCTAAAGAAACTCTGCCGAGAGCCGGAAGACCACCCCTTCTACCGCGTCATGACGTGGTACTGGGACAGGGATCACGCTCAAACGTGCAAGCGCAAGTGTGCCGATAAGAAGTCGTATGATGAGCAGCTGCGGGAAGCGTTCGATGGATGATGAGAGAGGCATATCTACCTGCACAGCCTACTCGACCAAGCCTATGATTCTCTCCAATGCGAGCTCTCTATACTTCTCATATAGCTCTCCTACTCGTGCTTGTCCAAGTGTTCTCTCATACGTACCTTGCTCTCGGGTGTGTCTTTCCAGAACTACGCACTCAACCAAGTTTCCGCCGTCGTATCTCGCGGACGGGTGCCCTACCCTCGGTGAGGTGCAGTGCAGTAGTGGTGCGGGCTAATGAATTACCTAGTCTAGTCGGGTGGAACCCAGCCTGTGGTACTACTACCCTTGTTCACTTCAGCCATACAGGAGACCCGCAGGGGGTCGTGATACGCTCATATAGCAAGCCAGCCTCGGAATGTGGGTGTTGAAGCGACACCATTACCTGTCTATACATGCACCATGAGATAGATATCCGGAAAAAAAAAGGCACAATACGGGACCCTCCGCACTGTACTGTAATGTTCTTTTTTTTTTTTTTTT
>JOMC01000179.1:0-29507 GCA_000812125.1 Aspergillus ustus
TAGCGGTCATTAAAGGTTGACAGATAGTTAGTAGGGCCGTAACCCCACCGATGCGCTGGCGTTCCGCCGTGACGCTAATCTAATTTAATACCCTATATACCTAACCTTCTGTCACAGCAGATGTCTCAGGCAGCCACGTAATGCATGCCAGCTCAGCGCTGAGGTCTGTGAGGTGTACACAGGTCGCATGAGCCAAGCGGTGAGCTCATGCGAACTCGACCCTCAACACGTGAGCGCCAAGTCCATTATTAAGCAGACTGTGCAAAGGTGTACACAGGTCACGGCAGGTGGTTTTTGATGCCAAGTGACCCGATCCTTTTTCACGTGATGCCAAGCCACTAAAAACAAATATTTCGGGTCGCGGCAGCTATCAATATTACCTGTATCCCATTGAAACTTGAGCTTGCTTTTTCTTTATTACATTCACCACGGGACCTTTGTGAAAGTTCCAATTAGTTACCAAGTACTTGTCAATCAGTTAGCAACCACTTGGAGAAGTCATGGAACACCTGGAAATCATTGAGTTAAGACCTCACTTCTTAATCCAGTGCTAGTCCTCGTGCAAATGCCGTCATCACCTCCTTCAATTACACGAGGTAATTAATTACTGCCCTTTTAGCTTGAATTATAATAAAGCAGATCTCGATAAAATGTCTCCTTTCTCTCCTGCGTCCGCTGGTCGCGTTTAATCCACAGGCTAATCATGACCATTGATTGCAGGGGTATGCAACTGTTCCTTTAGGGGTTTAGAGCTTCCCCAGTGCAGGATTGACCAAGGGAAATGGAGCTTGTCAAAGGAAATATCCAGAAACTTGTGACGGACCTAGCGGCTCGTCTCGAGCAACCGAAGTCAAATTCAAGCCCCTGTTGAGAAGAGCAAGCTGCCAGTGCAAAGGTGCCGCGTCCAATTTCGAGCAAACTGGCGCACAGGTAGGGAACCCTTTGTTTCTAACATTGGTTACAGGGGTTATTCGCTGTCACAACGTTGCTTTCGAGCATGGCAGTCTCCATGTACAATCTTTTTTGTGCGCGGGATAGCGGTGGTTCCTTCTAGACATGATAGTTTCAAATATGACGACCCAAATGCTGGTTATCCTTTACAAAAACGAGTAGAGGTTCTGGGGTAGTATATATTAATGTATATTCCTTCCAGCCAGAGTGCTCTTGCATTATGTAGGGACAAGAGGAGCGCTGCAGGTGATGATGAAGGGCGGTGCGTCGGGTCCAGCGTCCCTGTGTTGATACACCGCATTCAAGCCCGAGTATGCTGTTGACATGAAGAGACGCATAGAGTGAGATTGCTGAGAGGGAGCCCTGGAGGAGGCCGGTGGAAAGTGGGACAAGTGACATAATTGTGGTTTACTATGTAAGCTCCGGCATCCCGCTTGGGGGGGAAAAGGGACATCCCGAACTCCACTGGGATGGATGGGCCCGCTTGTCGTAAATCGAAGAAATCGCTACTTTCTAATGCATACTCGGGGGTATATGGACTTGGTACTGAACTGATCATATTAAAATCTTCTTTCAAGGACGTCGGAAACCAATAGATAGTTCTTGGTCCGGGTTAGGCTCTATATCCAATAAATAGCCCTAACAATAACTTCCAATGGGCACGAGCCGCACAGCTGAAAGTGGCTACCATGTCCTGGATGGCCGTGTCGCAGCTAGACATGAGATCAAGTTGGGTTGGTATAGGATCATATAAATCTTATTAATGTTTTGCATATTCACCATGGCAATGTTGATCTAAACCCAAACTTGATGATGTAAATCTCAACCATGGTTGTCTTGGGAATCAAGCTCTGTGTATAATAACGAATGGGGTGCCGATGCCGACGAGAGGGATACTGGCAGCGGAGTTCAACCCAGTTATGAAAGCTTCTTCATTGATTAGCACTGCGTGGTCTAGGTATAAGTAGTTTCAAATCCCAGATCATCCAGCTGTTCAGTGTAATATAACTCTCCTACCCTAAGACCATAGTGAAGTTTGCCAAAGACCTGGCTAAATCTATCTATAGATAGCTTTACTGGCGCTTGCTTTCCCCTTTTATTTAGACTCTTAGAAAGTATACAAAGGTTCAAGCATACTAATCTCTGAAATAAACTCCCCTACAATAGAGCACTATACACCTTGAACACTACTACAAGTCCACTTGCCCTCAACCTCGTCCCAGACCTCGAAAGCCCAACAAGCGCCGGCCCGCCGACACGCAAAAATACAAACCTGAACGGACCTGGATAATTATCCTCACAAACTTGCCGGAACCGGTCATGTCCTCTTTAGATGACAGAGCGAGCGACTTACCAGAACAAAAGGGTTGGACCTGAGCGTCTTGCCTCCCCAAACCAATGATGTGACCAGGAATAGTGACAGAGGCACCAGCAGGCAGGAGAGAGAGGGTCACCTCGATCTTCCGGCGATCATGCCTTTTAAACTGATTGGACCCAGTTATCTTGATGATCCGCGGTTCTTTTTGCTTGTGGAGTAAGGTAATTTTTTTTATTTTGTATTCTTTTTAAAATGGATGGGTCATTCTTTTGGGATGCAATGGCTAGTTATACATCCTTTCGAAACCAATAGAGCGTAGTAGCCCGGGTTTACTTTGACAATAGGCTCATGGCTAGCTTAGCCTCAGACCATGGACAAGGACTATCGTCCTTGTAGCAAACTCTGTGGTTGGCCAGAGGAAGTTGGCGCAGAATACAGAGAACTAAATGGATGTTAACTAAGTGAGGAAGCCCATGAGTTTGTTTAAGTAACAGAAAGATAGTAGATAACAACCTACCTAGTCCCTATTAGTGGGATCAATTACTCCAACTCCGAGCGCTTAGCTATATTTGTTATAGGCGCGTAAATGCTTGGCTGCGCGGGGACCACAAGAAAAAAAAGATGGCTGGCCTCAAATCAAGCTTTTCCAAGACTTTTAACTATTTACCAGATCTCACCGGCGCCATGACCCCCGGTGGTGCAACTGAATATGTCCGTTTACACGCCCTCAACAGTGAAGCCGAAGAGGAACAGCGCTATCGCAAGCCACGTACTAGTAGTACCTGGCAGAGAGTCGATACTTCTAGTGTTCTAACTGTGCTCATTGGTTCCCTGCTCCTCCTGCTCGCAGTGGCACTCCTGGCCCTGTTCTGGCACGACTCAATAAAAGCCATTGCAGGAGCAGAGCCGGCAACCTACTGGGCCCGGGTCGTCAATGCGGGTTGGGCGACGCGACTGGTGACCATTTGCACCGCCTGTATTCGAACAGTGGTATCTCTGCAGGCCGGAGTTGCCACAGCCATGATTGCAGGGATTGTATTGGAGACCGCAGACATCCCTCTTCTGAATAGCCCTTTTTACTCCATTCTCCGAGCGGTCAAAGTGGCCCCCAGCAATTTGTGGACTGCGACCAACTTCCAACCTCATGTGCCACGCCTCGTGTATGCGCTGGTGCTCACCGAGGTACTGGTGACTGCAGCGTGCCAATTCCTGTCCACCATCGTCCTGTCTGATTTTGCCAATGGGACCTTTACCCAGGGCAGCAACTCCACCAATGTCAACATCCTCAATGACACAACTTCCAACGGCGGTGCCTGGCGGTGGATGCCTCTTGCGGCCAGTTGGACATTTGCTGAGCTGTCGGACTCCTCCTTTGAAGACCGATCGGGGTTCCATGATACAGGGCCCACTTTTCGAGCCTTCTTGCCGTTCGAGGAGGAGGCGCAACGAGCAAAGCTACGCCGACTCCGTGGCCCAGTGCCAGTCCTGGATCACCGGGTCGTCTGCGCCAGTCCGGTCCTGATCAACATGACCTAGATGCGACAATGCAGAATTATATGCACCTGTCCGGGCAGATTCCCACGAAGAGTCTGACCTATCCGCTGTTAATGGACTCGGACGCCCTACCTTACATCAATTTTACTTGCAAATTACCATTTCTGGTCAACAAGAACAACGACACGGTCGGCGAGAGCAGTTTGTGCGTCCCCAATCCACGCATGTCCAACAGCCGCTTGAATTGGACGGTCCTCAACGAAGACCCTCTGATCCAGCCCCACGGCTTCCCCGAGTCGTCGATCCTCTTCATGGTCCTCGACGTCCTTGCCGCCACCACAGTGATTGATACACTGGGGAACACTTCAGCCGTGCATTCCACCCGAACCGATGGCCCCTGGTCGATCGTAGTCTCCAACAGATCTGCCCCTCTTGAATCCCTCCGCATATCGGCCTGCCTCACCGACCTCGCCATGCAAACTCTCATCGTCGGATTGAACAGCTCATCCGACAACCCCGAGCCCAAAACTGCCTGGGACTATCAGACCCAAAACTACAATACCGAGCCTAGCCGCCTCCAATTAGGCGTCTCATTCCCGGGGAACACTACCACCCAGCGCGGCATCCTCTCGCTGGACCCCCGATCTCAATGGGAGACCTTCGACCGCCCAGCAAGTATCTCAGGAGTCGTCGACCCCCCGGGCTTCTTCAGCGCCACGCTCCCCGACTTCCTCACTTCTTTCAACTCCAGCCTCGACCGGGGCGTCGTCCTCTCTCGCACATACGTCGGCGTCGCCTTGGGCAACGCCGACAAAACCCACGTTGATTTATTCCAAGACACCTTGACCACAACAGCCAGTCCGGCATTAGCCCTGCAGGCGCTTCTCACGCGCATCACGCAGATGGCATACTACGAGCAGCTCATCAAATTGCATAGCCCTGTCGCAGCGACGACCGTGTTCTCGCGAACCGCCACGATCCCCGTGCAGTGGACGGGCTTTGCAATGGGGATGATGCTCATTGGGGTTCATTCGGTGATTGTGGTTGTGGTTGTGGTCTGGTTTGTTAGGTCGACTCGGATCTCGATTATTGGGAGTTACTGGCAGACGGTGGCGCAGGTGGTCTCGAAGGACACCCAGCCGATCCTCGAAGTGGCAGATCGGATGGATGATGGGCTGTGAGGAAATGGGCGAAGCGGGAGGGTGTGGTGGAATCCAACGCATTGAGACGTCGTTGGGGCTTGCGGGGGGATACTAGTATGGGTGGGAGGGCTACTTTGGGGCCTGTTGAGGGGCGAGAGTAGAGTCTGGCTTTGCGTAGATGGCTGTAATGATCAACATACGGAGTATATTGTTGGATAATCCTCAAGAATCGATGTGCCTGGCTCTGTAAAGCAATTACATACTACATAGCAGTTACCAAATTTCAACAGTTTTATATAATCTTTTGACTTCACCCAGTTTTGGCTAACTGACAAGTTTGGTTTTCATTTAGTTCTTTACTTTACTAAAACGTGCTGAAGTCCTCTAAATAAAATTCAATGGCGTTGTGGCCTTTTCTTAAAGAGGGTCTCCCTTCTTACGTGCCCCTTGACCTAGATAGATACTCCATAGCGGCTTTGCTTTCTTTTTCGGCTCTCCAGCCACATCCGCCCGCCCCTTCTAATGGTTTGCTACTATGGCAACCCACCCCAAAACCCACTGGGTTGGGTTGCCATTGGATATACAAGTCTACCCTTAACCCCTCCACCAGCCTTTTGAATAGCCCCGTGGATGCTTGGGACAAAGTCTAGCTATTATAGTATCCCTAGTTATAGAGCTATTAGCGTACTATATAATGCTAACCTCTTTAACTAACTAATAACTATGTAAGTTGGCCTACGCTTGCTAACTACCTAGTAAGCAACTAATGCATCTATTTCCCTCTTTACCCCGCAGTGTACTATGACACAGGCGCGTGTAGCATTAACACCTTAGCCTTAACAGACTGCTTTTCCATGCGCACAGTCACCAACAAACCTCATAAGTAGGTATTCCCCGCCCCTGGTTATAACGCCGAAGATGTGGTTCGCTGGGTCCTTTTACACCTGGAAAAATTTATCGCTTCCTGGCTCTTAATATCTAGTTTCAGCGCAAACATAACTCAAGAGAACGCGGAGAAGATTGCACCTGATACATCAATAGAGCACGAGGAGATTGGGAAGCTCTGGAATTCCCCAAATACTCTCTCTCTTCGAAATTTTGTGTAACTATCAAGCCAAAGGTACAGGGGACGGCGGAGTAACTTAACTCCTTGGTGCAAGGAGTGTGATGATGCCCTGAGCGCAAGTACATCATCTGTGCCACCATGGTCGTGTAATATTGCTCCCGATCTTAGAGGTCATACATTGTAGCATTGCTTCACATATATATGTATACTAACTACACAGCGATGGGTTTGAAAAGATTGCACAAATGAGTGCTTAGGTAGAAAGAGCTACAAATGCCCCCTCTTCTTTACGTCAAAGAGGTGTGACTATAGGGGTCCACCGATCTGGAAACTGGCCCGTGCCCTCGTGCTTGCGGCCCGCAGAGTTTATTGTGCTTGGTTATGTAGTACCGCCGATCCATGGGCAGGGAGCATGATGATCTTTGCTCTTCAAGCTAGGAAAAGCAACTTGAGGCCTTTTTTTTACTCTCTTGAGTGTTGACATGAAAAAGAATTCTAGGTTTGGACACTGAAGCATGTTGTGATAGTTAAGTTAGTTATAGGGTATAGGTTACTAAACACGATCGGTAGATCAAACGATGATCGATCTGCGCCAGTATTGGCGCCTATACTGCCGTGGCACCGGTTTTTGCCAGCAGTGGATGAGTGATTTGTCACACCGGGTGTGATCAGTAGGAGACGTACATGAGATTCGTCATTTCGTGAAAAAAATGCTGCAGAAATGACATACATTAAGTAAGCTCCAGCAATCCGCTAACCCTCTGATAAGGTATAAAGACAATCACTTCGGCCGTAGGTCTCAGATCTCAAGTGGCTATTACATACTGTAAAGCCTTCGGGGCCCTTTGGACAAAAGGCATCATTCTAAACATCCCAACGCCCCAAAAACAATCAAATACACAAATATATTTTCGACCATCAGAAGCCCTCAACTTACTCTTTAATACTCCTTAATACTCCGGACGCAACACCCGAATCGACAGATCTCCACAACATGCGCTTTGCAACCATCTTTATCTCCTCTACCATCATCGCAAGCGCCCTGGCTGCTGACGAAGTTGTGACATTAAACTAATCGGCTCTGTATGTCTCTCTAAACTACCACGCAACGAACTCATCCCGTGCCTTGGGTCATTCAGCCTACGCGATCTCGATCGCTATCAAAGCCTCCCCAGTTCGCTTCCGCAACCACAATCTCCTTCCAGTGCGATGAAACCAACGCCCTAGAGAGGCGTTGTTGCCTTAGCTGTAGAGCCATCGGCGTACTACACGATGCAAACGTCTTTGACTGATGAGGATGTTTGCCTGTGCTCGCTACATGCCCAATAAGCAACCAACTCAAGTGTTTCCTTCTTTACCCCGCAGTGTGATGTGACACAGCCGCCTGTGACATCGACACCTCAACAGACTCCTGTTCCATGCACACGGGCACCGACAAGTCTGACATCTCATATGTGCAACATCTCCAAAGTCATGTGAGGAATCTCCAAAATTCCCTTATGTAGTTAAATGGTGGCTTCGCACCCAGACTTTCCCTACACGCTTGGAACTATCATATTCTTCTTCATTTCGACCAAACAACCCTCCAAAACTAGGAAATATTTAGTTTTTATTTCGCCAATTGCTTTACTAATGGAGAAACACGCCTACGAGCCAGGCGCCTTTCTCTTTAACGAGAGAAAGAAGAGAGCTCGACTGAGTGTTTACGTCTCGAACAAACTTTTCAAGATCAAATTAATCGAGGAAAGCTTCCAGCAATCTCCCACCTCACTGAAAAAGTTTCTTCGCCTACTCGGGCACCTAGAAAAAGGGAACTCCAATCCTGGAGGTGAGGGAGAAGAAGAAAAAGACGCCTGGCAGGAGATGCACGATTGGATTCTGGAACCCTTTTCGCCAATCTTTGAGCCGCTGCTTTTGCAGCAGCACTCGACCAATGTATACACATTTGACGACTGGCTATTTCCATCGGAATTATTTAGCTACACGGTGACAACAGAGAAAGAAGGCAGCTTAGCTCCGGTTCTCCTTGCGCAGCAGGAGCGCGCAAGAAACCCTGATGTTACCGCAGATCTGATTGTCTCCAAGGGAGATATCGACCTTTCTATGTTCTCTATCTACTCTCCTTAGGACGTTGAGATTTCTGCCTCCACAACTTCACTGCCGGCTGTTCCCCGCAGGGCTTTCACAAAAGGGCGCTGCCCCAGCTTTGTGAAGGTGGTCTGGGCAGGAGACGCAAGGTCGACTATCTGGGAGCTCTCCACATACGCGAAGATTCACTCTGCAGCTTTCGATACCAAGGTGGCCCGTACCTCACGACTTAATGGATTAATTCAGGATAACAACGGCTGCATCGTGGGACTCCTCCTAACCGACATCAATTGTGGTGATTATCCGCCACTAGATTGTATCGACGTTAGCAATCCGAAATACTCTCCGTTCAAGCAAAAGTGGTATGATCAAATATGTGACACATTGCGTCAACTACATTCACATGAAATTGTTTGGGGTGACGCAGCAGCTACAAATGTACTCATTGACCAGGGAAACAACGATGCTTATTTGGTTGATTTCGGGGGTGGGTTTACGCCCGGCTGGGTTGAGCAGGAGAAGTCAAACTCGGTGGAAGGGGACCTTCAGGGTCTTAAGCATATACGCGAATTTCTCTTTAGTTAAGGATTATAGTGTCCATACCATCTTTCTTTCTTCTTTCTCTTTCTCTTTCCTTTTTCTATTTTTGTTGCGTTTTGCGCTGTAGGTGATGAATCGATGGTAGTTTTGCTAGGTAGCAAAATAAATCACTTATGTAAACAGCAAACAACGACGGAAATCAGGCTTATTATCAGAACTGACCCCCAGCCCAGCTGGTTTATGATACTGCCGCGCTGGTTATGTAGAGGAGTAATCAAGATGGTGGCTATAGGGGACAAGGTTGACGTGGCAGTCAGGCGCTCAGGCAGGAGAAAACCCCGCGCGAGTCGAAACTTGGTCCTCAGAGGAATAAAGTGTAGTGGGATCACCGTCTCACCCGTCAACAAAGGAACTCAATCCACCTCTCAGCCATCTGTTGGCTGAGTTTTGTCAACAATGTAGACAGCGATGGAGAAACTATCACCAGTTTTCCCTCCTGGTGCGCTTCGCCTCCCGACCGTCGAGGAAATGGAAGCTGCAGCAGCCGGGGACGTGCTAGGCTTGCCCGAAGCGTCCACGAAAGTTGTGCGGGTGAACGAGCAGTTCGCAGTCAAGATGGGTCACGGCGTGCCCCTCATCGAGACGGAAAACATGCGATTCCTCGCGGCAAACAGCAAGGTTCCGGTCCCCAAAGTCCATGTAGCCTTTAGGGATCCCAATACCAAAAAGACTTACATTATAATGAATTGTATCCCCGGTGATACGCTTCAGAAGTTATTACCGTCGCTGAGCGAGGCTGAGAAAGGCGAAATTTGCACTCTGGTTGAAGAGGTGATTACCGAGCTGCGAAGCATGCCTCCGCCCGATTACCTGGGGATGCTAAACCGACATGCGTACCTCGACGGGGTTTTCTAGACCAAGGGCTTGGATCCGAAGATCTCGGGCCCATTCGCGAGTCAGCAGGAGATGAATGCCGCTATTATCGAGAAATTCCGTCAGACGGAGTCAGAGCCGTATATTCGCTTGCTGCAGAATATGGTTGACCAGACTCTGAGAAATCATAGCACCGTTTTTACCCACGGCGACCTTCAGCCAAAGAACATTATGGCTGAGAGGTTGGTGGTGGGGGATGACTATGGAGGTACGAGGTTCAAGATCACTCTTATAGACTGGGAAAGTGCGGGCTGGTATCCTAAGTTTCGGGATTTCTGCAATGCTACTATTGCCTGTCGCTTCAAACCGGAGTGGCTTGAGTTGGTGCCCAGTATACTGGACCAGTACCCCGTGGAATTTCTGATGATGCAGGTGGTGTATTCTTCTGAATTCTACTAGGCAACATAATACGATTTATGGCTTGATGGTATGATCTGTGATCTTCTTTCCCCTCCTTTTTTTTTTATATTTTTTTTTTTACATTTTTTCTAGTGCTCTGGGATATTAGAGGACCTTGACAGCACTGGGCCACGGAGCCGCCGTAGCTTTGCGCGTTGCGCCTCCTCCTGGAACAGCAAGAAGGCTCAAAAAGTGGGAACCCTGCTCAGAAGTTAACTTCTCCGTGCGTCTGGGAAGATCATCGCAATTTCATGCCGCAGAAAGACTGGCATCTAATCATCTTGCCACAGCGCTAAGAAAAAAGCTTAGACGACGAATCGTGGCCCGGGCTTTTATAACAGCACTTCGACCCTGCCTGCATAACCGCCCAATGTCCCGCTTGTTGGTTTCTTTTCCCCCTTTTCCCTTTTTTGTTATTTCTTTTCTTTGGGCTTCTTGTCTTTCTACCTATTTTTAGATATCTATTTTCCTTCCTTTTTGCTACCCCCCTGTATGCATATGGCTAGCTGGTCTTTTGGAGTCATGCACCATGAGTTGGTGTTGCAGGTTGTCATGCAGTGTTGGCTCGAATACCGATCCTTTGTACATTGAACTCCATGAAGCCGACTGGTATAACGCCCGCCAAGCATCTTGCTGCACGCGAAAAAAGGTTGGGGTCCGCGAGAAGGGTGCGTCTACGGGGGCTGGCGCTACGTTGGGGAGCCGTTTTGAGAGACAGGGCACTGGACGAGGTGGCACATGGATAATTTTGACAATGCAATTAATCATCCTTCGGTAGGATATGAGATTCAACCTTGACTTTGAAGGGAGATAATGACCAAACAAATCTGCAAACCCCGCCGGGAGCCGAGTTTGAGGTACTTAAGCTGCCTCCTTCCCGCAGTTCAAGCGCCTGCTTGCTCAGTTTCCACCTACAAGTTGCAAACATTCACTCTTTGACCATGACAGAGCAGCAGCCCCATTTTCTTCGCCTCCCCTATAATGTTCGCCGCAGTATCTACTGGTACCTGGGAATGATCGGCAGATCCCCTATAATTCTACGTGCTCTCATTCGCGGAGAGTGGTCGTCGCGCGAGCAAAAGCTGGTTAGGCACAATGATCAGCGGGCTCACATCCCCAATCAACTCTTCTATGTGTGTCGTGCAATTTCCGAGGACGCGCGCGCGATGGTCTTCTCTGAAAACTATCTGTGGTTTTTTGATGGGAATTCGCGGGGTGGAATGCAGACCCTGCTGAATTTGAGCCCACTTGGATGGAAATCCCTGAGGACCATTGTTGTCATGATCAGTACCACAGATTGCCAGTATTGGTTTCGACCAGAATCTTACTTTCCCTACACGAATTGTCATGCGGATGCAACAGAGATCTTTGAGAATGATCACCAGCTTGCGGCATCGGGGGCCCTCGCCAAATGGCGATTTATATGCTCCCAACTAGGCACTTATAATAAGGAAGATGATCGGCTTGAGCTCCATTTGATCTGTGGTGCTGCCAGCCATGAAACCGCCGCTGGATTTCTAGCCCCGATCCGCCAACTTCCTCGCCTGAAAGGATTGTCCATACGCATGGGACCGCACAGGAATCTTGACCTGCAGCAGATGATTATGACAACTATCCGGCAAAAAACGCAGTATTTCCCCCGAGATCCCGAAGGGCCTTTTCCATTCGAGAGACTTCCCGTGGAGCTTCAGATTCGTGTGCTTGAGTATTCTGGCCTGGTGACACCAAAGGCGCTCATATCCCGCTTTCCTGGTGAACCCTTGATTCCTATCGACTGTAGGAACTTTGAGTGCGGTGGGCTCCCAATTGCAGACCGGCAATGTGGGGGCTGCTACTGTCCCGCGACGCATACAGCATTTTCCACCGTGTATTCATGCTGGACTGCAATTATTCCATATGCGCTTTTCTTGGTTAGTAAGAGAGTTCGGGAAATCGCTTTGTATGTCTACTACGCCAGAAACGTCATTGAGATTTGGTACAAGCCTGCGGAAGGGCTTCCTGCACCGGCCGGTCCGCCACGGGAGCCGCATGTATCAGGATTCCTCCCTCGTCTCCCGGAGGACGCGTGGAAGAATCTCCGACATATCCACTGGGTATTTCCCCAGATGAAGGCAACCGCATTCCGCCCAGATAGCAGAGAGACAGGCGACTGGATAAAGGCTCTGAGCGCACTATTCCAGGCAGTTCAACCGTCGGCTATAACTCTGGAACTGACCTTCGACCAGCCCTCTTGGGTGAACCTTCGCTCACTCAATCCCATAAGGATCGATGATGAATGGGCGATGTACGGTCGAATTGTGGAGCCTATTGCTCGCTGGAGAAGTCTCCTGAATGACATTTTCATCCACAGTTACTGTGATGTCTATTGGATGGAAGATACTCGACCAAGCAACGAGAGAGCGATAGAACAGAAAGTCATGGGAGCGGGGTATGACAGTTTGTTGCGGGGCAAGACATACCCAGATACATTCTAAGACGATATAGCAATCATTATCTAAATCGCATGCCCGAGAATCGAGCAAACCTTTCCACTTCGCTGTAGGCGTCATTAAAAAAAAACTACCACTTGTTGCCCCCGCTTCGTTTTGGTATACTCCCTGTCTAGGTGGCACCTTATGGTGTCGTGTCATCTGGAGAGGAAATGGACAACCCTAAGCTTCTCGCCGTATTTAAGATGAGAGTTGGGAGCACAATTAGGGAAAGCTGAAACCAACAATGAATCTAGCCTGCGACGTTAGTTATCACCCAGGCACCCGCATAAGCCATGGTGGCTTTGCATTTTACTTACCAATGGCCCCAATTATGCTACTACGCGCTTGCAAACTGTTCAGATCACAAGCCCTTTTTTTCCTCTCTCTCTCGCTTGTATAAGGGGGGTTCGTCCTCGTAGTAGTCTGCATACTTCGGGCCCAGAGATAGCGAGATCTCCAAAGTTGGCTTTGCAATAACATTATACGCATTTCGTGTTGGCAGAAGGAGAAATGCGCCTGTCTGGCTGGTCTGTCAGAGGAGACGCTTTCACTAAATCTGCGATGTTGGTGCCGGAGCTACATATTGCTGCACCAGATCGTGAAACGTGATAACCTACACCTCGACAGACTCTCATCTCTACGTTTGTACCAATGCTGAGCAGTCTTGACCAGATTAATGTTGGGTTAGTCTCAAACATATTTTTTTTCTCTTTTGTGAGTCGTCTCTGGGTGCATTGGAAACAGCATGAAGCCAGATAGCCGCTGCCAAAGCCAAACATATAAGCCGATATCAAGGCCCTTTCTTGATCACAGTCTCAGCATATATACACTATTCTGTCTTTATTCTAAAGTATCAAAGCGAAGTCCCAATTAGTCTTGTCCATACTTCAACGGTCTAGTGACCTGGTATTCTGGGCTCATTGTCCATATCTCTCTGGTGTACTTTGTTCGGTCACTCTTACGGCAGACAGGCCCGCTAGCCCACCATGCGCTTCCACTGGAAGTATATAGCCTTACTGGCCATTATCTTGGGAGTTTTCCTCCAAGCAACTGCAAGAGCAGGTATGTCCTAGCAGCATCCGGCGTTCACGCTCCAAATTTGTATAGCCAGAAGAAACACTGATGATGATGCACCAGTCCTGAGCCATTATGGCTCGGAAATCCGAATAATCAGCCCAAGATTGAAGATCACGCCCCCCAAGGTTCCAGTGCCGCACTCACCAGCCGGCGACATAGTTCCCAAGCCCGGTGCCATTCAAGCACCAGACCCAATCAAGCCGAAGCAGCAGCCGCAGCCACAGCCGCAGCCCAAGCCCAATCCGAAGCCGAATCCGAAGCCAGAGCCGAAACCAGAGAACTCGGTCTGCAAGAGAACAAACGGGGGCCAGCCATGCACGACATTGGATGACCCAACTTATTATACCGCGGGCATGATGACCATACCTTACGATAAGGTGGCAGGGGACAAGATGGCGCAGGGCTGGGTCAATTGGAAACCACCCCGTGGGCACACAGTGAATAACCCGCGAGCTTTCCGCAGGAGCTTGCTGAGCCTGACTGAACGGATGTACAAGGGCCTCCAAGCCAAAACACTCGAACTCGGGGACCGTGTCATCGACGACCAAGGCTATAACCTCGTTGCTGCACTATACGTGCCGGAACGAGGGGTGTACCTTTCAACAATCCCGCGCGGCAAGGGCGCGGATGATATTATCGGTGACTGGAAGACAGTGGCGCCCAGACTGTACGAGGAGACTGGGGGCATGCGGGTTTCGCCGACCAGGGACCCCAAGGACCCACAAAGGCTACATGCCGAGGACGGGGTGATATACCATCACGAAAGGAGTGTTCGTTACAGAGGATTTGAAGGGGACATACTTCCTGACGGATCTAGAATGTTTGTGTATGGGAAGAGAGGGAGCTTTGACGAACAACCAGGCGAGGTTCTGCCGTGTGTTCCTGGCGGGGCGAGACAGTACCCGTGTGATGTGGTGCTGTGGCGTCTTGGGATCAAGACCATATGGTGACTCGTGCTATCATGGAGCCCGTTTGATATCTCAAGATTTCTCGGCTCCGTGGTATGTCCTGTTGGTATCTACCTTGCCAGTTCCGCTACTGTATTTGCACCGCGCTTTGCGGTGGAACATACCCTCCTTTGACTTAGTTCACATTCTCGTCGTATTTTTTCTTTTTAGCTTTTGATTATATGAAGAGGAATGATTACTACTTTTAAGTATTGTGGAGTATACCTCGCGCGTTTTGGGACATAGTCGTCGTATATCTATCTGAACAGCCCATCCCTGAAACGATCGTCGCTACATTCCCCTCCTACTCTAAGGCCGTAGTGAAGTTTGCCAAAGACCTGACTGAATCTGTCCATAAACGGCTTTACTGGCGCTCCCTTTCCCATTCTATCCAGACTATCAGAAAGTACACGAAGGTTCAAAGACACTGGTCCCTGAAATATCCTCCCCTACAATAGAGGCACTATACACCTTAGAACACCGCTACAAGTCTTTGGGATGAAATGGCCGGTCATTCATGCTTACAAAACCAATAGAGTATAGTTGGTGTTTCAGCACGTCCAAATTGTTGCCAGATGTTATGAATGTATCGAGATAATGGAGATCAGTTTATGTAGATCACCAGCAACAAGCACAGCCTAGTACTGAATCTGAAACTCGGGCTTGGAGGGATCTGTAACAATCGATGATTATACTTTGCGAAACTGAGTGGTGAACATGTCATATATTATATTAGCTATACTGAGTATAGGCAGAGAGATTAGCATTCTCTAGAAACTAATAATACTTTCTATTGAGGCACTCGGCTTACCAATCTCAAACTAATATGCATTATACGCTGTTTGGCCGACCGTCGGCTGCAAAAGGTAAATTCCGGATGTTTTCTCCGTACTACTCATTCACCCGTGGACCTAGAGTCCTCCTTCAAAATGAGGACAAATTCAAGATCAAAAACAGAGCGGCCCAGAAGGGGCACCGCGGTGTACGAGAGTCACTTCAGGATGTGGCTGTCGCTTCAGTGGGTCTCCCGCGGGCTTCCGCAAAGCTTAACCTTGTGTAACGTGGGATTTCCGCTCATCAAGGGTTGCTTAAACCATGGCTCATCACGACAACGACGAATGAGAGGAGATACATGTTATTACGTCAATGACATTATTTACAGCCCTCTTAGGTCTGTCCAATTCTATAACTCCACAATATGGATTTGTGTAGAATTGACAGATATTGGGCGTCACCACTTTCACACACCCAGTTTTTCCCGCGGCCCGCTTGTACAGAGCTTAAGTATGCTACTATCCTCTCTCCGCTAGCAAAACACATGATGGGTACTCATGCTGTCCATTTTCTAATCTCTTCCTAACTCCAGACCACCATGAGCTTCAAAACCCTCCTCACCCTATTCACGATTGTTGCCAGCTCAGTGGCCCAATTCAATCAAACTCAGTATGATGTCCTAATTATCGGCGGGGGTCCATCCGGTCTCAGCGCCGCGAGTGGCCTATCGCGCGTTCTGCGAAAAGTAGCCCTATTCGACTCTGGCGAGTATCGTAACAACCCCACCAGACACATGCACGATGTCATCGGGAGCGATCGTATGTCCCCCCAGACAAAATAATTCTACCTCCATCTTAGCGTGATCCTCGCATGGATAACTGATACGCACACAAAATCAGACGTCGTCCCCACCGAGTTCCGCGCGGCCGCCCGCGCCCAAATCGCCTTCTACAACGTGACAACCTTCATCAACACCCAGGTCGTCTCGATCAACGCAACCGCCGGAACACCGTCGCCGAACGGTACATCCACGAGCCCATTCACGGCAACCCTTGCGAACGGAACCACCTACACCGGCCGCAAGGTAATCCTCGGCAGCGGGCTGAAGGACGCGCTACCGGACCAAGTCCCCGGCCTGCACGAGGCCTTCGGCAAGGGTCTGTACTGGTGTCCCTGGTGCGACGGCTTCGAGCACCGCGACCAGCCGGTTGGGGTGATTGGTAATTTCTCCGACTCGTACGATAGCGTGCGCGAGCTGCATCCGACGCTGAATCGGCAGATTCGCGTGTTCGCAAACGGCACGGCGAATGATACCGCGCAGCTTGCGCGGATCGCGGGCAAGAACCCCGAGTGGCGCGCTGTTTTCGAAGCATATAATGTTACCGTTAACGATAAGCCGATTGTGAATATTACTCGCGTGCAGGATGGGGGTGAGGTGCAGGAAGAGGCGATTCGGAAGGAGCTTGATATCTTCCGGGTTTATTTCGCGGATGGGAGCTCGGAAGAGGTTGGCGCGATTATGGCGAATTATGGGGCCGTTCAGGCTTCGACATTGCCTGTGCAGATGGGGGTGAGGATGCTGGATGGGAAGATTGATACTACCGCGCCTGGACTTCGGACTACTGTCAAGGGGGTTTGGGGTGTTGGCGATGCGAATAGCGATAATAGTACCAATGTGCCTCATGCTATGGCTAGCGGGAAGAAGGCGGCTGTTTATTGTCATGGTGAGTTTTGCTTCCCTTTTAAAGATGGGTTCAAACAGTCTTCCTAACGAATGTTTTCAGTTGAGATGGCGAGCGAAGAGCTCGCGGTGATTAAGTCGAACTCGACGAAGAGAATCGCGCTGCCTGAGACACCGGTTGTTGAACGGGAGATGGGTACAGTTGTGGAGGATATCTATGATGCGCTCCGCATGAAGTAGGGTATTTATCGCTTTATAGAAAGACAAGAAGGTCACAAGTACAACTATCATCCATCTCCATTGCAGTCACTTGATATACATTCCTCTTGACCCGAATGGTGCTTAGTGCTAGTAGCACGCCAGATCTGGATATTGATGTAGTGGAATGTTAAAAAATTGTCTAGTCCCAGTGGGATTGTTCTCTTCACATGTGATTCATACTATAGTATTCATTGGAGGAACATGTCCTGCCTCGCATCACCAACTCCTCCACCCCCTCCTCTCAGCCCGGTGATAAGCCCTAAGAAACTCATCTTAAAAACCATGCAGGATGTTCCACACCCCCCGAGCCGCAGTCCTCTCCCCAAGACCCGCTGCGTTAGGGCTGTTCTCCGACAATGGGAGCATGTTAATCAACTCCGAGGTGGTTGCCGGAGAGGTAGTAGTAGTAGTAGTATGATCATCTTCATTCCGCAGCGCGTCAAAGCAGATATAGGATATAATCTGCTGATTATCAGCCTAGACTTGTTCTGCGCAGATACACAGTGCTCCTACCCAGCGTTGTTAGAACCCTCCTCTTCTGTATTCTTTGATTATCCCCGGCGGGAGGAGACGTGGTGGTGGAGGTGACCATGGGCATGGGCATGATAGTGGTGGCAGTTTACTACCACCACCGCGACGGCCTCTGCGGCGCTGCTCGAGGAATTGGTCCATTTGAACATGTGCGTCTGCACGTGTGGCCTTTCCCCATGATAATGCGCTGTGCAGTCGCCCGGACCGGCGATGGATTCGAGATGATTGTCCGAAGGAGTTTCCAAAGTGAAATGTATGCATGACAAGCACCATCATATGACCAAAATAGTAGACATAAGGTATAAATACCTTGTACCAGTAAGAGTCGACTAACAACAAGCGACTAGGACCACGTACGTCTCACAGGCCATTCGGTTCGTAGTCAAATGTGGTGTGCGGGGGTCGTTTCCCGTATGCGAGATCCAATATTGGCCCTAATAATTCAGCTGGAAGGGCCGCTAGGTCACGCATGGTGAGATTCGGTCGATGAGAGGTGAAAGAAGAAAGAGGAAAGGTTGGAGAAGAGGGGGAACATTTTGAGTTCGAATACTGCAGGTGCTTTGGTTAATCCAACAATGCCTTGTTATTGGTTCTTCCTTTCCTCCAGTAGGGACTCTCCTGCGATCTGTAGATTACCTGCCGTGGATTCATAGTGGAATGGAAGTTAAAAGGAAGCAAATATTAGGTATGAAGCAAGATAGTATTCTAAAAGAATAATAAGCATACTTCCAGGGTCAGCCCAACTCCTAGTGAGTTAGTCATGGCCCTTAAACAACGTTATAAGACAGGGCCCGCGCTCGGCCGAAGTCACCAATACAGGACGTTAAGAGACACTCGAACGCCTTTGGTACGACATCTAGCAACAAGTTGGTAATCATACAAGTGTAGAGAATGTGCCGAAGCTAGTTGCTGGGATCTCAGTGAAAAAGTTGGGTTGTAGTTCTGGAAGATTCATATTGCATCCCATGGTCGCCGTCCCCTTAAGAGAATAAATATATCGACGCTCAACCATCCCCGCCTACACAACCTTCGCCATAACTCTCACCCCCTTGGACTCCATCTTCGGCATAGCCACATGATAATCATGCAAAAACGCCACATCCTCCGCATCCGTCTCAAACAAGGTGAATTCGAATGCGCGAACCAAAGCCGCGACGACGAGATACAGCTCCGCACGCGCCAGCTCGATCCCCAGGCACCGCCGCCCACCTTTCCCGAAGGCCATCTGGAACTTCAGTCGTCGCTCCTTACCGGCTTCGCCGAGCCAGCGGTCGGGATCGAAAACGTGCGGGTTAGGGAAGATGCTTTCGGCCGTGTGTGCGGCTAGCGTTGTGATGCTTATGGGCGTGCCCGCTGGGATTGTGTACGATTTAGTTCTCGTGCTTGGTGGGCATGACGATGGGAGGACGTGGGAAGAAGGCGTATAGGTAAGCGGCTCGTGAGCGATACGGGCAGCTCTCGCTGTGACACCAAATGAAAGCCGGTTGCCTTCTTCGATTATCGCGGACAGGTAGGGGAGCTGTTCGAGCTGGGTCCACGATGCATCCGATGCGGGCACCGCACGGAGCTCATCGCGGAGCTTCGCTAGGAGAGGCGGGTTGGCGAGAAGATGGTAAAATGTGATGTTAAGTGTCTGGGCCGGCGATTCGGTCCCGGCTAGGGCCAGCAGGGCTCCTTCCTGCTCAAGACGCAGGAGAGTCTTCTCTGCGGCTGGCAGGTTCTCGCTGTCCAGGACCGAATCGTACACCGACTGTTTGCGCGTCGGGCCAACGGGCTTCACGTTGTCGGTGGCGATCCCTGACTCTTTGGCGTGCATGATGGTGACTAGCTCGTTGCGGACTCGCTATTTTCGTGTTAATAATAATAATAGGGAGGGACCAAGTGTTGGGAGGGAAGCATTTGGAGACTCACGTCAAAAAGGGAAAGCATGTCCACAAGCCCGGGCGGCATTATCGGGCGGCTGATGGAGAGTGGAAGCGACTCTAGGAAATCGGGGACCTGCGGAAAGTGCTTGTTGAGATTGATTCCCATCATCAGTTCCTTGCTGTTGTGGCGGAGCGTGGCGGCTTTCTGCTCATTTGAGAGCAAGTCCGTCTGATGCGCGAAGAGGAAATTGGTGACAACACTGGGGACGTGTTAGACTCAAAGAAATTCAAGCGAAAGTGGCGCGGAGCCAAAACAATTGCTACTCACTCGTTCGAAAAGGCGAAGAATGCGTCCGAGAGGTTGACTGGCGTGTTATTGGCTGCATGGGTCGCGATCAATCGCTTCAACTGGTCCACTTTGTCTGCAATCAGCCCCTCCAGGTAGAGGATAATCTTCTTGCCAAAGAACGGCGTGAGAGATTCCCGTCGGACTTTATGCAAGTTGTGGTCGGCTGTCGTGCCCACTCCACCAGGAACTCGAAGGCTTCTCAGCTGATAAGCATACTTGTCCCGCCGCGACATCGACGGAGCGTAGACCGTGTCTAGAAAGCCGACATCATTGATGTGAATCTCATCCGGGGTAACACGGATAATCGGGCCTAGAGAATGGAAATAAGGTTGGTGCGTCCCGGGACTCAATAAGGAAACGGAGATTTCAGCGTACCATACTGCTTATGAAGCTCCTGGATCTTGAAGACGTATTGACCAGGCTGGATGGCGTCGAAATAGAACTCGTACCACCAAGTCAGGGCTGCAAGGCGGGGGCCTGGAATATGGGCTAGAGGGTGGAAGTAAAGGCGACGAATAGCTTCACCTGCTGCCCAGAGTGCGGACGCGACAACAGTGGTTCCGAAGATCCAGAAGAAGGGCATGATGAATGGAGGATCTGGCGGGGAGAGGAGTGAGGTTGAGCGAAGGTTGCAGAGGTGAACTGAAGTGAGATACCAGGCAACAAGCGCAAGTCATCACGTGCTGGGGGCCAAAAGTATATCAGAATCATCCCTGCAGAAGGTTGTATTCAGCGTCGGGTGGTCTGCCGGGATGTAGTCAGCATGGCGGCGTCATAGCGGAAGGATGCAGCTTATGCGGTACGCGGTAAGATCAGCCTGCTGCGTTACACAGGCGCTCCCAGACGCTCGGCTCGAGGCTAGTACCCTGAGATAGTTAGCTTTGATATGGGGCGCGGCAGTCAGTTTTGGGAAGGGGCAAAGGTACATAGCATTCAACATCGCCGGATATCCCATACCCGGCTCGCTGTAAGTACATCGTAAAATCTGAAGGAGCATGTTCCTTGACTTCCGACCGGTTGAAATAAACTAGGCAAATAAGAACACTAGTCCGGCAACCTACTAAGGATGACTCATTATGAGCCCCCTGCAATATCTTCTGGTCTCTCGACAGAATATGAAGTATCGATGGATGTCTATGCAATTGGTCGAGGTTCAGCTTGCCAATGAAGATTGCTCCCGCGTTGAGGAGTGCCTGCTAGATTGGTACTATTGTCTTGTACACCGATGGTGGATGCAGGCCGTGTCTGTTCTTGTGCCGAGCTGCGAGGGAGCCTTCGTAGCCGCAATAGTGGCATCCTACGCAGATAACCCCGCGGTGGTGAAAACACCGAAGTGGAGAAGGGATCGGCCATTCCCAGCGTGGAGGAGAGCGATCCCGTTTAGGGTTGATTCATTCCAAGTCCACCCCACCAGCCATCCATCATGTCTGCTCACCGATAATACTCTGTACCTTGTTCTATCATGTAGAAAAGCTCCTTTGAATAGAAGGTCCGTTTCTTCTCTACAAAAGAAAACGGAAAGATTCCTATATGGATTAAAGCACTCCATCTCATGACAAAAGTAAAGAGAGCTGTTGTACGGGAGACTAGATCTTGATGTGAATCCGGACCAATTAGTTCAAATCGTGGTAATTGTTATTGTATAGCCAGCAGGCCAGAAGAATACCTATACAAATTAAAATAACCCCATCTCTTTGGTGTTGCATCTGCTGTCCGTCCCTTGCAGGGAGCCTTAACAAGGTGATCTCGTCGTGGTTCGGTCCGGAGATCGGAAGGGCTTCGGTGGAGGCTCGGGGATAATAGAGTTTCGGGCTGGCTGGGCGTGCACAAATGAGAGTGCAGCGAGCATAAAAATAAGCTCTTTTCTAGAAGCCGGTAAATCCACCGCGCTGCATCTACCGAAGGCCTCCGATCTCGGCCCGGCAGGACCAACTCCATAAACCTTAAAGAATCTATACATCGCGACACTTATCACGATCGATATGCGATTTGCGGTATACTACCAGATATTTAACCCGTTTTATGAAACATATACCCCAGAACAAGCACCGCAACTGCAAGACCATCGTCCCAATCGCCAACCACAACGAAGTGGTACCTGCACCTGAGACACCCCTTGCCACCGCCGCTTACGCGAATAATTCAAGTGATGTGAATACGCAGTATCCCCACAAAAAATTCCGCGACGGAGCAGAGATGAGCCTTTCGCCCCGGGATTTCCCATCCCAGTGTTCTAAGCGAAGTCTGAGCTGATCCTCCTGATTTTTTTTTCGTGCTCGACCTCGACCTCGACCTGACTGAGTCTTCTCGTCTCGTCTCGTCGCTTCATATTATCTCCATGTCCGACCACGACGAAATTTATGCCACCATGGACAAATCCGACACACCGAGCACCGGCACCCTGCGGGCAGACATCGAGTCTGCCAGGTCATATGCTGTCCCGACAGGGCAGCGGCAGCTCGCGAACCCGGTAGGCATCCCTCCATGCTATGGTCTCTACGGGGAGAGAGATATTTCCCGCCGGCTAACTCTAGCAATTGCATGGAAAATAGAATCCACTAGGTTTCGGCGCGTTCGCCACAACGCTGATGACGCTCTCTCTGTCGAATATGGGCTTCCGCCACGTCGAGAACCAGACGCTGTTCATCGGTGACCTGTGCCTGTTAGCAGGCTTCGGCCTGCTGATTTCCGCGCAGTGGGAGATGGTCCGCGGGGGGACGTTTGGATACACGGTTCTGGCTGCTTTTGGTGGGTATTCTCCTTCTCTCCTCTTTGCTTCAAGACGATGGTTGCGTGCACAGGTCGGAATTTTAACACCTGTCCTTTCTCATTTCAGGGTTATACTACGCCGGGTATGGAGTGCTCTTGATGCCCTCGATGGGTATCACGAATGCATACGGCGGGCAGTCGACGGAATACTATAATGCGTTTGGGTTCTATCTGCTTGGTATGTTTTACGACGACACTCTTACCTTGCCGAGTGAAATCCTACTCTGCAGCCAAGCTGACCCAACTGCTCTCGATAGTCTGGTCCATCCTCAATTTCTTCTTCTTCCTCGCCTCATTGGCAACGTGAGTAACCACCACCACTACCTGCCTCGAAAATGTAACTAACAAATCCCTCTTCCTCTCATGGTAGAAACATCCCCAACATAATAATCTACTCTGCCCTCGAACTCTCATACATCTTCAACTGCGCCGCCCACTTCACGCTCGCCGACGGAAACGCACACATGGGGACGACGCTGACCAAAGTCTCCGGCGCGTTTGGGTTCGTCTCGGCCCTCGTCGGGTTTTACATGCTCTGCCATGATCTGTGTCAGGATGCGTTGCCGTTTCCGTTGCCGCTTTGCGAGACGGGGAGCTTTTTCCGCGCGCGGAAGAAGAAGGAGGCGGGGCGTGTTGAGTGAGTGAGTGAGTGATTTTGGTTGGTTGGGTTGGGGACGGGGTGTATATATATAGAGAGAGAGAGTTTTTGCGTTTTAGCGTGTGCATGTGCGATTGTGATAGATTATTTCTAGCGAGCGTGGGTTGTTGAGGAGGACTGTATAGTTGTATAGAACTGGCCGCAAGGGTATGTGGCCTGAGTAATGCCCTCGGTCGGGATAATGTATATAGACGATCTATGGCTAGTGTTCGGACTCTGCACGACTAATGGTGTTGATCTCCGTACGTGGTTCGCTCTGAAAGAACTGATTGTTTGCGGGGCTCGGGAGTTTATCTATGGCTGGGTGTACGTTTCTAAGGATAGAGCTAACCGCCCCCCTGCCGAGCAGTTTTGTCCTTGGGCTCTGGCCCTGACCCTGACCCTGACCCTGACGCTGGCGCTCCGTGGCTTGAAACCGCCACGGCGGGAACCGTTGGATGGATGCGCGCCCACCGTCGCCTTACCCGCCTTGGAACCACGGAACCACACCCACGCGGAAGATTAGGGTTTTAAGGGGGTGGCGATTGGAGGAATATCCTGACTCTTTAAGCAGTCGATTAGACTCATTAAACCAGCTATTCGGGCGCTGCTATGTGTGCAATTCCAGCATAGGGACATGATCGAGGCCCCCATTGCCGCGAAACCAATTGACGGATCTGCGAAATCGTAGCGGGTACTAGTCTTGAGGAGGCAGAGACGGCTTGCTATATATATGGGAAAGGCTTGCCTGCTCACTCAGATACATACTAGAAAAGGCTACATCGCCAGAAATCCCTGTGGCTGGGTTGTATCCTAGGGCTAGGATTTGCATATTCGAAAATGATGTGAGGGGAGCGTAACTTGATCATTAATTTTACAAACCTCCCTAGCTATGTGCACTCCTACCTAAACAGCCAGTTTATGTATGTACTCATATGTGTCGAGTAGGAAACCTCGCCTCCCCGTCAAGGCTCAACTCCACCAACCCAGTCCCCGTAACCTCCTCCAACGGCGCCACAAACGCCATCTGGCTCCAGCTAAACTCCAGATTGCGCCCTCCATACACGAAAACTTCGAACCTGCCGACTAGATCCCCATCAAGCCAGACAACGGCCCCGTGCTCGACATCCGTCGCGATAGTGATTGTCACGGCGTTCTCAGGTTTAGCTTCGACGCGAACAGCCTCGTGAGTCGACGTCGTATTCACCCAGATCCGGCCTGGATGGCCCGGGTCAAGCTCGAGCGCGTCTTCGCGTGTCACGGAGCGCAGCGGGTAGATGTAGCCGTCTTCGGTGAAAAGAAGATCGCCTTCCGCGGTGAGAGAGAGTGTATTATCGTCGCTGGAAAGCGTAAACGGGCCCGTGGCTTTCAGGGTGAGCGTGTAGTTCATCCCCTTGCTGCCCTTGCCGAGCGTGATATGGTCGGTGGTAATTTCATCGGAAGAAGCAGCGGCGCGTTTCCAGGAGAAGAGGATACACCCCTCTTCATCCCCGGACTCGGTATCAATGATCCGATCGAGGTTCTGTGCGGGAGCCCCCGCCGCGAAGAAATCAATGGCTTCTCCCAAGGTATTCAAATCAGCCTCAATCTCCGGCCCCCGCCTCCCACTCCACGCACGCGCTCCGACCAGCGCAATCCCGCGCCGCATGGCATAGTACATCTCCAGTTTCGTCGACGCATCAGGCCCGTTATCGTTCCACGCCGCCAGCACCGCGCCCTTGAGCAGCGGCTCATCCTCGCGAAGCTGCGCTGTCGTATTCACCTGGTTGAAATCTGCCGGCGTCCACTGCCACCCGGGGATCTCGGCGAAATCCACGATCCGGCTCTCGTTGAAGAACTGTGGGTATGTTGCCGGGTAGATGGGCGTGTGGTCGTTCTTGATCCCCATGTACGCCCACCAGTCGTTGGAGTTTATGACCTGGTGATCTTGTTTTACGAGCGTGAGCGGGTCGGATTGGCCTAGTTGCCAGTGCTGAATGGTGATGTCCGGATTGATCCGGATGTCGGGACTACTGGGTGGATCCATGGGCGTGCCCCAGATCCGGATGCCCTTCCCGGAGGTGTCATTGATGAAATCGGCCATCTCGTTGACGAACCCGATATACTCGTCTGCTAGCGTCGCGTCGTACTCGTCCGCCCCGATATGGACCTCTTTCACATCGAACCAGGGCAGAAACTCGGCCCAGATGCGCTTGATCGTGGGAACCGTATCCGGATGCGACAGATTCAACAAATCCCGCTTCGCAAGCGCCAGCTCGGGCTTCCACTTTGTCAGATAAAGACAATGCCCCGGCGCCTCGATCTCGGGCACAACCGCCACACCCCGTCGCGCACAATGCGCCTGAACCTCCGCATACTCGTCACGCGAGAGCGTCTCATTCTCGCGCCCGTGGATAATCCCGCGCAGCGATTCATCCCTCTCAGGCAGGAGACTAAAATGGCTATACACGTCCTGCCACGAGTCATTCCGCCCGCGGTTCAGCGGGTAGTTGTCGCTGAGGTGGTAGTGGAACTCGTTCATCTTGAAGAACGAGGCGTAGCTGCACAGTTCCTGCAGGAATTCCTTCGGGTACCACTTGCGGCCGGCGTCGAACATGTACCCGCGTGTGGCGAATGCGGGGGAGTCGGTTGTTGTGCCTGTGGGCAGTGTATAGTTGTTGTTGAGTAGGAGCATTTGCAGGAGGGTGCGTGTTCCCCACCACATTCCTCGCGCGCCGGTTCCGCTAATTGAGATGGCTGTCGGTGTGATGGTGAGGTTGTATCCTTCGGATGTGGCGAGGCCGTTTTCATATGTTATTGAGGAGGCGTCGCCGTTGAATGCGCCGAGAAGGATTGCCCCGTGCGCGGTGGAAGGGTCTGGTAGTGATGAGACCGTCTCGAGGGTCCAGTTCACTCCAGTGATCCGGGTGATGTCCTCCAGAAACACCTCGGCGAACTCATGGCCGCTCGGCGGGATGAGCGTGAGGCCATCTTCGTCTCGTATCGAAGTAAAACTCTCCTCTATGTATATTTTCCTGCAGCTATTCTTGATATCCCAGACACTCTCCTGGTTGTCGAAGCCAGGGATGGGTGGCAGGAGCTGCAGAGGCGATGCAAGAGCCCCGAGAGAGAGCAGAGCCGCTGCAAAGGTACCAATGCCCACCATTTTTTTATGTAGGATATTTCCCTCGTTATCGCAACTTTGCCATTGTTATAACCTGGCGGAGTGACAAGGTGCAACGGTTGCAGTTGCATGCAGATGGGCGTGCATTGTTTAGTCACGTGGCAGGGTCCTGATAACCACCCTTGCTAGCCAATGGGGTTGGAATTATGGTGGTATTTACTAGGCTGCAAATGGCAGTGATGGACAGGGCGATAGCCATGGAGCTGTTGCGGGGATGCGGAGAAGACATGCGATAATGTAACATGACTATACACCTCGTATACATGTACTGAGATATCCCAATGTTCCCCATGATCAACCCCACGGGGAGAATCTCGTAACCCTAAAATTATCCCGAAAACCAACACAACCCGAACGGCACTAATGGACTGGTCCAACACCGTCTGCGTGCCAGGATCGAATCCCCTGCCTCGGCACGGAATATAGCTCCAGGAGATCCGTGCACACTGTTTGGTGTTAGAAAGGCAAATCCTAATGGTACCGAGTTGTTACAATAGCCCGCTGACTCCGGGAATAAATGAGTTCTTTGTCCTCCAACGTCTCCTGATGTCCCACGACCTTGAACAGTTCCCTCGGTTTTCTTTTCTTTTTTCCCCCCTACACGCGCTGGTAGGGTGAACCAGATCAAATTCATTTGTGGTGGATTGACCTATATTGTACCTAGCTAGGGGCTGGCCCTAGAAGTGAGTTGTTCCTGGCAATTCCAAATACATACATAACCCGGGTATCCCGCCCTTACTTCCTTACGGGTATAAATATCCCACAGACTGCCTCTCTAGCACGGAGCCTCGCAGCAAGATCAAACGAGGCCGGCTATTGCCTAGTATCCTCAATGTGCTACGTTGATAATCGCTTCTCGACCGCTTTTTCTCATCTGGAATCAACGCCGAATCCCTCCCCTTCCCTCCTTCAGCATCCGGCATGGCCTGCCAGTACCCGCGCAAGATCATGCATGGCGGAATCCGTCAACTAACTTCCGCCGTTGGAGACGAAACCACGCAGTTAGGATCAATAACTGGAACGGGGAAAACATGCGAGGACAAAATCAAGGAGATATTAAAGTCTGAACTCCTCCAGCCTGATTGACCCCTCCACCACCACCACCAACACCAAGTTGCTGTCCATACAACGGAGACCGGCGGGACTTAGACAACACCATGGATGGATAGAGCCTGGACTCATTGTTCTATGACGCCAGGGCAATGGTATCTAATATCGGGATGCTTCATGGCGATCTCGTGGAGACTCATGGTCTTCTTCGATGGGCAGACTATATTTCTACAAGGACATTACGAAAGAAGAACACCCCCTGTTTTCGCCGGTGACGTACGAGCCAATAATGACATCTCGTAGGTAGGGGGCAAGATGATGCACCGGTTGGTCTTGACACCACGTGGATATGGCCTGTTTGGGATATCACAAAATCGCCCTATACAGGGCGGAGGATGGTAGCTTTCCGCCCTGAATTTGCGTAGATTGCGTGGTTATAGCAGCAACAGCTCTTTCTGCTGACTGGATGGCTGGATGGCTTGACATGTAGCTACTGTACCCTGGTACCGCGATGGCGCATGCCGATGGGTATCTGGACGATCTGGACATGCAGACGATGCTCGTGGCCACGAAAGCGACGAGATGCAATTCACGCTGAATCAGATCGGTCGGTGCACGCGGACAGACAGACAACATGAGCGTGGTCGGTCGTCCAGGGGTATTTATCGTCTCACTCGAAAAGACCAAGCTGAAAACCATGGCAAGCAGTATTTTTTCGATCGAATAGCGCAACAATACCCCGGCAAAGTGAGTTCAGGTTACCACGTAAGGACCCAGAATGGGCCCTGAGCTCGGGTTCGGGTTGCTGCGCGCTAACTATATCATCTGCTGGTCGACTAGATAGCATTGGAGAGGACCACGACGACAGCGGCTACGCCGGCGCGGTCAACATGACCAGGTTATATATATAAAAAAAATAACCTGGACCGAAGCATCTAAACTGGCCTCCAGCCCGGCCACCGACTTTCCCCGGCGCGCAGTACGTCGATCGAGGAGGAGAAGTGGACATCACCTGGACATCACCTGGGCATCACCTGGACATCACCTGGACATCACCTGGACATCACCTGGACATCACCTGGACATCGGGGGACAGGAAGGGCACCACCGTCGCATATGGGTACGCCAACGCGAGCGCTTTATCAAGCGGATCCATAGCCGGTTCGCCCCATCGCGGCCTCGTATGTGAAGCAGGCGCTCACGGCGAGCGATATGGCCGTCATTGTCCGAGGCACTGTCTCTTGTCCCGAGGCGTATGGATGTCCCCATGGCGCGGCGGTGGATTGGTTTCCGTTGCTGACAGGGTTGACGACGTGCGAGGATGTCTTTTTTTGGGGGGTAAACGATGGATGTTGAATCCAAACCGCGGGTTAAGGTTGCGCACATCGTCGGTTCTTGCGGTGCTTCATCATGGCCTGGCTGATTAGGGTTAGAGGGCGGAGCATAAGTGGAATGCGACGGTCATCAGATAGAGAAGAGCGCGCGCAGGACATCAGGGTGCTGTTGACGAATGTGGATGAATAACAGGGCTGGCTTATGCTTGATTACTCACTTGAGCGCACTCCGCTCTCTTGTCCTGGATACGTAGAACAATAAATGTACCATTTGCTTTGTGGATAGACAACTCAGATAAGCGCCCAGTACTGTACTAGCTTTGCTTGCCAACTAGCCTGGCAAATAATGCATTAATCGAGCACAAATGTTTTATGTTCTGTCAAGCCTACATACACCACATAGGATTTCCCCGAGCAATCCGGGATGTGCTTTTTTTTTAGTGAGCGCCAGCCTTGTAGATAGTCAGCTCATCGAACCACGCTTTGCGCCAGAGACATGGTTAGCCTAGTATGGACTAGTTAGGACGTTTGAAACAGATAAGTTGGGCCCTGCCATCGACCGGGAACCTTGGTAGCACCATCTCGCGTATCCGTATAGCATGCTTGATTGGTGAATCTCCAACCCCTGACAGGCTGTCGTATAACTTCGTATAATGTATGCTATACG
>JOMC01000180.1:0-151847 GCA_000812125.1 Aspergillus ustus
CCCCCCCCCCCCCCTTCCCCCTAGGCCATATAGAAATCACCACTAACAAAATTCCCAGCTTCGACTTCACCGAGAGCGAAGGCACAACTACCGGCACCGGCTGCGCACCCTGGGGAACTGACTCGGCGTGCCAGGTCGCCATCAACCAGAACGACTGGTGCACCAACTACCAGCCCGATGCACCGACCGTGTCTGTGACATAGTATGTGCCCCCTGCCGAAGACATGAAACACTTTGCGACAGCCTCGGCTGTTCTCCCGGGCTGTTTCTTGCCAAGTTTTAGGCCCCGTTAACAATCCTCCACAGCGACAACGCCGGTACTCTCGGTATCACCGTCAACTCCGACAAGACCCTCCTCGGTCAGGGCGACGCCGGTGTCATCAAGGGCAAGGGCCTCCGTATCGTTAGCGGGGTTAGCAACATCATCATCCAGTACGTTTTGCGCCTCCCAAGCTGTACTATCCTCGACTAGGAGAGGAAGCTTACCTGTTTATCTCCCAGGAACATCGCCATCACCGACATCAACCCCCAGTACGTCTGGGGAGGTGACGGTATTACCCTGAACGACTGCGACCTGGTCTGGATCGACCACGTTACCGTAAGCGCATAACCCCCAACCGCCCTTCCCCCCAAGCCCCCCAGCTAAATTAAAAACACTCTTCCATCTCACCTTTTATTATTTTTGCCCCCCTCTTTTTAACAATGAATTAGACCGCCCGCATCGGTCGCCAACACATCGTGCTCGGCACAGAGGCCGACAACCGCGTGACCATCTCCAACTCCTTCATCAACGGCGAGTCCTCCTGGTCCGCCACCTGCGACGGCCACCACTACTGGGCCATCTACCTTGACGGCACCGGCGACCTCGTCACCCTCAAGGGTAACTACATCTACAAGACCAGCGGCCGTGCTCCCAAGGTCCAGGGTAACACCCTTCTGCACGCTGTATGTTTCCTTTTCTCCTTTTTTTTTTACCTTCCAACCGTGATCGGTGGATTTCAGAGGTGAGTAGGTATTGGAGGCAGCAAAGGGCTAATTCGTGTGTGCGCGTTTGTGTCATAGGTCAACAACTACTGGTCCGACAACTCAGGACACGCGTTCGAGATCGGCACCGGTGGTATGGTTCTTGCCGAGGGAAATGTCTTCGATGACATTACCGCTGTTGTTGAGGATCCTGTCGACGGCCAGCTTTTTACCTCGCCCTCGGCTTCCGATAACGAGTCCTGCTCGACCTACCTCGGCCGTGCTTGTGAGGTGAACGAGCTCAGCAACTCTGGAACTTTCAGCCAGGCTGATACCGACTTCCTTTCCAACTTCGAGGGCACCAACATTGCCTCTGCCTCGGCTTACTCCGATGTTGCCTCCAGCGTCTCTTCCTCTGCTGGACAAGGCACCATCTAAGCCCCTTCCACCAAGCTACCACGAGGCCCGTTTGTTGACGGATCATAAGGGGAGATCATTTCGCTTCTTGTGTTTGTATCTATCAAAGTTCGAGTGGACTACCTTAGGTATAAACGCCGGCTACGCTCGGTAAACACCGCGCTAGCCAATTCCAGTGTATTATTAATATCCGATTGCAAAGCTAGCCTGCTAGCCAAGTTCTATCATACAGCCCGTATAAAGATACCACACCTAGGGATATACAGTCCCTCATTCCACGACAATCAGTCCCGGGCCGTAGACAGCTGCTTGAGCAACCGAGACCACATTCGCAAACGGTCCCTGGCGATTGACAACAGCCGCAATCGTCAAACCGTTGAGCAGGAACTCCTCGTGTGGGAAGACGGCGACAGCAACAGACTTGCGACCATCGCAAGAGACAACCTGGAGGGGAACAACATTGGGAACATTTAACTGATTAACATAGGCCAGCCAAAGGAGTTCTTCCTTCTTGTCGTCATGAACGTGGGTCCAGGAAATCTTGATCTTGTGAGTGCGAGGCTCGGGCAGGGTAACAATGCTCAGAGGCGAGAACGTCTTCAGCTTGATTGCGTTGATGTTCGGGCAGCTGCCGGGTACAACGAAGCTCTGAGCGTAGGTGAAGCCAAAGTTGACATCACTTGCGGTCAATGTCGGAACCTCGCTGGGGTACTTGTCGAGGAAGACCCTGAACCAGCCGGACTGGGCGCCTTTGTTGGCAATCGTGGCGGCGCTCAGCCCGGTCATGGCGTTATCGTTGTTTGCCGCAAACCGCTCGGTGATGTCTTGGAGCGTCCCGATGAGGTGGGAAGTGAAGGTAGCTGCCAGGACGATGGCATCCTGCAATGTCGATACAGGGAAGTTGTAGACGCACGGCTTGATGGTAGGACTGCCAAAGTGCCGGAGGGCCTCGTTTGCTGTCAAGGCGTGCACTTTCTCTTGCTAGACAGGCGTCAGGTCTCAGTCCTTCTCCGGCCGGTGAAGACACTTACAGCAAGAATAGTCTCAAGGCTTCGAAGAGCGAACTCCTTTTCGACCTCGTTCGGGAACTCATAGCCTTTGACCCTGTTGGTGATGTTGTAGATGAGCTCGTTGTAAAAGGCAACCTCGATAAACTGGTTGAAGGCGATCAACTGCAAGTTCGTGGCACCTACTGCACTGATGTTTGTGGGCAGAGGCAGCCCCGGGAGTGTACCATGAGCCTGCTTCTCGATCTGCTGGAGCTGCTCTGGGCTTGGATTTGGCAGGCCATCGGGCAAAGGCAGAGGATAAGGAGCAGCTTCGGCTTCGTCCGTTCTCACGGTCGGAGCTGCAAGAGAGAAGGACACGACGGAAAGCAGAGCAATAAGGGACGGTGAGAAATGCATTTTGGAGAGTTAAGAATACGTTGTGCTGACAGAATAACAGGAGGATAGAGGTGTGAAGTGAAAGAATGGGTATGAATGACGAGAATGCAGAAGATGTCGAGAGAAAACGGAGGCGATCCTGTTTTATGCTCAACGAGGGCCTCTCCAATGCCCCTTCCTTGTTTGCTCTACTGCTGCTGCTTGGGGAAGGAGCCTCAGTCTCTCGCGTCCTGGTTAGGGCAGGCGCCCGTCATGTGGCTCTCCGGCTCGATTAGGAAGGAGGTCCCCCACCGACCGCGGGCCATTGCCCTGTCCCAACCTGCGATGCTGTCCCTTGGGTTCTGGACCATAGTGGCAGGGTCCAAGTCAAGTCATCTGCTCTACTGCGGACTCGACTTGACCCGACTCTGGCTGGCCTCTGCGAACCTTATCCCCCACATCCCAAAGTCTATGTTGTCCCCAACCGCCGGATCCGCGGGCTCGAGTCTAATGGAGGTTCGTATTTACAAGCTCTTAACCCCGAAATGCTCCTTATAAACAGTTTCTTTCTTCGCTTCGACAGTTTTATGATGCAATACTCATTCCGTTTCTCGTGGTGAAAACCCCCAACATCCAAGCCCCGTCAAATGGCCATGCGCATGCAAGCCTGCCTTTCACTCCTCAGCTTCAAATCCAGAAAGCGTCCCAAGCACAGCTATGCTACATTAGGTGACCTGCCCATCGAAATCTTCCTCCAAATCATCGACGAGCTCGACGGAGACCCCGTCCCCATCGCCTGCCTCGCATTGACCTGCCGCTCGCTCGCAAGCCTCCTCGAATCCCACCTCAAGCACCCCTCGCTCCGCTTCCCCGTCCGAGGCTACCGAGACGGCGCGTACGACTCCTGGTACAGCAAGCAGAAGTGGACAGAAAACCAGCCGATCCCCGAGCGCCAGCGGTTCCTCCGCACCCTCGAGCGAGGGAACGGCCGCTGGGCGTACTGTTCGCGCTGCGTGAAGCTGCACCCCGTCGAGCATTTCTCATTGACGAACCGCTTCCTCAGGTCGTCCAGTCGGCGGTGTTGCAGGCTGGGGAAAGTCAGCACAGTGGTGGACGTCTGTCCGGGGGTCGTGGTCGGCTACCAAGAGAAAAAGTGGCTTCTCGCGGCCGCGAAGGACCAGGGGATGGTCGATATATGGCGCGACAGACCAGGGAGGGAGTACAAGCTTACGATACGGTACAATGTCTATGTCAGGATTAGGACTCGGGTTGTCGCGAGAGTCCACGAGGACAACGAACTGTCCATTGCTGTGCGGTATCAGTGGACAGACTCGAGTCTGTCTGCCAGACGCCCGAGAAAAACCCGCCCAGCGAGCGAGTTGAATTTCTGGTCATATATCTATCTCTGTCCCCACAGATTTGTTATGTTCCAGCAGATCGAGGATGCTCTCAAGACGGGGAATTATCCTGAGTTTGTTAGGCAGGGCTGCACGGACTGCAAAACTGGCTTCAGGGGGCACAGGGAGGGGTCCACGTACTGGGTCGATATCAGCATGTACTTTGGGACCAGCACGAGCGATCTACCAGACAAAGCATGGCTAGACCATGCCAGTAGCCATTATTACCATTATATAGGCTGCCACATTTAAAAGACAATGTTTTTCAAATCTATGTTTATCTAACCATGTCATTTGCACACCGCCGCTCTAGCTCATACGAGAAGAAAAGTGGTTACCGAATCATCAATGAGGATATCCCACCGAGAGCAGACACTCCCAGGAAGAACCGCCACAACACCCGAAACCCGCCGAGGAAGAGATGTCCCAGCTCCTCTCTGTTATCTGGAGACAGCAGGATCTCGTTCTGCTGACCAAGCGGACTCGAAGAGTCGGCAGAATTCCGATCGATCTCCTGCGCAATTTGCGTCAAGACAATCGTGCCCCCAACGGGTACTGCGATACACATTCCCCACGTTCGGAGGATCGAATACATTAGTATTGCAAATGCGGGACTGCTCCCTCTCCCTTCCCGCGTGTCCTGGCGCTCTGCTTGTTCTTCGCGTTTGCGTATAAGGGACTCGGTATGTGAACAGGCGTGATACCCAGAGGCAAGTAGGACGTGGCTTAGACCGGTTGCGAAGAAAATAAACACCCAGCCAGGCGTTGGAGTATCGTGGTTCAGGAGGATGAAGCATCCGGTTGTAAGGAGGCTGAGCATCCAGCCAGCACGGATTAGCCAGCGTGAGCGAAAGGAATATCTGCCGGGACGCATCTTGCTCAGCAACAACAGTATCAGAAAAGCAGGGCCGGTGACGGCTAGCATGCTCACACCAGTGAGCGACGAAGAGAAGTATTTGACCAGGAAAATGTACATCGAGAGGTTTTGAAGGTGGCAGAGAATCTAGATCGTTTGTTTTGTGACTGTCAGCAAGCAGTAACAACCTGAGAGGGCACGGATTGACCAACCAGAATCCCATGAAGTAAACTTCCGGCATATAACATAATCGTATGAATAGAGTTGAAGATTCCAAGATTGAACATGGGTTGCGCCACCCACACGCTCTCATAAAGCACGAGGACGACCATTGCCAATCCACCAATGCAGCTCGAAACTATAATACGCCAGTCGTCCCAGCCGGACGGTCGCTGACCGACCCAGCTGACCCCTAGCAGGAGAGAACCAAGCCCAAGACACGTCAGTATTGCACCCAGCCAATCCATCTCGCGTGCCGCACGTCTAGAAATGCTCGTGCATTCGCGAAGGTTAATTGCGAACGGCGTGACGAAGAGACTCAGAGTGCTGAAAACGTAGCTGAAATAGAAGGTCCAATTCCAGTTGCCGTATTCGCCGAAAAATCCACCCGACAGTGGCCCAAGCATTGCCCCCAAAGCCCACGCTCGGCAAATGTAATCGGAAAATCGAACGCGATGTGTGTATGGGACGAAATCGGTCACCAGCAGCAGCGACACGGCCATCGCACCTCCACTACCAGCCCCTTGCACCAGTCGGCCGGCAACTAGGCTGAGGATACTTAGTGAACCGCTGCATACTCCCGTTCCGATTATTGCTATCACGACGGCGGCGATAAGGATTGGTCCCTGTCCAAATACTTCGGACAACATGGCGAACAACGGTTGACTTGCAGCACTGGCGAGAAGGTACGATATGTCTATCCAAAGGATACTGCGAAACGAGTGCTCGAACACGGCTGAAAGGACCTGCGAGAGTAAGGCTCGGTTTGTTGAGCATCACCGAAAGTCGAGAGACTGACTAGCTAACGTACCGGTACGATGGGTGTCATCATTGTCGCATGAAATGCATCCATCATGGCAACGAGCGAAACGCAGCTCAACACAAGCAATTCTTTGACTCCAGGACCCCAGGAGAAATTTTCTGAGCCAGAATCTGAGTCTGAGAAGGGGGTATCGTCGAGATAGATCCGATCAACCAGGTTCTGCGTGCTTATACTTTCGTGCAAGTGCGCCCTGAAGCCGTCTTCGGCATGACCGATCTCGATAGATTCCACTCTCATCCGGCAGAAATTCCACCAGACTTCAACGGCGGTTTATTTCATTGAGAGCTGTTGTCAGATAACGACGAGCAGATGGCGTTTCCGTATCATATACTGGCAACTAGTCAACCCTGAATTCCGGAAACGCGCCCACTCATCGTGTGTTTGCACGACCAAAACTTGGTCGGAGAATATTGGAAAAAGGCAAAAAATACACCGGAAGGACGTCCTGTGCACCATCTCCCAGCCGCGACGGCTTAACATTCCAAACACGCTGGGCATAGGGCACACCCCCTCGATCGGCAATGTTATTCGCTGTGGTGGACGTCTGGTATGCGAGCACAGATGCACCACCGCGGATAGCAACATCATCCCGGCTGTCTTCCCCGTAAACCAGGGGGAGTGCCAATACGTAATAGGCGGTCCGGATAATTTTAAGATGACAACCAATTATGCATCTGTACAAAGTCACGAGGATCAGTATGAAAACAAGGTCTTTCTTTCAGGAGAGTAATAAAGCAAAAAGTGTTTCCATTGCTGTGGTTCTCTATGTCCAACATTCTTATACAATATATACCGTTCAGTCGAGCTTGTTTCGTTCTGTAGGGGCCCGCGATGGTGCTCGGGAGACATCAGCTGTGGAAAGGCTACTCTGCCGAGTACTCAAGGCGTGGAAAGAGAAGTCGAGCTCTCCAACGAGGGTTCTGACATCCCTGTCGATCATGTTAGCATAACTAAAACCTAAACAGCAAAGGCGGCTTACTTCATCAATCTTTCGACATCACCGACGATGCATCGTGTGGAGATTTGGAGAACCGCAAACGTTGCGAAACCGGGTTCCGCAATATGTCTAAGACTCAGAATGTCCCTGTCCAACTCTTCCAGGCGCTTCGAGAAGCTATACGGCCGTGGGGTCTTCAAATAAGGAGGCAGCGGCTGCTGATTCGTGAGACTTGCAGAGAGAAGACATAGAACAGTAGTGACTTGATGGGTTGTAACCCGGGCACTGGCAATCAATCTTTTCAAGTCACTGAGCCAAGCAGAGTCGGATTCGTCGTCATTGCCCAAGAGTTTCAGAGAGTCTGACGCATATCCAAGAAGACTCAAATAGTTGACGATGCTTTACACAATGTCAGTTCAAAAATCGGCATTCGGTGGGAAGAAATCAAGCAATAACATACTTCTCAATGCAGGTAATTATCCGGTCATACTGGTCCTTCGGAAAGCGACCCCCAATAGGCACTTCCCATTTCAAAAACTCTGAATATGTGCGGAGACTGCTCAGCATGATCATTTGTTTCGAAAACACCTTATTTCGTGCCTTCAAGAGTCTTCTTCCAGCAGCAGTCTTGAGGGCCATTTCTCCTTCATCGCCCCTCATTCTTGCAGTCACCGTCTCGTGTATAATCGAATAGTAATTGGCAAGGAGGTACAAGCTTGAGCCAAGATTCTGTCGCAGAACGGAATGCTCGGAGATTGGGTAAGGGAAAAAGGTCCAGAAAAAGGCCACGGCTATTCCTCCCACCACAACTGCCAGTCGATATGGTGCAAGAAGGTAAATTGGATAGTATGTTTGCCCATTGGCGCTGACATTCTGTTCTCCGATCTTGCGGGCCTGCAGCTCATATCCGACTATCATTGCGGTAGAGATGATAGTGATGATACCCGCAATTCGAAAGCGGAACTGCTTGACGGGGATGTAGAACGTGCATGCGACAAAAAGAAAGAAAAAGACGAGAATACCAGGTGTCCTTTTCCCAGGAATGTACCAACACAAAAAGCTAAGCACCATTGCTAGTATGGTTCCCAGTATACGGAGAGTAAAGCCGAAGATACTCTGGCCGGACGTCGGAGACATGCTCAAGTTGACCATGATGATGGCCCATACAAAGCGTTGTCTTATGAAGAATTCCTGTGTATCTCGTATGAAATAGACAACGGCGATGGTCATGGTAGCGCATGCAACTCGAAATCCGTAGGAGGACTCCGGCGAGCGCAACATCGAAGGTATTCGTCGAACCTTGTCACCAATCTTCTCGAATGTCGTTGTTGGGGGCAGATGCTCTGGGTCTTTGCGGGTTCTGTACGCTTCACCTAGTTGAAGCACGCCATTGTGGGCATTCACATCTCCCAAGTGATCTTCTCCATGAGAGTCTTCAGTCTTGAAAATGCTCAGAATCCATTTTCTAAGACGTTTGCTGCCAGGAATGATGAGTCGAGTCCTTGAGAGTTTCCCGCTCTCAGCTTTTTGGTCGGCGTATTGGACGAAATCAAGGACTGTGTGGCCAGCGGAAGCCAGAAGTTGATCCATCTACACGCGCAGTCAGTAAAGCATACCAAAAAGAGAAAACACGAAGAATAACATACATAAAGAAAGAGATACAACTGTCTTCGAGCCCGGTCTCGGTTAACAGACCCGTTTATAGGCAGGTCCTCCATCTCGAGGTGGGCGGTCGCCGGATGCTCAAAGAAGTCGGGGGGTAGAGTAATTCCCTTCTCTTCGCTCCATGCACGCAGCGCTAGTCGTTTAGCAATTTTGAAATCAGACAGTTTCTTTTTCAGATGCGCACTGAACCCCTTGTCCCCTGGAAGTGGGTTCCCGGTCGCCTCGGGGTCCGAGGAAGACTTCGCAGTTTTCGGAGGTTTTGTCAACTTCATCGTTAACGCAACATGCTGAAGACCCTCATCGATGGTTCCGATCATAGAAACAAATGGATCATGAACAGCTCTCATGATCTCGTTCCACTCGTGCACCGCACGGTCGCGAAGGTCGTTCGAAACAGTCGATGATGGATCAATTGGCTCGTTCCACCTGTTGTACTCCGAAAGTCGCTCAAATATGTCGACAATAAAACTAAGACCAACCACGGGTATCATGGTCTGCCGAAGATGCCGGTATATGGACTGAAGATCATCAGGGCCAAGTTGACCGATAGCAATCTCACGTTTCGCAAACGTCAGATCACCACTCAGTTTTCCGTGAAGTTCAGTTATCTTCTGTACTGATTTTCGGATAGTTGCGGCTTCCGGCGTATACACCTTGCCATGTTCGTCAATCTTCTCGACTGTCGAGTCATAGGTTGCTGTCCGGCCGAACACATTGTCACTCTCCAGGGCTTCGAAATAGGCAGTGTGGGCCTTCAAGGCAGATCGTAGAGCCCCGATATAACCTCCCATTTGCTTAAAGACTACCGTTCGGCAAGAGAGGGGGAAGATGAAAAATGACACCCCAGTAGAAAGTCCCAATCCCAATAGTCCTGCTTCAAGTATTTTACGTACCATTGATATCGCTGCAGGCATGGTAGGAAGCAGCGGAGCAAATGAAAAGCTAACGTTAGCCACAATAGAGTAGATGATAACAGGAAACTGGAACTGCTGGTATTTGGCACGAAACGAATGTACCAAGTAGGTCTGGAAAAACAAGAAGACCCCACTGGTTACTGAAGCAGACGAATTGTACGGCGCGAAGCCAGAGCTAGTTGTCGTCAAGGATTGGTCCGAATCTGTCGACTGTTCGCGTGCCTTGACCGTAGCGTACATCATCAGGAGAGCCACAGCTGCTGCCACGCAGACTGCGAGTACGTCGAGCACCATCATTTGAACAAACTTGGCCCTAGGCATGATTGAAAATCCCAGCACCGATATAATTGCTATCAGGTAGCCAGAAGTCGTAAAATGGACCGCCACAGAGTCGGCCTGGTAGCTTCAGGTTGTCAGAAGAGTGAAAGTCGGTTTTAGATAGTAGAGGCTCTTACATAGCAAGACCAAGTGTTGGAGCGATTGCACCTCTGTAAGAATGCTTAGTTTTGTCTTCCTTATCCAGCCGACAAACTCACTTTAACATCAAGAGGACCGACTGTCGATCCAAGCCAGTCTTATCCCAAGCTGATTTTACTCTATCAACGAGACTGCGTCGCTTGGTATGCTCCCCCTCTAGCTCATCCTCGAACGTGGAGTCCCGTGCAGCAGACTGGTCGGCCATGGTGAGTTTGGTATCCAAAAGAAATCCTCCACTTTTCCTCCCAAACTCCCAGTGCCTAACTCATAGGCGCTGGATAATGGCGAACCAACCCCTCGGTGACAACGTAGCGCACGTGATCGAGGAACCGCTGAGAGAACAAAGCAACGCGCGCGCAGTGAAATGGGCAGAGCGCGCTGGGGATCGGGCTTCGTTTTGACTGACGTGACAGCTGTGACAGGCAGAAGGAATCAAATGAGAGGGGATGACGAAAGCAGGAACGAGTGCGGAGTGAAGCTTTGACTGATGTGGGCCAAAAAATACCTGCAACTGAACAGCGCCAAGAAGAGCCAAGTTCTCCACGATCACATCCGTTCAAATTGCCTCTTGCTCAACACATTCGTGGAGAAACTGGAAGAGAGTCAGGTGAATAGAAATAAATACATGCGACAGACATTTGTTCTCGAGGGCCAGCTACTAGTAGAGTCACTGCTTGCAAGTCCGAGGTCGGAAAAGGAAGGAGCGATGGAGGGGGTCCTATCCATGGTTAAGGTTAGACTTCGGCTCTCGGGAACTGGAGAACAACCTACGAGTTAACGAAGAGCCTTTAGTAGTGAAAACATCGTCGGGCAATGTCCGGTGGCTCCTCCAAGTCCACGTTTGGAATATCGCAACGATTCAAATCCTGACTATCACTGAAAAGCAAGTCTAGAACAAGAATTGTTCCTAAAAGATGTCGGACTACATCAACAGACCAATAACTCAATTGCGATTAATTAAGAGCAAATAGGACTAGTCAGGGACCGCCACGAAGTAACTTAACCTTCTTTCATATCTTTCCCCTGCATCACTTGTTTGCCATCAAGCGCCACACCGGTTTTCTTCCTGATTGCCATCCTCTCTTCTGATCTCCTCCCAATAATGATGCTCTACACCCATCGTCTATAATGAGCCCACCATCAGCACAATCAAAATGACAACGGCAGCACCAAACGTTCCCTCATCCGGGGTCCCCAAACGAAAACCCCTCCCCACAGTCGCCGTCGCGCCAACGCCATTAACGGACTCGTCGAGCGACCTTGAAAAATCCACCACCGAACCCGCCATCGTCTTCGCGCCCAGTGCCCAACCAGCAGCAACACTTCACCACCCCCCGCGACAATGGCTCGGGCAATCGCAATGGCAAGCGCTACAATCGAAATGGAGTTTTTACTCGACTAAGAAAAAGCGGTTTATCCTCGGTGCATTCGCTGCAATACTGGTGCTAATCGCCCTCATCATCGGTCTCGCTGTGGGGTTGACGCAACGTCACGGAAAGGGGTAAGTTGGTCCCTGAATATCAGCCCGAAATCCGGGGTCGCGCTTAGAATTCTTTACGTATTTGCAATTGCATTGCATTTGCACGCCCATCCATCCATTCATCCCTTGCGTCACTTTCCGTTTGCTTTTCTTCCCGTCTATTAATCACCTGTTTTTCTTTGCACAGATCATCAGAAGAAATCCCTAGCACTGATAGCAATGCTAACAATGACTCGAATAACGACGACAGCTCCGAGAACCTTCCCCTCCCTACCTCCAACGGAGGGCCTTACACAGGCGATCTTACATACTACGACCCTGGGCTTGGATCATGCGGAATAGAGAGTACCGCGTCAGAGAAGATCTGTGCTGTCTCCCATGTCGTCTTCGATGCGGCGCTAACCTCGGCGAATCCGAACGAGAATCCACTCTGCGGGCTGAAATTGAGGATACGCAGGGGTGAGAAGACGGTTGATGTGGCGGTTGTTGATCGATGTATGTTTTCCCGCGGGTCATGTGCGCTATCTCATGGTATGTGGATAAGCGCTAACTTCGTTCTTCTATGCAGGCCCCGGGTGCAACGTCAACGATTTGGATGTCTCTTCCTCCGTCTTTGAGGAGTTGGGCGATTTGGCGGAAGGACGAGTGTTGGTGGATTGGTCGTGGTTGGATGCAACCCCTGCCTCGATAACATGATTCACGACCCTAGCTTGCTTTGTTGATTCCCATGTGTGCAGTTTCCATATACCCCTATCGTTTCTATAGTTATAGTTTACTCTGCTTACATGAGTTTGTCGCGGAGTCCTCAATAATCAGGCCACTCGGGATCGACTTGCTCTCGCCAGGAGCGGAATCCTCCCTTAATATCGACGATGAGACGTTCGCCTCCGCGGTGCAGTCCTAGATCCTTCAGCCTCCTGACCGCGGTTTGTGAATCGTTACCTTGCCGACAGACGACATATATGGGATTCTTCGAGTCTGCAGCGATTTCAGACGGCAGCCATGAGGGAAGTGGCGTTGAGCCATCATCCTCCTCCGAAGCAGCAGTGGGTGTCGAAGCGAGTATCTGGGAGAATGGGATGTTGATGCTGTTGTCCAGGCTGCAGATATCGAATTGCACTTTCTCCCGTACATCGAGAATATGCCTACCCGCAACGGTGCTGTGGTTCTCGCGATACTCCAGCGGGGTGATACGCTCTTCTGGAGAAAGCGCACCTTCCAAGCCTGCGGTTCCGCAGAAAAAAACATAGTCCATTGACCCGGACTTAACGCTCTCCAAAGTTACGCTGGCCTCAGCAGAGCACACCGCACAAGTAGGACGTCGAGATCGTAACTTGATCGTTCGGAACTGTGGTGACGAATATGCCGAGAATATAAGCAGCGACGGCGGAGCCGGTTCTTTTGTTACAACATCACTCGTAAGGACCTTGATTGCTTCCAAGGCCTGCAGAACACCCATAGTGCCAACCACTGGACCCAGTATACCTCCATCTGCACAGCTTGTGATACTATTCGCCGGTGGCGGCCTGGGAAAGACACAGCGATAACACGGGGCCCCCGTTTTGTCACCCTGCGGTCGAGGAGGATTGTTCAACACCATGAGCTGGCCTTCGGTTCGTAACGCGGATGCTGACACCAAGGGCTTCCCCAGGAGTACCGCTGTATCCGAAATCAGGTAGCGAGTAGCAGGGTTATCCGTGCAGTCGAGGATCAGGTCGTAGTGCTTGAAAATATCCGCCGATTCTTGTGGTGCGAGGTGGGCTCGGTGCGCAATGTACGTCGGGTGCGGATTCAATCTAACATTACACAATAATTAGCCCGCGACCAATAGACGTCCCGAAGGTATCAGGACTTACTCTTGTAGATACTCAATTGCACTGTCAACTTTGAACTTTCCCACGTTCTTGCTCCTGTGCAGGACTTGGCGATGGAGGTTCGAGGATTCAACCGTGTCCCCGTCAACGAGCCCCAATGTGCCGACCCCAGCGCCAGCAAGGTAAAGTGCGGCCGGGCAACCCAACCCTCCTGCGCCGACTATCAACACCTTCGCTTTTCGGAGTTTGAGTTGTCCTGTGCGTTGAAAAAGACCCATTTAGTCCGTGTTCTTCCAATTGAACAGATTGAAAGTTTTCACCTTGCAAACCCACTTGCGGCACGATCATTTGTCTCCCATATCGCCTGTACTCCTCCCCGAGTAATGGCCATTTTCTCTCCGGTCGCGTCTCAGTCTGTCTTGGTCCGACGTTAATCGTCTTGCTTGCTGATTCCTCGGCGTCCCGAAGCTCACGCTTGAGCTTTGCTAACTGGGCTTCTGTGGCGGCGATCTGCGAGCGCAAAGAAGCGCACTTAGTGTCAAGGTCCTCCATGGATAGCAGACACGTAATGGATAAGTATGAGAGAGACGTAACTCGGAAGGAGGGGGGGAAGAAAAGAGCTCTGGAGCAGATGTCCCACGTCTTATCACCAAATCAACGCTAACCCTTTCCAGGGAAATCAATCAAAGAGCTGATGTGGAAAGGCGCGGTGGCCATCAGCGTCCTAGGTACCTACTCCGGAGTACAGCTCACTTTGCAAGGTCAACCCAGGATAGAAATCTTCAGGATGGAAACAAACGAGCAAAAAAAAAAAAAGCGTGACCGACCGATACGGACGCATGCATGCCGCATCATGGGCAAAAAGACCAAAAAGCAAATGACAAGAGAGGGATTCGAACCCTCGCCCCTTTCGAGACACGGAAACCTGACACGAAATCGCGTCGAAGAGGTCCAGCTTGGTACGCCCTGAACCGTGCGCCTTAGACCACTCGGCCATCTTGCCTATTTGGTGCTTAGTTTGGAAAATAAAAGGCTAGACAAGCCTTACCCAAAAGGTAGGGGTAAAAACAGGCAAAGGCAAAAAAATAATGACAAGAGAGGGATTCGAACCCTCGTCCCTTTCGAGACACGGAAACCTTTGATACGAACACGTATCAAGAATAAGGTCCAGCTTGGTATGCCTGAACCGTGCGCCTTAGACCACTCGGCCATCTTGCCAACATTTAATAATGAGAGCAATTTCTATGCTTACCGCCCTAAACTTGCCTCGCTAAAAATTATTAGTTAACATACTTAGTAGCTGGTTCGTAGAGACCCTTGTTGGAGCCTGTACTTAAGGATTTATATATACGACTCCAACTCTGACATGTTATTGCCTATTGGTATATATCGTCAAGCTGGTAAACATAGTACTAGGATCCAGTCACAGATCATTTCCCGTGGATTTATCTCTTTGTGATGCCATAGATGTAGTCCTGTAATTGCGGGGGATGAGATCCCATCCTAGTGATGGTTTGCCGGGATCAAGCTGCCGGCATCATAATATCTATTCTGGCATGTTTGTTTAATATCACCAAGCCAAGCAGTAGCAAAGGACTGTAAATGGATGCCTGTGTCACAGTATCTCTTTGTATACATGCCATACCCTATGTGTCAGTGGTTAGGCTGTCTTTAAGGCTTATCAAAAGACTTATTATCCACTCTTCTAGTAGCATTGCATGTAACTCAACTAGAAATCAAGCTTTAGCCTATGGGAAATAACCTAGAAAAGGTATAATATTATGGGGTTTTTAGAGTTAGTGAGCTCTCTATTTTTCTTACAAGCTATACATGGCTATGCACAGTGTTTTGTTTACGCACAGCTTGTTTCTAAACAACTCAGACAAGGGTAGAGGTCATTTACCTCAGTCAATCCAGCTGTTGCTCCTAACTATGACCTTGCACTTGAGGCACAGAAGAAAAAGAATTTCCTTCTTTGGGGACTTTCCATCTACTTTTCGTCGCCCACATTTTAGTCTCGCTCGCCCAAGCCCTCCACACAACCTTAACACTCATCTTACCCACTCAGCCTAAGTCAAACATGGATACCTCAGAAGGTGATGGCCCCGATAGTACTCAAAAAAGCTACGCTGTAGACTGCTGTGCTAACTGCGGGGCCGATGGCCATAAGTTGTCAATGTGTCCCTGGATCATTTGCAGAAACTGTCCCCTCCCAGGGCATATCAGAAAGCATTGCCCTCATACAGGCCTATGCGAGCGAGCGATGCTATTCCCTCATCCACGACGTTAGCCGATGTCTATGGAACAAGGCAGAGTTTGATGATATCACATTCATCTCTCTGCCTCACAATGCACCACGAGGTCTACTGCAGGCCCACCCCACTCCCATGACTTCAAGGGTGCGTACCCATTTGCTGAAGTCCAAGCCTCTCTCTAAATTTCTGTGTGACAGGGTATATTGAAAGATTTATCATCACAGGAAAGATTATATGGGCACCAAGATAGCATGTCCGTTAACAGTGGAAGCCAACCGAGTCTTGTCATCGACGGAGCCGATGAAGAAAGCTCCAATGTAAGTCCTCTAGTAGCACTTGACCCCCGGACAGTCGAGAGACTAACGTACTTCGAAGGCATGTGTTTTGTTGGAGCATAGTATCGTGTTTCCTGTGCTGCGGCCCCTAATTGTACGCTTAGTCGAAGGTCTTTGGGGCGAAGAGTGGAATAACCACGTTGTACTACCCTATTATGGAATGATCGAAATGTCTGGCGGGAACGAAGAAGTTGTTAGGGTGGTCTGGGAAAGTATTTCTACTTAAGTGAAAGCGCTTCAAGGCAAGACGATAACACCCAAAGAGTACGTCCTTCTTCGACCCGACGCACCCCTTTATTGAAACATTCAGCGAAGTGGATTTTAAAGATGCAATAACTAGACCAGATCAGAGATACCCAGGATTACTTCCTGACCTGGCTCAGAGAAAGCGGTTATCTGGATTATGTCACGGACGACCGTAGCCCCGGATACTGGAGGCCGTACGCAGAGCAGACAGCCGACTCCAGGATCAGGTTACACCAGCACCTCACCACGGCAGGCAAAGGCAATCGAGAAACTTTACACTGTTACATTGTGTCGGAAGGCCAGAGCCATCGCAAAATGAACCATCTTCGGCTATGGAGCTTACCTGATGATGTGGTCGCCGATACAAACGCAAAGCAGTCCCGGCTTCTTTAAACAACATTCTTGAGACCTTGATGTGTCGGACTTTTCAGAGCCTGCAGCCACCGGAGTTGGAGTTGCTTTGTGGGAAAGGTGTCTATTCAATCTTAGGACTCAATATCCTACCCCCGTTCCTCCAGGGAGTCTCGTTGACTATACCAACAAGAGTCCGATATGTTGACCAGTGCCTCCAATCCGCGGATGGAGAGATCCAAGCCTAGCCAGCTGAGAGGAAATTGCAACGGGCAGTGGAACGCAGTAGACTGAGAAATCGGGGGAAGAAACAGGAACCCTATTGGCGCCAGCCCAAGTGTTTAGATGCTCTCAGGCAGAGCATTCTGGAATCTGAAATCAGCGAGACTCTTGTTTGGCAAGGAGGTCCGCAAAGTCCAGGCAAACCATCTGCGACAGACATCACCAGACTTTTTATAAGAGCTCAGGGGCTAGAATCCGCTCCACCGACACCCGTGATCCGACCGTTCGGGACTCTCAATGCGCGAGTAGGGGCTATCCTTGACCCATGTCCAGTCATCCAATCCGAAAACTCTTACAATATTGAGCAGTCTATTGCCGCGCTCCCATCGTCCCTCATCTTTCAGATTGGCTGCCACAGTTACAAAGACAACCGACATCTACGGCTTTACTATTGCCACCCGACTCGTGGGAAAAGAGATTATCCTGCGTTCCTGGTCCGAAGGAGAAAATCTGGCGGAACAAATGACAATAAATTCGATAACACCGAGCATTCACGAGTGGTTTTATTTAAAAGAAATCACAAACGACAAAGACATCCAATTGTTTGAGGAGTTGGGGGGGCTCGCTTTCACGCGGCGCATTCCTCCCACTATGCACCCTATCCCGGGTCAATCACCTCAGACGAGACCGCCCAAGGCCACAACTCCTTGAGGAGACTATCCGCAAGAATAAAGGGCCAGTATTTGACAAATATATCCTTGAAAAATGCCGGCTGTTATATGCTCGCTTAACTAACTCAGACTCTCTCTTCTTGGAGGATGAATGTTCAGCAATACCGAGCACTCCCGGATTGGGAACAGGGGATGCAATCGAAAAATCGGAGGATTCGCAACAGTTTCTTGAGCCTGAAGAGCTTGAAGAGCTTCTCCAAGAGTCACACGATTACAGACACCCTTCCACAGATCTAACTCTTTCCGATGCGGATTTCCAACATACTGCGGAATCCGTCTCCATCTCAAGGCCTTTGTACACCCTGGCTAAACAAGAAGATATGGAATGAGAGAGCCTCCTACGTGGTAAATTTTTCAAGGGTTATATATTTGACCGTCCAAAATCTCTATACCAGATTTGGGCATTGAAGCATATGCTCACCGTTGTGTTCTCCCAGGATGATGTAAACCTGAAGGAAGGCTTCGTTCTACAAGCGCTGGTCAGTCCTCCTGGTACCATTCATCCATTTGCATATGTTACTCATGCACATCCTAGTGATCCTGCGACTCGAGTAGCGGTCAAGGTTACGGGGATGAGAAATTCTGGTGAAAAGTTCTCTCTCTACCCTCGCCAGCCAGAACAGTCATGGAAGGCCCCCATGAGATTGAACGCCGTGTTTGATTGGTTCTCTGGAGCAAGCCTTGAACAGATCGCAATCAGAAACATCCCTAGAAGATACCTGTACATCAGTAAAAAGGACTTCCAGCGGACCGGGGCTATGCAGCTTGCTGATTTCGTCCAAGGAGGATTCACAGATGGCAGTCTTTCTGAACAGAAAACCGCACTGTGGGCGGTAGAACAATCAAAAAAATTAGCTGAAAAAGATGAACCATTGGGCGATGAGGAAGAGAGTGAATGAGATTAGACTGGGCATCTAGGCTTGTACCTAGGAATCCACCCTAGTTCTTAGCTTGTGCAGACCAGCATTTACTTTACTCAGACATTTAAATGTGTCCTATCTGTGCCTTGTCTAGATCACCACGCTTAAATAAGCAGACGGCGTGCGTTAAAAGCCTTCTGGTGGGTATCCAGGTCGAAGGTGGCCAGAGACATCTGGTTCATGTACAATCATATTACACCCCAGAATTTTCATAGTTTAGGACAGACTTATCCTCGTAGTGTCGATGCAAAATGTTTGAGGGGTTGTTGATAGTTCGCTGGCTGTTCAAGGAGATATAGAGGGCAATGTTCGGCTTTGCGAAGGCCTCTGCATATTCCATCCATCACATGATCGTGGAGGCTTCCTGGGACCTGGGGTACGATTGGTTATTCAAGAATGTCGCTGATAACTATCTCCATGCGGCATATGCGGTTGTTCCCTTTTATCTTTTATTTTCTGTTGGCGGCGTTGTGATATATAATTTCCTTCACCCGAGGTGCGGGTGGGATTTGAACCCTCCCCCGTCAATTATGTCAAGAACAACCCAGAAGGGTATATAGACCAGAAAAAAAAAAACATTAATAACGAGGGTACATCAATATCGAGTCCCAACTCCCTCCGTTGGTATAGCTTGCTACCAAGTTGACGTAGTGTTGTTGCTAGCATTATCACACAATCCTTCAATTGGATTAATAACCATATATGTATTTAAAATCATTAAATGTCAATATTGGCAAGATGGCCGAGTGGTCTAAGGCGCACGGTTCAGGCGTACCAAGCTGGACCTATTTGATGCGACTAGTCGTATCAGGTTTCCGTGTCTCGAAAGGGGCGAGGGTTCGAATCCCTCTCTTGTCAAAGATATTTTTTGTCGCTGGTGATTCATTCCCGCTTCCCTACCACTAACTACTTATATCAGGGCCTACTAGTAACCAACTCCCTTTGTAAACCGTTTCCGCTCGTCGAAGAACTTGACCTCATCCTCGGTGAACAATCTCCCTTCCTTCTCAGCCTTGATCCGCTGTCGACGGATTCGATGAACGTCCCACTCCAGATTACGCGTCAAATACCATGAAAGGCAGTTGAAGAGGAAGCAGCCGCCGAGCGCTCCAACACAAATCGCATAAGATGTTCGGTAACCATCGGCGGCGAACTTTGATCTGAAGATCTGTGGTCCGATTACGCCACCCAGCTGGCCTACGCCCGACTGCAAACCCATGGCGAAGGCAGTTCCGGTAGTCCCTCGGAGAGACGAAGTTCGCCATGCCCAGAACGGAACAGCTAAACATGCGGAGAACATGGACCCCAAAACACAGGCTGTGTAAATCGCGCCTCGAGCGCGCGAGGCAAGGAAAATGGAGAACGTGATGATTTCCAGGGCGACAATAATGAGCGTCAGGACAGGTCGTGGAAGGAAGGCACGCTTGAGCAACCAAGCCGCGACAATCAGCGCAATGATGCCGGCTGCAGCTGGTGGAATCATGAGGAGCTGGTTTCGAGGTAGTCCAGCGAAGCCCAGGTTCGTCACGATGGTTGGAAGAAACCAGGTGAGACCAAATCCGCCTGTGTTCATGCACACCTGGGCCATCATGAAAGACCACATTCGCAAGTCTTTGAGTGTTTCAATGGCCTCTGCCCAGGAGAAGGAGGCGTCTCGAGTCCTTGGTGCGTTCTCTGTCAGACGTAGTTCAACGAACTCTTGTTCACGCGGTGTGAGCCATTTTTCTGTTCTTGGAGATTTGGGATAGTCTGGGTAGACAACCCAGATTAGACCGGCGAAGGCCATAGTCGCGACACCTTCAATCAAGAAAACCCTAACACTGTCAGTGGCGAGTTACTAGCGAATGCATGTCTAGAGTTGCATACCATTGCCACGAGCTAAGGCCTTGCTTCCCATCCAAGTATGCGATCCCGTACACAAGGAGTGAGCCAAGAACACCAGCTAGGTTGAAGATACCAAAAAGCCACATTATGGGCTTTCCCATCTCGTCACTTCGGTACCAGTTGCACAGATGTGTTATGAGACTCGGAAAAAGACCAGCCTCTGCGAGGCCAAGAAAGAAACGGGCCGCATATAGCCCTTCTTTATTGTGCACTGCTGCGTGGCAGGCTAGGACCAAGCCCCATAGGAAGCAGATTCTCGTCTGGAAGACACGCGGCGTCATGAGCTTCAAAAACAAGTTACTGGGCAGCTCGAAAATGATATATGAGATCTGACTTGTTAGCACATATAAAGCGCATGCCGCACTGTCGCAAAATGAAAGATCACCCTACTTACATAGTAGATGGACTGCACCCAATTGTACTGATCCGATGTCATCTTCAGCTGGACCAAAATGTTCGTGGGTTGGTCAACAGCGAGCACTTTTACACTGGCTGCATTGTTGACATCAATCTAACAAGTGTAAGCTTTCAATGACCTTATGATTCCACACAGAGACCTCCTAACCTGTTTCACCAAGTATATGACTCCAGCCATTATCAGGATGCGACGATCAATCTTGCGAATAATCTTTTTTTGCTCGGCCGGCGTGAAGGTATCGAGAAAAGCGACACGATTATCATCGACAGCATCTGTATGAGCACGAACTACGGCGGCAGAAGATTCGCCATTGTTCTTCGAGCCCGGAGCATCGCGAACTGCGTGTTCGACATCAGTTTCTGTGGATGAGCCCCGTTGGGCGCCGCCGAAGCGGAGGCTGTCCAAAAGTCCCATTATCGAGAAAACTGAGGTGAATTAGAAATACGACTTCCTCCGGATTGCTTTTGTCGCCCTTTATTTACACCTCTCGCTTCTGTCGCCATCTCGAGGCTTCTTGCGTATGGAGCTACTGCGGAGAGAGCAACAGTATTTTTGACGTGGCGGCGACCTCCACTGACTCGTGGATGGGAGAGGAGTTGGAGACGATTGAAGCTTGTAGGGATAAATTTAAGCTAGCGCTGCGCGGGATTTGGACCGCTGCCCAGCTGCTGGGACTGAGGCCGATTAATTTGCCCAATTGGGTAAATCTGGATGTCGTTGGAATCACGACATCTGACGCCTTAGCGATCGCCTGATTCGCTCATGTTGCATCGGAGTCTATATGATTTGGTTAACTCCAACAATAAGTATGGCCTCCATACTGAAATTCAAGAACAAAGAGACATATTCTCTTGTCGATCGTCATGCCTCTAAGGGTTGCCGTTATCGGCGCTGGGGTAGGAGGGCTCACTCTAGCAGTTGCCCTCCAGTCCAACTCAAATCTCGACGTACAAGTCTATGAGCGCGCTACAGAGCTAAAGGAAATTGGGGCCTTAGTTGGGGTCGGCCCTAATGCCCTTCGCACATTAGAGAAGCTCGGGGTGTCAGATGTTCTCACAGATGAGGTTGGTTGGAGAAGTCCAAGCGGTTCGTCCCTTCTGACACCCATGGCATCGTCAAGAAAATGCTGACTCGTCACCCAGGTATCCCTATGATATTCAAGTAGGAAATGAATCTCTGGCAACCATTACTTCATTTGCTGATGTTCTTAGGCATTGGCAGACGGGAGAACTTCTGAGCATTGATCAATACCACGATGTACCGGATCATCGTCATCACTACGCGCGCATGCATCGTGCAAAGCTGCAGCAAGCCTTGTTGAAACGTATTTCGCGAGACATTATTCACCTAGGCAAGAAGGCCGACTCTATCAAGGCTATTAGGGAAGAAGGCGTCATAGTCAAGTTCACCGACGGAACAAGCATTAAGGCCGATGTTGTCATTGGAGCTGATGGCATAAAATCTGTACTGACCTCAAAACCGTATACTATGTCCTGAGGAGCCCTAACATGCATTAGAAAATCCGACATGCGTTTATCCCAGACCACCAATTGACGTGGCTAGGCGACGTCGTTCTGCGATCGACGTTTGATTATTCATTGGTGGAAGATATCAAGGAGATTCCACAGGATTCATCTCACTTTGTAGGTGCAAAGTTCTTGCTGCTGGAACGTCTGCTGACTCTCGGAAAGTCTGGTCCAAATGGCTTCTTTTTCGGTACTAGACTCGGCTCTAATGGATTCGGCGTAACGGCTTCGTTTCCTGTTGATCTGAAGAACGATGACAAGTACAAAGAGCCCGTGTGGAACGCACCAGCAAGCGTTGGCACTCTGCGCGAGCGATTCAAGGTATAATTTCTTAAGCTCCAATGATTTGAATACCATCTGACGAGCATAGGATTGGGCTCCTGTCGTTCCAAAGATTATTGACCGAGTGCCCTGGGTTCGGCAATATGCAAATGTTGCCGGCGCGGAACTCGAACAATGGAGCTTCGAAGACCGCGTAACTTTGTTAGGCGACGCGGCACATACGCACGGCGGTGCATTTGCAGCAGGCGTTGGGCTAGCGATTGACGATGCTTATGCTTTGGGACTCGCTTTTGAGCATATTTTGCCTTCCGCGGCGTCATCCGAGGCCTTATCGCCTCCGCAAATTCGAGAGATATTCGATCTGTATGAGGCTACTCGGCGGCCACATACCAGAAAAGTCCTTGCATTTGTCCATGAAAGCCGAGCCAAGACTTCTGATCGCCTACGAAAGTTCTTCGCTGGACAACCAGAGTCGGATGAGGACTTTCGCTACCGCCTCACGCATCGGGGAGATCCTGTGTGGGTGAATGAGCACAACGTCGAAGCTGCGTTCAAGAAGGTACTGGAGGACAGGGCCAAAGGACAGACGAAGCCGGGTGCATTAGCCCAAGGGCAAGTGGAGGAGCAATCTAGACTGTAATCGGGAGACAGAATATTGGAATGCCAGTCTGCAAGGGTGGCTGGTTGCACGTGAGAAGGCGACGGGATGTCGTGATGCTTTCGGCTTATCTTGCATTGGATCGCGACATCTCCCATCAGTGTTATGTAACCGCCAGCTGCAGCCAGCCTTGCCTCGCTTTTCATCGATTTCAGAGACCTTTTCCCTTTCATATGTAACAATGTCACAACCACAATGCGCAAACGACGATTTACCGCCGACGAGGGCTCCTTTCTGCGATTTCGTGTCTCGCAAGGGCCACCGACTGCGAACGAAGGAGAGCATCGTCCGACGAAAAGCGCCCGTATAGAAAATGATGAAGAGCTTCCTCAGACAGCAAAAGCAGCTTGTTATCGCTGTAGACGCATCAAGAAGAAATGTTGTCGTTCTCTCCCTGAATGCAAAACATGTGTGCTTGCCGGGGAGACCTGTTCCTTCCCCGAAAATGAACAGTCGGCAGCAACAACAAAAGAACTCAGCGAGCTTCGCCAGCAAGTTCAATGGCTATCTCAGTGTGTCGAAAACCTGAAGCCACAGCTGCGGCCGCAGCCTGAAGATTCTCTTCCTGCTTCGGACAAAATACCGCAACAACTTAATATTGGCCAACAGACCCCGAGGGGCAGCATCTCGGTTTTCAGTCCTGAAAGCGCCCATTCCACAGATACCCGGACGAATCAGACTATTTTGTCACCACCGCAGTACATATTGGAGGACTTTCAAGTTCAACGATATGTGGACGCCTACTTCAGCTATGTCCACAAAGCATCACCGTTTTTGAACAAATTTCGCGCTATGGAAGAGGTCGATGCATGGATGCGCTCCCCAGAACCGAGGGAGGGGATTCCTACGAAGCTCTACATGCTAGCTGCAATTGGTTGTGCGGCCTTAAACCACGCTGGACGTGTTCCTGACGAGGTGACCGAAAGAATATCAGTCCCATATCACGACATCATTTGCCGCTGCTTGGATACAACAGAGGTTGAATCTGTTGAGGTCCTCCTGCTTTTGGCATTATATTCCGTGTACGACCCTAACGGAATGTCGCCGTGGGTTTTGACCGGCATCCTAGGCCGACAAGCCATTGCCTTAGGCCTTAACCGCCGGCCACGCTCAGAGAGCGGGTTGAGTCTGGCTGAAACAGAGCGTCGTCACAGATTGTTTTGGAGCAGTTTCGAGATAGACCGAGTAGTCGCCTCGGTATATGGCCTACCTGTTGCCATAAATGATGAGAACATCAATTTGCCGCTACCGGGAGTAACGGTCGAAGAGTACGCCGACAGTGAGCAGGATTACTATACGCAGATTCTACAAATGTCTCGAAGCATTGTCGCCTTTCGAGAGCTCGAGGGAAGAGTGCTACAGAGGATACATTTGTGCAACGCGTCGACAGTGGCAACCCTGAGCCACAGAGACCGCCGGGCCATAATTGACGACTTTCGCTCTCAGATTGATGACTGGTATGCCCAGGGGTGCTTACTATCGCGAGCGGAGAATAAAAATATCCCCCCGCATAACACGATCCCATGGCTGAATGTGCACTATTATCACATTCTCATGCTGCTATGCAGTCCATCGCAATTCAATTCGACCTTGTCAAGGACACAGCTACTCGACCTTCGCAGGGCGATTCGGCAGTACGTGAATTGCAGTACGGTGCAGCTACGTCAAGGAAAGCTATCTCTTAACAAGATTACAGTTAATAGACTACTAGTCATCTGCGTCATTCTTTTGTTCTGCCACGAGCAGATTGGTTTGGACTCCGATACTCCAGGGGACATAACACTATGTATAGAAATCCTGGCTGCGTTTCCTCAGCGTTGGGTTATTGCCAAGCGTGGTTTAGCCATCTACCGCCGGTTGCAAGCATCATTGATGCCTCAGTCTCGTCAATTTCCGTCGGCCGTAGCAGGGTATCACTTAGGAACAGTCTCCAATACTCACCCCGTCCCCAGTACCGGCGAAGCCCCAGAGTGGGTCAGGCAGGATGCTCTCGCTATCATGCGGGAGGCTCTAGGACCATCCAGCGCTTACACTAGTTATCTTGAGCAGGTGATGACTCAGGATACAGACGATGCTCCTCAAATGAGCAAACCCTGGGATGCACGTGGAGCTCCACATGGCGAGGGTCAAGGTACTGTGAGAAGTTTGGTCCCTTCGCCACAGTCATCTTCAACGGATATTGCGTTTGGATTAGACTCGCTGTGACAATAATCAAGACATATTGCGATTACTATTCCACACATTATTACCGGCCTCTCCTGTGTCAGTCAGGATATCGATATAGCACGCCACGATGGACGATAAGGCGTCATATTACCCCGGCCAGCAGATCGCCCAATTAGGAAAATAGCGTCGGGGTCAACCCCGCGTCAGTATACACCAAAGTAGAGACTCGTATTGGAGATCATGAGGGAAGAGGCTACAGAGGCTACAGAGGCTACCTGTGCTTAAGAAGGGTATCTCCTGTCATGTATACAATTGAACTCTTTTCAACATCGACGATGTCTTCCGACCATGAGATATTTACACCGGACACTTCTGACCATGAGTCGCTGGGTGCTACATCTAACTATACTCCACAGGATCAACCATACAACCCATATCCACCTGTCAGGGTGAGCTCAAACCCTTGAAATGTATTGAGTTTCAAAGCTAACAATCTGTTCCAGCTGATCATTGTAGGTGCCGGAATTGGAGGCATCGCCGCCTCAATACTCATATCACGAAAAGTGAGGAATTTGTCCTACATTGTTTACGACCGGAATCATACTGTCGTACGCTCTTCCTATATCCCCAAGAACTCTCATCGCACCAAACTTACCATCTACAAGGGCGGGACATGGACGCAGAATCGGTATCCCGGCGTGAGATGTGATGTCCCTTCACATGCATACCGTAGGCCTTATGGACCTCTCCTTCCCATTGATTAAATGGCTAATCAATGCGGTGCAGAACTTACTTTTGCCCCTAACCCGCGATGGTCGCAGTACTATGCACCGGGGTCAGAAATCCGGGAATACTATGAGCAAGTGGTCAACCAGTATGGCGTCAAAGAGCACCTACGTCTTCGACATGAAGTACAGCGTGCAGAATGGTCCGATGAAGAGTCACAATGGAAAGTCGAGATCAAAAACCTTGATACGGGTGAAATATTAATGGAGACGGCTCATTTCTTCGTCTCAGCCGCTGGTCGGCTCAACATTCCCAAGATGCCCGACATCTCGGGCCTGCAAGATTTTCGGGGCCATATTTGCCATACCGCGGCCTGGGACACAAATTTCGACTACCTAGGGAAGAAGCTCGCGGTGATAGGTAATGGCGCCAGCGGGCAACAAGTCCTATCAAATACTATTGCTGGAGCTGCCCACGTCGACCACTATGTCCGTTCAAAACAGTGGATCACTCCCAAGTTTGCCGATAACTTTGTGGGCGCGACATCGGATCATCCAGGCGGACGCGATTTTACAGAAGCAGAGAAAGACAGCCTCGAAAACGACCCCAAGGCATACCTTGAATTCCGGCAGAATCTTGAAAAGAACCTTCACGGTGGCCTCAAGTTCTACATCACAGGGAGTAAAGAGAATGATGCCGGTCGCGCAAAATGTCTGGAAACAATGCTCACACGGGTAGGGGCGACGAAGAATTCCTCCAGAAGATCCTACCAGACTACCCGCCAGGCTGTAAGCGAATAACCCCGTCTCCGGGATACCTCGAAGCCCTCATTACCCCGAAAGTAACATACATCGACTCTCCCATCACACGCATCACGGCAACAGGGATAACGACGGCCGATAACCAGCACCGAGAAGTCGACGCGATAATCGCAGCCACTGGGTTTCAAAATGGCTTCCTCCCGCTATTTCCAACAATCGGCAAAAACGGCATCGACCTTTCCCGGGAATGGGCCGCAGACGGGCACATCGGCTTCCCAGAAACGTACTTTGGCGTTATGGCCCCGGACATGCCGAACTGGTTCGCCGTCCTGCAAGCCCAATCCTACTCTGCCGGCGGCACCGTCCCACTGCAGTGTGAAACTTCCGCGACGTACATTGCGAAAGTGATTCGCAAAGTACAGAGCCAGGGATACGCTTTTGTCTCGCCTTCACACGAGGCCACGGCCGACTTTAACGAAGTGGTCTCCCGCTTCTTTGACGATAAAGCCCTCAGCGCGTCGTGCAATAGCTGGATGAAGATGGGCCCGGGACGATCGAGGAATCTGGTCTGGTGGCCGGGCACGGCACTTCATCGGATGGGCATCAGTCGGGACCCGCGCTGGGAGGATTTTGTCTTTGGGAGGGCTAAAGAAACAAAGGTAAATCGGTTTGCTTACTTCGGGAATGGGTGGACGGAGAGAGAGAGGGTTGGTGGTGTGGAGAGCATTACGAATTATTTGAAGGAGGCTGATAAGGGTAATTTGGCAACCCTGCATGAGGCTTGGAATGAGTAGTAGTATTAGAATTATCGACTTGTGATACCTTTTTTTTTGGAATTAACGGGACTTATGAATGATGTATACAGGCCAGGATAGTGACAGGGTTCGCGCCTCCTTCGAGACTCTGCTCACAAGGCCGGAATCTTAGTTGAGCACATCTCAACTTCTTGAATAATTTGGCAAACAAGAAGTCCGATTCCGCAAGGTGTCCTGCACATCCTTCAACTCCATCCTTGGCTCAACAACACGCTTCAATTTCCCCCTTGACAATGTCTCCTGCTCAAACGCATACGCCATCGCAATCAACGACTCCTCGCTCCATTTCGGCCCCAAAAAGCTAATACCTAGTGGAATCCCCGAAGCCACGTTAACGAGGTCACCGCGCTCACTGAGCTGGACGGATATATCGGCTGGGAATGCCTCGAACGGGACTGTGATGACCGGGGAGCCAATGATCCCCGGAATGTCGCCGGCTAGATATGTAGGTAGGATAACCGCATCCAGGTTATCGCGCGACAGGGCGCCGAGGAGGCCGCCTTCTTCGCCGAGGTAGAGAGCTTGTTGGTACACCGGCCAGAACCCCGGGGATGTATTGTCCATGCCGGCGATCAGCGCCATGTCCCAGAGATCGGTGTCCCGTGCTGGATAGTCTTCTTCGGGACTGCGTTGGGTAAAATCGCGTATGTCTGAGAGCCCCTGTAGGTTTTTTGGATTGCTGGTTAGGGCTGAGAGGTAGGCTCGTAAGCCGCTCAGCATGTCGGCAGCTAGAACTTGGGCCGGCGCTACGCTGCGTCGATAATCGTCGTAGGATGTGAAGTTTGTGTCTTCGACGACTGTTGCTCCAGCTTTTTTGAGCACTTCCACGGCTCTTTTGAAGGATGATACGATTGGGCCGGCGGCATCCTCTAGGTTGACGGGCAGTGTCTCAATGACGTTTCGAGGGATACCGATGCGCTTTCCCTGAAGGCCGGCCGAATTGCAGGCTGCAAGATAGTCGGGATAGTTATCAGAGAAAGGTGCGGCCAGAGTATAATTATCCTTTTCATCCTTTCCTACAATGGCTTGTAGTACCATTGCGGCATCGCGTACCGTTCTCGTCATCGGTCCAATGGTATCCGCTCGCTCGCTGATGGGGATTGCCATGTGCCACGATGTGAGACCGACAGTCGGTTTGATGCCGACAATATTGCTCTTTTCGCTAGGAAGAATAATGCTACCCCTCGTCTTAAGCGATGCGCATTACTTGTTAGCATTGGTCCCACAGGCTTGAAGTTCGCGATACTCACTTCGGTACCAAGAGCTGCAAATGCAAGGCTTAGATCGGTAGCCACTGCGCTGCCACTTGAACTTCCCAGAGGATCTTGTCGCTCATGGTATGCAGCGTATGTCTGGCCACCTCTTGCATTCCAACCGTCTGATAGATGCCTTGACCGGGTATTTGCCCATTCTGACATGCTTGTCTTGCCGAGGATAATTGCGCCGCTGTTCCTAAGCTTCTTGACCACTGTGGCGTCTTCCCGAATTTTCGACCCGACCAGTGCATAGGAGCCAGCTACAAAGCAATGTATTAGATATAGATAAATGTCGCCTTCGGGGTAACCACTAACTTACCTGCGGTTTCCATCAGATCGTCCGTGCCGATAAGATCCTTAACGAGAATAGGAAGTCCATGAAGTGGGCTAGCAATTATTAAATCAGCAATATCCAGAGAGCTATCCCAGCCTGGTATACGTAGATGCGTACCCACGAGTACTCCCTTGGCGTCTTTCAATGTCTAGCTCTCCCGCAATTTTCAAAGCATCCGGATTGACCTCCAGCACTGCATTGAGATTCGAGTTGACTTCGTTGATGCGTGCTAAATATGCCTATTCTCGGATGAGCTTAGAGAAACAAGTACAGAGAGGGGAGGCTAACCGTGACCAGCTCCACACTGCTGAAGCATCCCCTCTCAAGACCGGTCTGGAGGTCACTTTGGGTGACATCGAGCAGCGACGGAAGGGTACATGCCGGCGGAGCGGGCCTTGAACTGGCGGAGACACTGAGAAGAAGAAACAAAAATGAGCATATGGCATGAAACGGAATCATCGTAAACAGCTTGGCCCAGGGCTCGAATGGGTTCGCAAGCGAAGAGGGCGCTCTTGCCGTTACACATGCCGGGTGCAGTTGCAGGTATTTATGAGAAACGAGAGGAGCTTGACGGACGGCCGCAGCGAGATGATAGACACCTAAAAAGTCGGTGATTTGAAATTCTGGATAGGCGTTTGCAAGAGAGGCTCAGCTGTGTTGGTTATTGAGATGAGACTAAGACCGTGTTGTTGTGTCACCTGCTTGGGCGAACAGTCTGTTTGCTCTTTGAACCGCCAAGTTTCTCTCCTGGAAGTTTGCTTTTCTCCAGGTCGTTCCATGATAATATGGGGATAGATGGTCGCTGATGAGTGTCCGGGTTATTCAAACCTGAATAAAATAAACCGAGGATGCAAGACACCGTCACATCAAACAGGTCTATAAATAGGTGATCTGGGCGGATGGGATTGGAATCCAGCCCCTGCGTTTGCTAAATTCAGACATCCCACTCAGACCTCAAAAAGACTCAGGAGTTCGAACAGAATAATATACTTTCTGACCCGAACAGTTCCAAGGATCGCGGTAATTAGTGCGAGCTTTAGAGGATCAAGATTCAATCTTATCCTATCGCGTGTCGCGGTCGGAATTGTGCGGATATTTATGCCGTGCATAAGCGACCGGAGGAACCGAACGACTCAGCCCTGGTGCGTGGTAGATACGTACTAGTATCATTTTTTAATTTCTCGCAGTCTCTCGATTCTCCTCCCATCAAGGTTCAATCCGCCCCTCTTGCGAAATTGCAAATCTGCAGGTGATTCTGGAGCACCCTGCGCCTGCAGACTGTTATCCTGATTAGAGAATTAGAGACCCAGAGCAGGACTTTCAATGGACAAGCAGTCAGCGCTACTCGGGAAGTGACAGGGATCATGTCCAATGGGTGTCGTCTTTCAGACGAGAGTCCTCGCCTCTTCTTACTGCTTTTGATAACTCCTCCTCCCATCACCATCACGATAGGAGCGGCAAAGCCTCCCCAAGCGATTGGGCAAAATGGCTCACTCCTCCAGAAAACAGCCTCGCCCATCACATGATGGCAGCAATCCTGGAGGCTGAGGTTCAGTTCTTATCACTGACCTGAGGAGTCGGACTCGATCGCATTTCATCCCATCTCACCCACTGCGAAGTAGCCACATCAACATCAGATGGTAAGTGCATTGAACCCCTCTTTGAATCACCCCAGATTTCGGGGGCTAAATCTTCAGGCCACTGCGCACCTCGAATTTCCCTTCCTAGAGGAGGTCTACACCCCACAGGGCTCTCCACTAATTGAGTAAGCCCCATAATCCACCTTTCCCTCGCCTTCCGTCGCTAACATCTTCATCGCCGTTGCCAGCTTCGTCTTCGTCCACGGCCTGAACCCTCGTGCACGAAACGACCATGCTTTCAACACGTGGACTCACGAAAATGGCACCTTCTGGCCTCGGGATTACCTCCCGCAGGATATTCCCAACTCCCGAGTCTTTGTCTATGGCTATAACTCGACTGTCACCGATGCTAGAACCATGTCCACTGCGAGCATCAAGGACCATGCAAATACCCTGCTAAACTTGCTGGATATCGAGCGCAACGAGCAGCTAGTACGTTTCATGAGATACGTCGGGCTTCAAGTCGGTTTCTAACTCCGGTGGTAGGGTGTGAGGTCTCCGAAAATCATCTGGATTGGTCACAGTTTAGGTGGTTTAGTGATCAAGCAGGTAATACCTTCGCAAGAATTGCCGTCGCGAAGTGAGACTAATTCTCAATAGGCCCTACTTAATGCGCATGAAGACAGGAAATACACTGCCATCCGCACCGATACCTCCGGTCTCGTCTTCTTCGGCACTCCGCACCGAGGCGCAAAAGGTGTCGAGCTGGGAAAGATCGCGGCCAACGTCGCAAGGTTTGTCTCAAAAGGCCACGCTAAGAATGATCTTCTGCAATGCCTCGAGGAGAATGGCCTTTTTACTAGGCAGATGTCTAGTCGATTTTCTCACCAACTAGAAGACTATCAGGTCGTCAGTTTCGTCGAGGGTAAGGAGGTATTCATAGGCGGAGCTGGACCAGCCTCAGTTAGTCATGTAAGATATCCTATAACATTCACTCATCCGAAATGCGCTGACTTGGGTAGCTTGTTGTTGACGAAGAGTCTGCCATTCTTGGGCTACCGGGGTCCCGTGAGACTCGCTTGAAGCTAGATGCGGATCATTCGCAAATGTGCAAAGTCAGCAGTCGAGGGGCGATGTATAAGCTCATCAAGGGCAATATCAAGCAGATCGCAGATCAAGTCCTCCTCGCCGAGCGCGGATTCGTTCCGAAACCATCGCCGTCTCCGAATCCCGGCCCTCCCTTACCACCGCGAATGCATACGAACAGCAGTATGCCATATCCGGGCCCTCCCCGTACACCAGATCCAAATGAGGCCCGTGCCGTCGGGGCGCTGTTTAAGCCTGCTGACAACGATCCGAAGTCGATTCAAGTAGCAAAATTTATGAACGAATGGAAATGGGATGATGCTAGAAGGATGCAATATGCCATTTTCCAGGAGCACCACCGATCTCTAGGCCAAGACCATTACACCAGCTTGCTCGCCGGGTACTACTTAGCGGATATTGAACTTGCATCTGGATACCTCATAAAAGCCAGAGAATGGTGTGAGTGGGTGTGCAACAACTCTCAACGTGTCCTCGGCAAGCGACATGAGCTCGCGATGAAATCAGAGAGCATGATGGGTGAACTCATCTTCCGTCAGGGAAAGCCGCAAGAAGGCGAATCGATCTGTGCCAACGTCCTTGCGCGCCAGCAAATGACGATAGGCGATGATCATATCGACACACTCGAAACACGTCGGCGAGTGGCTTCCGCTGCCGGCTATATGAATCGACGTGCCGAATCCATTCAGGCCATGACAAAGTACAGCGAAAGCGTTGGAAACCTCCTAGGGCAGAACCACATCATGTATCTTGCAAGCGTCCTCGACCTAGCCGAGCAGGTGCTTTCCCAACGGCTGAACAGCACCGAGGACCATTTCATCAGACAAAGTACGGGTACCGACCCCCAGGCAGAAGCCGTTGAGGCTATTGTGAAAGAACTCAACACGCGACTCGGCCCGCACCACCCGCTCACCATTCGCGGTCTCTGGATGAGCGGAGCGATGAGCGCCCTCGACCCCGAAGCCGGTCCTAGCGCGATAGAAACCCTCCGGCGCGCCCTCGCCACCTCAGAGGAATACCTAGGCCCTGAGCATGCAGAAACAATGAACATCGTCAGCGTAATGGGCGTGATGTACGCGATTCGAGGTTCAATGACCCAATGGGGCTACAACCCTTTCATTCAGGACACAGAGGCAAATCTCACGCTTGCCCTACCGTGGTTGGAACGGTCTCTCCGCTGGACAGAATCCCGCCAGGGCGCTGGAGCCCCGGATGTCCAAACCATTCTCGGCCTCATCGCCAGAATGTACTTCGGATCCCGTCAATACCAGCAGGCACAACCTTACTACGAGCGCCTGATCTCGTCTTATAAAGCTGCTAATATGCCGGTCCCAGAGGATATCCAGAGCACTTACCAACTTGTTCGGATGAATACCAGGTACCTTCCGTCCAATAATGTAGCGCAGGCGTTTGGCGGGGCAAATGCGTTTGGTTCGGGCGGCAGCAGTGGCGCAAATCTGATGGAACTCATCAAGTCTTTCCGAAGAATGTAGAAGATGTCACCTTTATTTTCGGGCTCTGTGTGTTGGAATACAGCGTGCTATTGTTGCTATTGTCTTTTATACCGTTTACCCCTCCTTGATTCTACTTGCCGCATGGTTTTGCTTTATTTTCGATCCTGTATTCGAGGCGGACATTGCGATGGGCGTTGTTCATGGAAGCGAGATGACTTTTATCAATTTACGAAATGGAGCACGAGTACTCATTATATTGTCTGTCCGATTTTGAACCAAGCGGGCACCTCGTCTGGATTTCGCTTCTATCGCCGGTACGGCGAGCAGGTGACCGACCACCCACCGCTTCTCTGCATGGCCAGCGTAGAGACGAGCGACCTCGTTAGCGCTCAATATGCTTTTTTTTTTTGAAAAAAAAAAAAAAAAAAAAAAGAAAATCCCATCCCAACACACCAAAAAAAAAAAAAAAAAAAGGAAATCCCTTACATCCCCAGAGTTTGAATAGTCACAATGGTGTTGTTTAGTCACTATTCGGTCCAAATCAACGCTTACTCAGTCGGACCCTACTTGCATATATGTACAGTGCCTGTGGAAATGACTCACTAAATGGACATTAATCACCCAGCTAGTTCCCCGACAAGTGCCCTGTAAAACTAACATTTACGCTCCCGCCCATCTCGGCTACCTAACACATGGTCATCCTCATCAACCACGCAAACCACACCCGTTGATGCACAAGGTCATTGATAAGCATCACGATCTACACACTTCATACTCCTTCCGTCCTAGAGCGGTCGCACACACCCGTAGTCTAATCAGCTCTTCCCCCCCAACATAACTTGCGAAGGGGACCATGTGCACATCACCGCCATCTCATTGGTGTTCCGGGGTGCGGGTGTGACATGCCAATCCATGGGTTGCATGTTGCAGGTGCAGCGTTGGTTCAGGTTCAGGGTCAGGGCCGAGAAAACGAAAATTAAGGGGATGGTGGGACTAGGAATAAAATCGAATTTCTGAGAGATGTCTACGATGAACAATGTGATGTCTTTTTTTATTGTACATATTATTGTTGTTGTTATTGTTGCACTGAGATTGGAATGCGATATTCGAAGCCACTAATAATGTAGTGGCACCGGCGCTATGGATGGATGTAGTAGATACGGGCTTCTTGTTTATCACTCAATAATGATTTCGGCTTCTCAACCAGGCTTCCTTCCCCCTTGCTGCATCTACCCTTGGCTCTCTGACTCTCTGACTCCCTGACTGGTCCCGGCATGAATGTCCGGGAATATTGGAAGAAATGTAAGAAGAAGAAAAATTGGAGAATAAGCGCCTGGCGATCTTCCTCTACCCACTTCTTCCTTTTTAAAAGACTCGCCATGCCCCGCGGTACCTCTTCCGAAGCCCCATATTGCTGTCTAGTCCAATGACCGTCTCATTTGATTCCCCGTGAGTCCAACATGCGCTGCTATCCCATGCTCGAGCGGACTAACACTGCTATCGTATGTCCACGGGGGTCCGACGCGAGGATGGCACTGGCTGTTCAGGGTTGATGTTGTCATTCGTCCATTCGCTATCTTTCCTTCAGTTGGAAGTACATTCGTTTGAATATAATTGCAGTAGAATCCTGCTCGCGCGGGGTTGATACCCCTCATCAACTAATCCCAGCTCTTTGTTGTAAGATTTTGTTGCCTGTTGTGCTGCGGAAGCAGTATTAACAGACAGAGAGCTCGATAGTGCGAGATCTCTCATCATGAGGTCCAACGCTTGGAGCTTCCCTTTGGTTCTGTCCCAAATTCAAGCTGTCGTTAGGGGTGCGGAGTTGGGGTCGTATGTGAATCTCTTGTGAGTGTCCCTCGCCATCAACATAGTGAGCATATGCTGAACCATACCTCAGTCTAGGAACCGAGAATGGCGGGAATAACTTCCCCGGCGTCGCCAGGCCATTTGGAATGGTGAAACTAGGCCCTGATCTGCTCAGCGGCAACACCGATGCATACTCAGGATACTTGCCGAGAGGTGAATTTTCCGGCTTCAGTTTAATGCACGAGCAAGGGACAGGAGGGGCACCAAAGTACGGCACTGTCTCCCAACTACCTCTTGTTGGGAACATCACGGACCCTCTCTCGAACATAACAGTCTCTCGTGATGGCCCCGATCAGGCATCTGTAGGGTATTATCGAGCGCAAACAGGAGATGGAGTTATCGTTGAGTTGAGTGCTTCCGCACATGCTGGCATTTTCCGATACACATTTCCAGAGAACTCAACCGAGAATAACGTCCTAATCGATGTTTCCCACGTTCTGCCTTCGTTCCGAGGCCAGGGTTTGAGTCAGGGATACAAGGGTGGAAACTTCACCATCTTCCCTGACGGACATTATGAGGGGCGAGGAATATATGACAATGGTTGGAATAGGTCGCCCAACTGGGCGATATACTTCTGTCAGTTCATCAATCCTAAACTCTTTCTCGGTTCTCTGACCTAACATCCCGGTAGGCGGCTACTTTGACAACGACATTGTCAGCAACAGGACGTACACTGGAACCGATCAAGATGGTAGCATTCAGCAAGATAGCGGGTCTGCTACTGCTTCTACCGGCTCGACCAGAGTGGGAGGTTTATACTCGTTCGACGACAAGACCGTCATTTCACGGGTGGGCATTTCGTGGATCTCCGCAAGTAGAGCCTGCCAGCATGTTCAAAATGAGATTCCACCGGAAAGAGAGTTCCAATCGGTTGTCAGCGATGCAGCTTCCGAATGGGAAGAAATTGTGTTCTCCAAAGTCACGACAACAACCACAAATGAGACCAGTCTGACTCTTCTGTACTCGTCCCTCTATTTCATGCATCTGATTCCCACCAACCAGACCGGAGAGAACCCTAACTGGGAGTCGGACGAGCCATACTACCAGGATATTTTCACATTCTGGGTGAGTATCACATCTTGGTCTGAAGATCAATCACTGACGTTTTGCACAGGATACATTTCGTTGTTCGACGGCCCTCATGCAAATCCTGCAGCCAGTTGCATACGAGGAACAAATCAGGTCGCTGATCGATATCTGGCGGTTCGACGGCTACCTCCCAGATGGACGATCCTCGAACTATAACGGTCGATCTCAGGGCGGGTCGAACGCCGATAATGTGCTAGCCGATGCATACGTCAAAGGTGTTCGTGGCGCTGTCAACTGGGACGATGGGTATCGCGCAATGGTTAAAGACGCTGAAGTCACTCCCCCTAATTCTCCCGTCGATCCTATGGCCCCTGATTCCTCTACCAAGGAGGGACGAGGTGCATTGCCAGACTGGCTCAACCTAGGGTACATAACTCCAAGGTTCTCCCGTGCCGTCAGCCGGGCAGTTGAATACGCCTGCAATGATTTCGCTTTGTATCAGGTCGCATCTGGTCTTGGGATTGAAGACGATGCTCAAAAGTACTTGAACCGATCCCGGAACTGGCGGAACCACTGGAATGCAAACCAGACTTCGTTAGGGTTCTCCGGATTTGTTGTCCCGCGAGATACGAATGGCTTTATTGCGACAGACCCGCTGCATGATAGTGGATATTGGGCGGATCCATACTATCAAGCAAACTCCTGGGCATATTCTCTGACGGGCATTCATGATATGGAGCATATTATCGACCTGGCGGGTGGTGAGCAGACCATGCTCGAGCGCTTGGAGACAATATTCTCCGAGAATATCTTTGACCCCACCAATGAACCGTAAGTATCGTCTCATCCCTAGTGGGAATGTAAGTCCAGCTAACCACGAAGCAGGATGTTCAACATCCCATACCTATACAACTACATTAACCGACAAGACCTCTCGGTTGCTCAAGCCCGGAATGTTGCCAAAAGAAACTACCACACCGGAGTAACCGGCCTGCCTGGCAACAGCGACGCGGGTGCTATGCAGACATGGCTTCTCTGGAACATGATCGGACTGTATCCAGTTACGGGGCAAACGACCTTCCTCATCCATTCTCCGTGGTTCGAGTCTTTGACCATTGACTTAGGCGGAGGTAGGACGCTGCGAGTAACCTCAACGGGCGGCGATGGAAGCGGTGATTCGAGCATTTACGTACAGCGATTGCGAGTTAATGGACGAGACTGGAGGAAGAATTGGCTAGAGTGGAATGACGTCTTTTCAAGCGGAGGGATCCTTGATTTTGAGCTCGGAGCTGAACCGAGTGATTGGTTCACGGGGGTAGTACCGCCTAGCCCTGCTTCGTGAACAGTTCGTGTAAATATTCTTCGCGAGTATACCAAGTCCTTAGATAGCTAGTGCAAGAGCTGTGGACGACATTCGATATAGAGGATAATGCAAGCCAGACCATAAATGAGGTTTAAGTTAAACCACCGAGACTATTCCGTATCTACTTCATCGCTCCGGATGCATTGCGGGGTTCGAAAGCAATGAGTACAAGTCCGCAGCACGATTATCCGGTTGACATTGCTCATCGGGCATGAGCATCCAGTCAATATCCGTATCTATGTTGATGTCGCAGCACTGCTCGATCTGTTCACCTGGGGACGTTTCATGACCTTTCAAGGAAGGTCCGTGTGTCTCAATCGATGCTGGTGATTGCTTTGTCGTTGAAATATTCATGTTTTGTCGTTTGATCATCTTCTTACTAGACCGCGTACGAACCTCCCAACGCCGTTGTAGCCGTAGAAGAAGGTCCTTTGCACGGCTAGCACTAGGCCAGCTAAGAGCGAACTCATCCAGGGCTCGAAAACACGTGCTGAGATGGCGTAGTATATCATCTTGCCTGTTGGGGTGCTGCGCGACAGCAGCAAAAAGGAGCAGCAAGACCGCAGAGGATGTAATGGCGACTGCTTTTGTGTGTATCCGCCGAAGCGTGTATCTAGCCTCGTACATGACAAGGATTCGCGCGATACAGATTGCTGACTGGATACACATCTCCCGGGCGTGCCGATGGCCTGGACCCTTCGGAGGTTGAGGCTGTAGATGGCTTCTTGACATCCAGGGTCGGTGGGCGTAGATCATATTTTGGTAGTATTGCATGCTTTAAATAAGTTAGCCATAGCAATGAAGTTCTCGAGTCGTGGCTTGTGATAACACTCACTGTAACAGCATCACTTGTGGAGTATATGGGCTAGTCTGGTCATCTAGGTCAATCTGTAAAAGTGGGGAAAGTCCCTCTTTCCAGGAAAGCAGTTTTGCAACAGTCTTTTCATTTAGCTGTTGGAGCACCACCTTAGAGATACTTGATGTTCCATATCTGGCAAACTGTTAGCGATTACAGGGTCATCCTAGGATGGCGAATTACCCACAGGACGTAGCCGCACGGGGCCATAATCTCGCAGAGAGTAATTTGTCCTTCGCGCACGGCGTTTATGCAGTCTGGTACGCCGGAAGCAGAATACATAGAGTCAAGAGACACGTATGGTGCCCATTTGCCGTCCTGATGCCGATCAGTCATAGAGTTTGGTTTCACCGTCACGTCTTCCATATTTGTACGGAACGGTCTTCCGAGATGAAATCCTAGCTCACTATAGGTTGTTAGCCTGCATATTGGGGAGTCTGAACATGATATCTGAGCACTAACTGGTCGACGGTATACGCGCCCCAGAAGACCGTTCGGCGTAGATCCGCCTCGGCTGCAGTAATGAGACTTCTTGAAACATAAGAGGACATGTCTAGGTGTAAAGCGAGGTTGAAAGCAAGGCGAATCGCCATTCCTAATAAAGTGAGTCGAGCCCATGGATTCATCATTCAAGGGATTACACACCACTATACAGCCAACCACGCGCATCTCTTCCATTCCCAGTCTCAAGGTTACTAAGAATTACCAGAGCTTGGATTGTTGCTACCGAAGGATTGTCGAGTTCCATCTCGAGGAGGGCTTTTGCCCGGTCACCAAAGAATTCACCAAGGGATTTTGGAAACGTGACAAAGCCTGGATGATAACGGGCCTCGAAGGCAGCACCCAAGGCACACCTAGCCCAACAATCAGAACGTTCAGTGTCTTTCGTATCGAGTGGAGGCGGTTACTCACATTGCGTTTCTGAGAGACTCAGAGTAGAAGGAGGTGTCTTCCATAGCGTACCACTTGGCCATTGCCTCATCGTAGACCCCTCTGTCTACCACGTGAAAGGATGGATCCTGCCAGCAGAAATAAAGATTTATCAAATGACTCTCGATTGCAACGGGGGTAGCCTTGTTGTCACCGAGGCGATTCAGACATTCCAAAGCATCACCTTGAGCTGTAGGGTGCACCTTTGGATGGGCTGAACCCAGCATATCAGCGAGGTTGAATGTCGAAGTTGGTCCGTAAAACTGGGTCTTCCCACCCGGTCCAACTTGCAGGGTACCCACTCGGTCGGAAAGTTCATCAATAAGGCCCTCTATATCTTCTGCACCGGTGCAATCGTCCACTAGGGTCCTCTCGTCATCAGCGATTATGGTCCCAGACGAGCCTGATGGCTCTCCGAATGCAGTGCCCCACGATTCCTTTAGAGTAGATGAGCTAAGGAAACCATTCCTGTACGAAGAAATGTGAGAGTCGCATGCGTCATGATTTAGTTGCCAATCCCAGCTACTGGGATCAGCGTTCTGGGAGATCTCGGTCAAGCTGCGGTCATTAATGATGGCGTTGTCATCGCCGACAATCGCCAAAGCAGATGCATTTTCGGTTTCTCTGGAGTTCAATGAATGACTCCCCGGAGGGTTTCCAGAATACTGTCGAAATTCAGCTCGCCCAAGTTCGTGTGATGGAGCAAGGCTAGTAGGTAGGATGGGTGCATTCGGAGGGGCATTTGGAGATTCGGTCCTCGGCGAGTCTACTTTAGAAGCAGCGTTGTGTGTCAAATGATAGTTTATTTGGCTCAGTCCAAGCATCTCCAGAACTTTTTCCAATGCGAGCTCCCTTTCTTGTGACATCCGTGGCGGCTGCAGGCCGTTATCCTGGATAAATTGACATAGCTGATCCAATCGATTCAATAACAATTCGATTGCCACACGTAAAGGTAGTCTAAATAGTCTTCATTAACTCTACTGGAGTCATGTTCAAGTTCTATCGTCACTTACTTTCTTTTGTCAACAGCTTGATAGCGACAGTCACGTTTCCGATTTGCGCAATTGGAGCATGCTGGCTCGGCTCCGTCACACTGCAGTTGTCTTGATTAAAAGTTGATGCTGGTACATGCGGCTTCCCCTGAACCCTTTGCGAAGCTCGTCTCGAAGGAACAGTCGTTGACTAACCTTAATCTTGCTTTCGCGACAAGACACGCAAGCCATCGTTGTATGCCTCCTCTTGGCAGAGGACTTAACGGAAGGCGTTTTCTTCATGGTAACGCCAATTCGACACAACCGTTTTCCTCTCTAATTTCTGTCTTTAGATCTTGAATGCTGTTCAGTCCGTCGAGCTCATGAAAGGTGAAGGAAGGAATGACGATGAGAGAAGAGAAGGTGGGAGAAAAGGTGGGGAAGGCAAAAAGGTCTCACTGCAGGGTGGAGCAGCGTCTTTCTCCAGGCTTCAAGTTGAACAGAAAGTTTTGTCGCCACCTAACCCGCGATTGCAAACCCGTGACAGTGCATCAAGTACGAAAGATGCAACATTATCAAGATAAATATCTGCTTGTAATTGAACCTTGGGTACAAGTGAGGGTCTTCGGGACTATTGCCGATTCGAGGCTCCTCTTGTTTCGGAGAATGAAACCCGACGCTACTAGATCCTGTGGGGATGGTAGACGAGTATACCCCCAATCTACGCAGGCCAGCCCAAAAAGGACAAGATATAGTTACCATATAGATAGCAACTGCCCGTCGACGAGGTTCTACATGACCACTACTCCTTTCCTTCCTTCCCTCGTTCCAGTATCAGTACTAAGAATGTTTCTTCAGAGCACCTGCGGCAAGCCTCTTCAATTTATTATCACCGCAGCATGTGTTACTGGCTTTCTTCTATTCGGTTATGATCAGGGTGTCTTTGGTGGCTTGCTGGATAATGGTCACTTTCTGCGAACATTCGGATACCCCAACCCAACCATCTAAGGCCAAATCGTGACGACAAACGACATTGGCTGTATCATAGGCACTTTGGTCTCCATGATCTGGGGAGACAAATTAGGGCGGAGACGATGCATTTTGACGGGCTGCTGTATCCTGATTGTCGGCGCCATCCTACAGACAGCCGCATACTCACTAGCACCCATGATAGTTGAATTCTCTGATTCAGAGCAAAGCTTGCCCGGAGCTGAAACTGTAGACTTAAAGAAATCACTTCTTTTGCCTCTAGCCCACAACTATCCCTTCATCAGATTTCAGATCTAAGGCCATATAAAGAGTACTCGGCTGCTAACTGAATATTGGACAAAGCCCTACCACACCCCTAGACGTCTAGATACACAGGGAGACAGAAACTTGAACAGAAAGACGAAACCAGCGCGTGTTTAAGTAGGCGCCAGCTTTCCCAGGCATCTCTGAAATAAAGCTAATTTATTTATAGGTACCTCTGAAAACAAGCCATGATCTCCAGGATGTGCATTGGTCGTTTTCGGAGTCGTAAATGATTCTTCGCCGAGAGAGACGTCAGTAGTCAGACCACTCAAAATGCCCAGTGCCATCGGGATTGTACATCTGGTTCTCCTTTATGGACGCCGGTGCGCTCCTTTCCTTATCCTCCATGTATGGGTCTGCTCCCCGCTCATCAAGTAGACGATACACATGCAGCCTGTTAGTTACAGAGTAAAACAGCGGAGTCCGACCTTCGTTATCTTTAGAGTCTATCTCGGCACCAGTGTCCAGGAGCATCTGGATAACCTCTTTCAAGGAGTTGTGCGCGCTACACTCTCTAGCAGCAACTGAAAGAGGTGTTCGTCCGTCCTTATCCTTGATGTCAATACAGGCGCCATACTTGATTAGCAAGGCCACATTCTCTGGACAGCCATCGAATACGGCCCACAAAAGTGCTGTATACCCTTCAAAATCACGGGCGTTGATATCGACTTTGTCTGAGGCTGTTTCAAGTACAACTCTAACAGCCTTATCCGTATTGGTTTTTGCTGCAGCTATTAGGGACGTCCACCGGTTGTCTTTCTCTTTGCAGCTCGGGTCTAGGCCAAGCCCAAGCAGATACTAGGTGGTCTTCGGAAGTCCACTGTGTGCTGTAGAAACTATTCGTGTTTCGGTGCTGGGCTCTGCTTCTTTTCTCAGTAGTAACTAAACAATCTCATCATATTCTTCACACAATGCCCAGTCTATAGGAGTCACCCCTTTGTGGTCAGAAATATTCGTGTTGGCCCAAGTGCAAGTAATAGCTCTACGACATCGCGTTTCCCATCGTGTGCTGCCCAGGCGAGAGCTGTGCGACCAGTATGAAGGTCAAGCTGATCAATTGAAACTCCCAAATTTGATAACCTTCGAACAAATTCCACATGACCTTCTCTCACTGCTTCGAAGATTGGCTTCATATCAGGTTGAGCTGTACAATCAGGGTCCGCTCCATAATGAACGAGGGCATCCAGCACAGCTACTGAGCCGCTTGTCACAGCCCGGTACAGAGGGGTGGACCCTACCCAATCTGCCCAATTTGGATCAGCTCCAATTTTGAGCAGGATTTCAACAATTTCAGTGTGTCCTCCTGCGGCTGCATAAGCAAGAGGGGATTCTCTGCAGACACCCATGATGTCTGCCTTAGCACCGCACGCAATTAGTGCCCTAACCCCTTCCAAATAGCCCCGTCTCGCCAAAAAACTAACCGTATGCATCCCAAACCAATTCGAGGTGTCTGGGTCTAGCCCATGGGCCACAAAGCATTCGAACAAATGCCAGTTGCCATACCATGCAGCGACGTAGAATAGGTCACGCTCATCCTTTGACCTATCCTTTGGATCATACCCTTGGCGCAGGAGAATCTGAAGGAGAGGTTTAATCTCAACACTTGCAGCGCAAGTAAGCATCGGCCACCCTTCCCCTGCACCGTGAAGCTGCTCTTCGGCATGCTCGAGACTCGCACCTTGATTTATCAAAGCCTGTACAATCTTCAAAGAGCCGCGAGCCACGGCAGGCAACAGTGGTGGTTCACCCGGATATCGGCATTGCGGGTTGAGCACAATTTCTCTGTGGCTAAGCAGCAGCTGCACAGCGGCATCGTGACCGTTCTTGATAGCCAAAGAAAGCGGCGGGTGAGGATATGAGGCATCCCCATTCAGTTGGCACCATATTCTAGTAAAAGGTGCAGGATGCTGTCGTAATCTTTTGCCGAGGCTATACAGACTAGCGGTGCATTTTTGCAAGTGATTGTGTCAGCTTCTGGATCATTTCTGTCATAGTCATCATTCGTGTAGGCTTCGCTGTATTCATCCTCTCCGTCGTCTTGGTTATCTTCGTTATCTTCACGATCTTCGGTCTCTTTGTGCTCTTCGTGATCTTCGTAGTCTTCGGGCGGCGGAAGGCTGTTGACTGATGGCTGTTGCTCGAGGCATTTGAAGACGGTCCTTTCCTGGTTTCCAGAAACAGCCCACCATAAAGCCGAGGCACGACCGTGTTTGATATTGCGCCGATAAAGGATCGGGTTTATATGACTGTAGAGAATCCGATTTGTTTGCGCGAGAGCGTTGAGGCTGGCTTCTCTTGCGAGGGCATCCAAGATATAGAGCAGGATCTCAGGAGGGAGATCCAGTAGTAGTACCATTTTTCAGTATATGAAACTTATGACCACTAAATAAAAGAGCTCATGAATAGATCGAAAGTGGTGGTGGAACAAGGGCACAGTGTTGACAATGGGAAGTGAAAGATGGACTGATGTGAGTGTTATGGGAGAGGGATTGGCCGCTATAGCATGTCTCCAAGTGACGTGGTTCACAATAATTCTTCCCAGGTAAGGAATCTCATGGCGGCCACTCTGCTATATCCTGCTGCCTATGCCCTTGGTAAAATTACTGATCCTTCTTCTTTCTGGAAGCGCAACTTTTTCTCCTCAAGCAAGTCCCCGGCTGCTAGGATCGAGAGGTTCACCCTCTCCTTCAAATATGTCAACTTCCAAATTCCCTGGAATCATTGCTCTCGCCGAATGGGGACCCATCAGTACCACGAGCACCAAATACTACTTCTAAGGGGAACTAGGCAACCGACACGCACTTAACTTTCACGCCTTTCACACTTCGGACCCTGGCTGTCCCAGCCAGCACACCCGATGAGGCAGAGCGCATATGGGCCATTGACAACCTCGACGGCATCAAGGTATATGCTGAGGACGGCAAGATGCTTGTGAGGAAAGACATTCAACGCCGTACTCTCTGCGAGACCGCCTTTGAGTACCAAGGGCCGTTGATGAGGGTTAAATTTATCGGACAGCGAGTTCTACGTTGATTTGAGTCGTTGTTTCACGCTCAATCCGTCGTTGAAGGATTGCCATCAAGTCCCTTCAGATTCAAGCTTATCAGGAAGCCATGTGTGGGCTCTCCTGTCGATTTGATGCATCATAAGAATGATGTTGAGAGAGGAATGTGGGCCGGAGATACAGATGTCCCATCCCCTCGAGGCAGAGGAGGCACTCCGTAAGGACGGGGGACCGTTCTAGATGCAGCTTGTCGGCTAAATCCACAGCCCCGGGAAACTCCTGTTCTTCTTTGGCGCGCAGCGCGAGTCGGATGTTGTCGGTGATACATTCCCCGTTGAAAGCGTGTTTGATGAGGGAATCGCCTACAGGCAAAATTCGTTCACGGACTATAAGGACCTTGGGCATGAGGTGTATGGCAGATAGTTCGGGATTTATTCTGGCTTGGAGAGTAATACGACGGTGGTGGAGGCTGTTAGAGCGTTTAGTCTCTATGACTCAAATAGCAAAAGTGTCGATATTACAATTCCTGAGGGGTTGAACGCGAGTTTGATGCTTCTATAAGGTTTGGAGGGGAGATTCGCTGGCTTGTGCTTTAGTTTTAGCCTTAGCATCTCGACCTCACCAAGGAGCACTTCCTGGCGAAGGTCATTTGATTCCCTGATGTTTCTAACATCTGCATTCGGATCTCTTTTAGATTATTCTATATTGTGAAGTTGAGATATTGTACAAGATAATGCATAAACCACCGATGCACATTTATATACCTTAGGTAGTTTCGGTTCACCGAGGACGAACCAGAGCAATGACTATACCCATCACAGCGGCACCGGCTGTAGCACTGGCCATAGCAACTGTAGAAAGATCACGCTGGGTGACAATGAGGGAACGCTCGCTAAAAAGATCATGCAGATATTGACGCCATGATTCGACTGTCGTCTGAGATGGTGGAAATTCCAGTGGAGGTGGTTTGTAGGATTCTAGAGCGCTGTTCACCACTTTCTCTGTGGGTTGTCGATCGGTGTCAACAGCTAGTGTGATGGGAGTAGCGGTGGCGTCTGGAGCCTCTGCAATCTCAGGAGTTGGTTCTGTCGCGATGTTGTCTGCAGGTGCGGCGTCAGGTGAGGCGTCAGGGCTGGAGGCCTCTGTTGCAGTCTCAGTCGTGGGCGCGATATTCTCAGTCGTAGCCGGCTCAGCAATGGATGATACAGCCTGAGGGGCTTGGACAAGGATCTTCTCCTTTTCAATGGCCTCAAGAACCTTTTCCTCGAACCCCTTGACAAGTCTCTTCCGGCGCCAGGGCTCAACCGCAATCTGAAAGATCAAGAAGAGGAGCACATTGACTCCCATCAGACCCCAGGTTCCCCATGTGCTCATACGGCGGATCTTATCTGACCAGACTTGCTCCTCGTGATATCTTGATAGGATATTCTTCGTAAGCTGCGCGGCAGCCTCTTCTGACTCGCGTTCGGCCAATGACAGGGCTTCTTGGGTTTCGTTCTCAGCGACTTCGTTGGCGTGGTCATTGCGATATAGGTGTGTAAACCGTTCTAGGTCAGCTGGCGACCATGCATGTTTGCGCTGGAGCAGTTCATTAACTTCACGCTGAGAAGTCGATCGTCGGTTTATGGCGGCTGCGTACGCTTCCTTCGCTGTCCGGACCTGCAGGCGGGCGGCGCGGAGCCGTTGCTCTAAATGGGTGTCAATAAACGCTCGAGGAGAGTCATAGCGGAACAAGACCACCAACCTTGTTCTTGTATATCCCGCTTCAGAGCCTCAATTGACGAATATCCAGTCAGGTCGTTCAATCGTTGGCCCGCCACGAAAACGTTTGACTGCATAGTGTCCATCATGGCAGTAAACTGTTTGGAAAACTGCGACCGTCGATTCTCTAGGTAGGAAGGAAGACCTCCCGCCTTTGGTTCACTAGCGTCGACCTTTTCTTCAACCTTTTCCTTCCCTTCTTGCGTCTCTGTGTGTACCGTGTCCGCCCGTGGCGGAGTTGGAATCCCCGCATCTGCCTCTGTTTGCAGAGTAGGCCCCGGGAGGGCTATAGGTTCTCCTCCATCGCTCAGTTTATCTTCAAGCTTTTTATCCGCTGTCTTCTTCGGTTCGTCCGAAAGTAGAGAGGGTTGTGTTCGAAATTGACATCGTAGGCAAACCGAGAAATTTCGCCGTGATTCTCCGGGGAAGTGAAGAGACTTGGGGACGAGAATCGAAGGGATTGGCGACCGTGGAGGTCGGGAAGTTCTTGAAACATTCAGCGATGCTCGGAAAGTCTGCCTCAGCAACAATGACGTCGATTGCATGGTGACTGCGCGAGGCCACAAGGACCGTCGGGTTTGTTGTTGGACAGTCACCGGGAAGATTCCAGGGTTGGCGGAGAAAGGTCAATAGGCTCTCCAGCTGCGGAATCAAAGAGGGTCCTGCGCAAGACATCCACCCTAGACCCATTCACATAGAGCGATGTTCACTTGTTGGCCTATTTTTATGTTAAAGATGAACAGAGTCCCTACCCACCTGGAATCACACGAAAATTTTCAAATAAACCTTCTCCTACACTACAGCTTCGGTGGGGGTCTCACTAAGAGCCTGCACAATTGAATAATCACCTTACTAAAGGCGTCACTGAGGGCCCTCGCTGAGCACTTGCAAAGCATCTTGCTTGGGCACCCAAAGTCAATAAAGCGCGCGTTCGTTTTATCATAGAAATAGTCGAGGTTCTGACGGTCCGCTAATTCGGCAAGTGGTGCAGCCAAGTCAAATGTACAGTGGAAGGCTTGCATTTGTGGAATTAGGCGGATATAATATTCATACAACAAAAAAGCATCGAAAAGCACAAGTGAAAGCTCCAAGAAACGAAATAAACGGAAAAAGTCGGGCAGCAGCTCTCATCATACATCATAATGCTCGTCGGAAATAGTTTGTTTAAAGGTCATAAACTCGATAGAAACAAAGAGAGTTGTGGGGGGTATCTAGGGCGGGAGAGTATGTCGTTTGCATTACCGAAATGCAATTCATTCGTTGCTCTGTACTTTGTTGTCTCCCTTGACAGCTTCAGCGTAAGTAGGAGGAGGGCGGGAATCGTCGTGTCCCTGGCTGCTGCTACCAGCTGCACCTTGCTCCTGCTGAGGCTTGGGAGTGGCCTGTCTCTGCTGTGACTGCGAATCCGAGGCTTGCTGCGAGGAGAGAGTACCGTAGCCTCTTTGGGACTGGTTCGGGGTATGGGAGACGTAGTAGTATGTTACATGCCCGTTCTCGACGTCTCCCCCTCGGTTGCTCACAGGCTCGTACGACGGGTCGTCATAGTCCGGTTCGGGGTATTTGAGGATGATGTACCAGGCATGAAGGAGGCCAGGGATATAGCCTAGGCAGCAGAGGGCAATGTTGATGATGGAATCGGCTGTACAGATACCTAACTTAATCCAGACTGGAAGTGGGGAGTTAGTGCGGGAGATAGAGGGACGTTTCATGAACGCTACAGAAAGCTGACGATGTTGCTAGACTTACCTGAAACTGGTGGAAAGAATATCGCGAGTATAGCAAGAAACATGTCCGAGCCACACATCGTGATGGTTTGTCGGATCTTTCGCTAAAGGTAGAAAGAACGGCACAGAATTTCTGAAGACCTGGGTTTGAGCAGTGAGTGCAGGGAGCGAGAAGCCTTCAGCAAAGTCAATCGTAGGTACGGATAGTGATAACAATAATGACGATGATGGATGCCTACAGAGACTCGGACACAGCCGCAGTCAGATGACGTCGATTAAGCACGTGAGCCGAAGCCGCTGATTGGAAAGTCTGCGCCACGAGTGCCCAAGTGGCAGATGGCTCATCCCCGAAGCGTGCCCTACTCTTAAGAAAGTCCACTTCAACAATCGCACACCATTTCGTCACAGACGAACTAACTGGTATGGTCATAAAGAAACTAGGCAAAATAAGCATACAAAAATAAACCCCGATATATAGTACTCGTGTGAGGGCCGAAAATCAAGGCATTAAGGGAAAAAAGAAATTGAGATAGCATGTCCTGGTTTCGATCCAGGGACCTCCGGGTTATGAGCCCGGCGCTCTTCCCCTGAGCTAACATGCTGGTTGGTTGTTGAAGATGTGGTTCAAAAGATATCTGAGTCAGTACGGATTATGCATGTCGACAAGGATTTCTCTGATGTAATTAGGTTTGTGATATTCTAGTTACGGTTAGCCGAGGCGGATGTGTCGCGCGGGATCAGCCAGTGGTATTGCTTTATTCGGAAACCTTCGCCTAAACTAGGTTTAGCGTTTAATGATTCTCGCACAAGCGCCGGACTGTGTAAGGCATCCCCCAAGAAGCGGGAGCCTTTCCTGACTCTCATTATCATGGGAACTTTGGCCTCATGGACGAGTGGATTGAGTATTCACTTTTCTTGTCACTCTTCATGTCGCTACACTCCTCGTCTCCGGTTCCAAAATAACGGGCAAACAAACAGTGACTAGAAACCTCGAAGCGCGCGTTGGGCTGGTAAGAATGGTTTTGGTCATGTCAAGCAGATTATTTCGATGGTTGGTATCATTTAATACGGCAATTGTTTACATTGGGCCTCGGTCTGCCAGGGCCCAGGCAGGGTGCCTCTCTCGTAGATAGCACAATGCTCACCGAGCTGCCAGTGACAATTACACTACTACTGTTACAGGTGAGGAGCGCCCTGATCAAAGGGAAAACAACCCAATTAGTACTTGGTAAATATTCAACTGTGAATACAATCGTCCAATTTATGTCTCTGAGGAGCGACGGACAAAGCAGGACTAGAGTCCTTGCATGTCGATATATATATATTTACTTTTCCGTAGGGACGGAGTAGTCCATCTTAATTCTTGGATAGCAGCTGCAGGCGTACTAGATACTCCGCTCCAGGCCTAGTACCGGTATTTTTAGCGGCTGCCAGGGACCATCGCTGTCCGCAGAACCTGAAACAACGGCGCTGGAGAGCCAGAGAAACACAGGAAATACAATACTAATATAGTTAATAATCGACCCCTACGTAAGCATTCTATGGAGGTCGCGCCTTCCTTAGTTAAAGATGGGAACTTCAAAAACCTTGCAGACTAACAGTGGTCCTTGCGGAGCTCCGGCTCCTGGAATCCAAGATCAATCAGGGAAAGGGCCCACTGGTTCCCATGGTCTTTTGTGGGAGGATGAACAACTACGGAGTAGAAGCGATACATCTGCTGTGATGGATCCTTATACAAATGCATCGTTCTATTGCATCAAGAAAACGGTGGGATGTGTCGGAAGCGTCTTCCGTAGCGTTGCTGACAGTATGCCACGTCAATTGATCTTCCGCGCGAAGACAGGGCCTCAAAAACAGATCACAAAACTATCTATCGCAAGCCTTGGGGTCTCTCCCGGCTCGCCGCATCCAAATCATTCGGGGGAACCAACACGCAAGGCTGCCTCAGCGAGAAAGGTCGACTAATTTACCGGTATCCCTGGCTCCCGCTTGGTGAAAAAGTGCTTTAGCTTCCAGTTCGCAGAGTCGAGCCTTGAGGAGACTCGTTATTGTTATTTTTGTTCAATGTTGAGTGACCTGAACAGATTAGCTCCTCACTAAGTGGAGGCTGGTTTAATTGGCAAACTTCCCAGCCGTGCGTCCCCCTTTCGAAGTTTTCAAGTCAACCTTGCTGCAGTTGCGCATCGAGGTGTTGCGAAGCGATCGGGTTGCTTCAATTTCTTTCGTCGTAAGAGGTGATTTGTTCACCTTGCGTTGAGTCTCCCAAGCACCAGTCCTTTGGGAATCAATCGCGGGTTCCTGAATCCTTTGCCTGCGCCGGGGAACACAGGCGAACCCCATCAGGGAAATCACGGGCTCCTCCAGGCCTCTCTTGGATTATTGTTGCGACTACTTCCTCCTGGGCCTAGTCCTTTCCCCCGATCAGCGCCATCTTGTGTTGCCCTCTCCTCAACCTCGTCCTCCATCCCCTTTGGATTGCTGCGTGGTTCTGCAGCCGTCCTGCACGGAGCCCGGTCACTCGTTTGCCTTCACTTCGATTCTTTAACTACCACTTTCGTGGATTGGTTTCCTTCTTCGTTTCTCCCAATATAATCTCACCCCTTTTCTCTCCTCCACTCTTTTACAACTCTGACACGATCGCTTCCGGACGCCCTGGACGAGTTGCTGCAAGATATCCGGATTTAAGGCCAATGGGATTGATATAAAGACATAAGAGGACCGACACAATATGACAGCGCGCTTCAACCGTCTCGCCTCTTAGACCGACTTCCCCAGCTGCGATCAATTGACCCGCCTCGAAATTCCAGCAACACAACCCGCAATTAGAGCATCTCACAACATGTCCGGCACCTGCATCTCGCTGTCAGGCTCGACGCAATGCGCAGCCTTTAATATTTCCTCAATATCCACCAGCTCTTCTCTTTTCACAGATTTGTGAGTTTATGTCAGATCGGAATGGCAGATTTCAATGCGCTGATTGCTATAGTCCTTTTCTACGAAATGTCTCAAACTTGACCGATTTTGATCGTGAACTTAATAATTATGTCCTGGGATCATATGTCGAGAGCAAGTGAGTATGCATTGACTGTGTACTCGAACCAACTGATTGACCTGCTGCTTTATAGATACTCTGTTTTCCTAGGTTGTCAAGGGATTGACCTCTCTAACACCAGTGACTATTATGCTCGCTATACCACAAGCACCATCTGCAACGGGCTAGTACAAAGGTCAGGAGATGACTGCAACCTATCAGATGAACAAATGCGACCTCTTTGCGCCGAGGATTGTGTGCGTACCATGTTTGCCCCTGAAGTAGATGAATTGACGCTGACAGCATGGATAGGCGTTGATGGCATCAAGTGAGGAAGAAATTGTGGTTAATGACGAACTCTGCTCCGATAGACGGAGCGACTACTTGACTCAGATTCGGTCAGATTTTTCGGTCTGTACGGGACCGGATGGCGCTCTTACTGGAACATGCATTTCGGCTGCAGACAACGAGCCCACCGAGTGTGGCTATCGGAACAACGTCATCGGGTTATGCATGTTTTGCGCGACAAGCTCCGTTAACGCGACTGACTCATGCTGCGTAAATGCGAATGCCTCAAGTAGATGTGAGGGTGTTGACATCCCAACTCCCTCAACATCATTTGTTCCTATCTATACATCGACCGCCGACCCTACTACAAGCGATGGTTCAGACGATGGCTTATCGGGTGGGCAGATAGCTGGCATCGTGATAGGTTCTGTTGCTGCATTCGCGCTTTTAGCCGCGCTGATCGCATTTGGATTGATTTACTTCCTCCGTCGCAGACGCGAAGCTGGAGACGATAGCTCCTTGAACAAGCCCAACCCGCAGAGGAAAGGTTCTCCCACGCAGCAACCGGGACCCCAGCCAAATTTTGCTGCCGCCCCTGGACGTGTCGCTCGCATGTCTGCGTTGCGTGAGGTTCCCAGTTCTTCCCCAGGTCGTTCACGCAACTCCGCGAACTTCTTTGGAAGCGCCAAGTATAGTGACTCCTCCGACTCCGAGGGCTTTGCGAGCCCTGGAGCGATGTCCAAGAAGATTCCGCCTACAACCGGGAAGCGTCAAGGATCCCTCTCTAGCAACTCTGTTTTGGCGGGTGCAGGTAGCGATACATCTCCTCGATCCGGTACTATCGGACAATATTCATCACCGGAAGGATTGACCAGTGGTCAATCAGAGCAACTATCATCATTCCAGGATTACTATTCGCAGGACGATATTCATCCCGGCGACAAAGTCGCAGTGTTGTGGGCGTACCAACCGCGAGCGGGTGATGAGTTCGGCCTAGAACGTGGTGAGATGCTGAAGGTGATTGGTATCTGGGATGATGGATGGGCCACTGGAGTCCGCGTCCCTGAGAGTGCAGAAGAGTACGAGGCTAGGCATCGCGAACAGCGCGACAGTGGCGTCTCCAGTGGTTCGCAGAGGACTTCTCCAGCCCCAAGCGGCGAGATCAAGGCATTCCCGTTGGTCTGCGTATGCCTTCCCCAACATTGGAGCAAGATCATCGATGGTGGGCAAGGTGACGACAGTCCCTGAAAACCAGCAGACAAACATGCATCTTTTCCTTGATCAGAGCATCCTGTTTACGCCCTCATGATAACGCCTTTTGCCCTTGTCTATGATTTTGTGCAGCAGTATCCTCCATTGTTCAGCAGGGCCGGTTTCCTTCGCCTGGCCGACATACCTGCCTTTCATCCTATTAGGCAGCGACTCGCCAAATTTTTGCGGTCTACCTTTGATATGGTCACAGCTTGTCCACAGTGCGATGTCCTCCAGATCCTTCGGATGCGTCTGTGACGTCTTTTCTTTTCTTAGCGCCTACTTTTATATACCCCCTTCTTGCAGCGGCCAATATGCTCTTCTGTTGTTAGACATGCCATCTCGCCGTGCACCGTGCGATTATGCGCTCTCCGAACGGCTTGCGCTTCAATTCACCCATCCGGTTTTCAGAAGCATACAATTCCGGAGAAGACTTTCTATTCATCAGATGTCAGTGGACATTTTCCGCCCTGATCTTGTCCATTAGTTCTATAATTGGACTTTGTTAGTACATATTGATCTGTGTACACATACTTAGCTTAGACTTTCTATCAAAGAAATCCAAACCATGGTCAACCTGACAAAGCACGGCAGAGCAACATAACCATTGGTAGGTAGCATCAATGATGGAATTTAGAAGACTAGCAGGCTGCGTGATTACCAGAGAGCGACTTTGTAAGAATTATTCAGGCGCCTAGGACATTGTGGCTTTGCCATGGTCTTACGACAGCGAAATCACGTGAGGCTAAGGGGCTCCCCCCACTGCCGCCGACGCAAGCGCACCTAAACTTGGAAATGCCCCTCTATCTCCATCTCGGTTCCCACCATCCTCTTACCTCTCTCGCTCCCTCCTCACCTTTAAATTTCCCGGTTTCCACGAGCAACTCATAAAGGCCGCTTGGTTCCTTGTCTCTAACCCCCCTTGCTCTTCTTTGGTCAGTGAGAACCCCCGGAGAGTTCCGTTGCCCCAAACTCCTCCCATATGCATTTCGCGGGACGAAGGGTCGAGCAATTCCCGCTGACGTCGTTTGCCTGCAGGTTAAAGCGTGCCTCATAAATTCTTCGTCTCAAAGGAAACAATGTCTGTATGTATTTTTGCGACCGGTTGCGCCTCCTATTACTTGCCAGGGACTAACTGTTTGTTTGTTTTCATTCAGCTCGCATCTGGGTATGTTGATTAGTGTCCTCTCCAGCAATATCCGCATCCAGAATAATCACCATTTGGCCTCTTTTCTATCGGATACTTACCGAGTGTAATTGCCAGTGTTCAAGTTCAGGATGAGTGCATCGAGGCATTCAACAAGTTTCGCATGACCGGCGGAACGAAGGGTGCCAAGCCCAAGTTCATCATCTTCAAGATCGCCGACAACAAGAAGGAGGTCGTGGTGGATGAGATCTCCGAGGATACGGACTATGAGGTCTTCCGCACCAAGCTTGAGAACGCTGTGGATGCCAAGGGCAAGCCTGCGCCCCGTTACGCTGTCTACGATGTCGAGTACACCCTAGGTGACACTGAGGGCTCGAGGTATATCCCGGTCTCCAAGCAGGCATTGAGGCAAAGCTGACACGCGACTTTACGGTTGTAGGAGCAAGATTGTCTTCATTTCCTGGGTGCCTTCTGAAACCCCCACTCTCGTATGTGTCTGCCTGGGCTGTCGTGGCGATAGAAATTGCTGACATCAGAAATCACAGTGGTCCATGATCTATGCCAGTACCCGAGAGGTCCTGAAGAACGCCCTCAACGTTCACAACTCCATCCACGCTGACGACAAGTCCGAGATTGAGTGGAAGGCTGTTCTCGCCGAAGCCAGCGGTGGCAAGGCCAAATAAATAAACGGCGTGGGCTGGGTCCGGGCCAAATGCTTTTCATAGGCGCTGGTTCTCGCGCTACACTTTTCTGATTAAGCTTTATCCTTTGCGGGGTGCCGATAACTTTCCTGCACGCATCTAGTTCAATATCAGATCCTTACGACTTGAGTGTGAGAACATTGTATCCATCTTGGGCGACCGTGACATTCCCTCTGCGAGCGAGCTTTTTGTTGACGCTTTTCTTTTCTCCTCTTCGTTAGCGTTCGCCTGTACAGAAAACTGGTGTCTGCGGCAGGGTTGACTCTCGCAGCGTGCTGTAGAGTAGGACACAATATCATCCCCATACAACAATCGCGACCTGGTTTTCTCACCCTATCCTCCTCGGCTGGTCCGGAATTAGGAGGCTTTTAGGAGGCTTGCGCGGGTATGGTAAGGAAGCTGGGTGATAATTGGCGCTAAGCCGGAGTAGCAGGAATGAAGCAAATAAATAGCATTAAATGTAAATAGAATAGATCAGGGCATTGGTCAGAGTGACGTTCGGGACGAGCAGGAAGGGGGATGGGCGTGGTCTGATGCGGTGGTGGAGGGCCAATCAGAGCGCCCGCAAAGCCGACTAAGTTCGTCGTGCCGGGAACTCGAACTTCCACAGTCGAACGTCGTCTGTCTCTTCCATCGCGAGTTTCGACTAGTCTCCCCTTCATCCCACCCTCATCAATTCCGCTCGGTCCTGAGGACTTGACTCTCTCAATTCCAGGAGAGCAGTTTTTGATCATCAATTCATTTTTAGTCGCCCTCCGGCTCCTCGCACACAATGTTCGTTCGCTCCGTCACTCGGGCTGCTGCTCGTAGCTCGGCCATGCCGATGCCTGCCATTCGCTCCTACCGCACCATCCCAGGCCCTATGGCTTGTGCCAACGCTCGCCCTCAGGCTGAGCAGAAGTCCATTGCTCCCCAGCAGACCCGCGCCTCCTCCGAGCACGCCATTGCCAATCCCACACTCGCCGGTATCGAGAAGCGTTGGGAGGCCATGCCCCCTCAGGAGCAGGCTGACCTGTGGATGCAGCTGAGGGACCGCATGAAGGTCGACTGGCACCAGATGACCGTCCAGGAGAAGAAGGCTGGTATGTATCTTCGCGAATACACTCCTTGTTTTCAGGCGTGTTTCAGATTTTCGCTGACCGTGGCCGTTTCGATACCTAATAGCCTACTACATTGCCTTCGGCCCTCACGGCCCCCGCGCTCGCCCTCCTAAGGGTGAGGGTTTCAAGATCTTCGCAAAGGTCACCCAGCTCACACTCGCTTCTTTCGCCATCTTCTACGTCATCCACCTGTTCGCTAAGCCCCAGCCCAAGACCATGAGCAAGGAATGGCAGGAGGCCTCCAACGAGTACGCTCTGGTATGTCCACCCTTTGGCCTTCGCTGGCTTGCCCCTTTGTCCCTATTGATCTTATTCTGGCTACCAATTGATCATATATTGACGGTTTGTTTTCCCTATAACAGCGCGAGAAGATCAACCCTATCTACGGTATCAGCAGCGAGGGTTATGAGGGCAAGGGCTTCGTCCAGAGCCCCCCGGCTGAGAAGTCATAAATTGATGTATAGAACTTGAGAGAGTCGGGTACAGCAATTGGACATGCTGGGTATGACGTTCTGGAGCCGAGCGTCTATCACTCAGCACAACACTCCCCCAGCAATTCTGGCTTCCCGCCAATTGCCAGTGGGCACAATCATTTACTTGTGTCTCAATTGTTTTGTCAACACCTGCCGAAAAATACCTGTGTATCTCGTACTGTGCCATAATCAATGTATCTCCTTTGTGTCATAGATATTTTGTCCCTATTTCACTCTTCTTGTTTGTAGCTCATACTCGTAACAACATAGTGAGGTATAAGAATTAGATGTATACTTACCACCCCTGCCTGTTATGCTGCTCCAGATCCGTCAGATCCGACGCTGAAGTTCTGCTATACCTACGGAACAGCTTCGCGGTGGGCAATCGCGCATCGTATTGCTTGGGTGATGGCAGGACGTGGTTTAAGAATCCCACCTACATATGGATATTTATGGTGATTATATGGGGTTGTGCATAACCCCCGTTACTCCTTTCCAGCTGTATTGTCAATAACAGAGGCCTCGTGAAAATTTTGGGGGGCTTCCATTCTTCTCCGGAACCGGTTAGAGCGGTTCCCTTGATGAAGCTCGACAGGGAGCGGGAACTGTTGGTTCGTTATACTTGGTGTTTTATCAAGTCTGGATGTATTCTGAAATGAGGTAGATATATTGTTTACTTATATCAAGCGAAGCTGAAGTTCGTATAGAGATTGTTCTTGTTCACCGGAGAGGTTCCTTGCACCCGGTTTGCCAAGACCTTGAAACTCCTCATTTTGAGTTCCCGTAACAACCGGACGGGCAAGCTCGGAGTCCTCGAGGAAACATGAAGAGCAGCCTAAGATAGTTAAGTATCGTAGAGATGATTGATAACCTGTATTTTGAACCTCAAGAAATCATTAGACAGCAATATTTCAGAGCTCATCCACTTCCATCAGACCTGTGCTTTTCTTTTTGCAGCTCGGTACGGAACATCACGGGACCCGTCGGGAAAAGCCCCGTACAGGCTAAGCCGGCCACATTCGTGTCCCAAGTTCCAACCTCAACTCTTCCCTTTCCTCCTCCTCTCTTCCTCTCCCATTCTCCTCTCCTCGACCTCACCTATACCCTTTTCGCTCTTCAACACCATCACAATGTTCAAGAGGTTTGTTCCACTTTCTTTAAGATATTTCTTAATATCTTTCGCGCGCTGACCCGTGTTTTTCCCTTCTAACAGCGGTCTGGCCCGGACCTTCGGGAGGGCTGCTTTTGCTCGACCTTCCCCCGTCGCACGCCGCGGTCTCCAGGCTTCGAAGCTCAATGGCCTTCCTTCCCTCGCTAGGTTCGCCAGCACCGAGGCCGGCTCCGTTGGCAAGATTCACCAGGTCATTGGTGCCGTCGTCGACGGTATGTTCCTCGAATTCCGCTTGATCCTTCCCCGTTGGCGGCTGCGCGAAAATCTTTTCTACCATCGATTTCATCGCAACACCCATCAACAACAGCCATTACTCGTCTCAAAACACGATATCTGACTTGGAATTACAGTGAAGTTTGATGGTGAGAAGCTTCCCGCCATTCTCAACGCCATTGAGACCGAGAACAACGGCCAGAAGCTGGTCCTCGAGGTTTCTGTACGTATCCGGCACCAACATCCCGAAACAATGACATCAAGTGCATATAACTAATTCAAAACAGCAACACTTGGGTGAGAATGTCGTCCGTACTATTGCCATGGACGGTAAGTCGCCTTTCTCCTGGGTCGCGGGCGTAAAAAACACGCGTTCTTTACACCCTACCCTTGTTTCCACTACCCCGGGCAAGATGTTAATATGTCCCTTCTAGGTACCGAGGGTCTTACCCGTGGTGCTGCCGCCCGTGACACTGGTGCCCCCATCACCATCCCTGTCGGTCCTGGTACCCTTGGCCGTATCGTCAACGTCACTGGTGACCCCATTGACGAGCGTGGTCCCATCAAGGCCACCAAGTACGCCCCTATCCACGCTGAGGCTCCCGTCTTTACCGAGCAGTCCACCAGCGCTGAGATTCTCGTCACTGGTATCAAGGTCGTCGATCTCCTTGCCCCCTACGCCCGTGGTGGTAAGATTGGTCTGTTCGGTGGTGCCGGTGTCGGAAAGACTGTGTTCATTCAGGAGCTGATTGTAAGGTCATATACTACTGAACGGGCCATCGATCCTCACTAACAATGTTTCACCTAGAACAACATCGCCAAGGCTCACGGTGGTTACTCGGTCTTCACTGGTGTCGGTGAGCGTACCCGTGAGGGTAACGATCTGTACCACGAAATGCAGGAGACTGGTGTCATTCAGCTCGAGGGTGAATCCAAGGTGTCTCTTGTGTTCGGTCAGATGAACGAGCCCCCAGGTGCTCGTGCCCGTGTCGCCCTTACTGGTCTGACCATCGCCGAATACTTCCGTGACGAGGAGGGTCAGGATGTGCTGCTCTTCATTGACAACATTTTCCGCTTCACCCAGGCCGGTTCCGAGGTGTCTGCCCTTCTCGGTCGTATCCCCTCTGCCGTCGGTTACCAGCCCACTCTCGCCGTCGACATGGGTGGTATGCAGGAGCGTATTACCACCACCACCAAGGGTTCCATCACCTCCGTCCAGGCCGTCTACGTGCCCGCTGACGATCTGACTGACCCTGCCCCCGCTACCACCTTCGCTCACTTGGACGCCACCACTGTCTTGTCCCGTGGTATCTCTGAGTTGGGTATCTACCCCGCTGTCGACCCTCTTGACTCCAAGTCCCGTATGCTCGACCCCCGTATCGTCGGTGAGGATCACTACAACACCGCTACTCGCGTCCAGCAGATGCTTCAGGAGTACAAGTCCCTCCAGGATATCATTGCCATTCTTGGTATGGACGAACTTTCCGAGGCTGACAAGCTTACTGTCGAGCGTGCTCGTAAGCTCGAGCGTTTCCTGTCCCAGCCCTTCACCGTCGCCCACGTCTTCACTGGTATCGAGGGTAAGCTCGTTGACCTGAAGGACACCATCAACAGCTTCAAGGCTATCATGAACGGAGAGGGTGATGACCTTCCTGAGGGTATGTGGCACTCATGAATTGATATTGATATAACAATGCTAACTTGAATTAATAGCTGCCTTCTACATGGTTGGTGACTTCGCCTCCGCCCGCGCCAAGGGTGAGAAGATCTTGGCCGAACTCTCCAACAAGGCCTAGATGTAATATTGTTTTGAAGCGCCCTTTTTCCTTTTTGTTAGATATGGACTTCCTTTTCTCAGTTTTCCATTTTCCGTCGATGCGTGTACAGTACTCGAATTGAGAAGAAGGAAGTTGAAAAAGACCGAGGCCCATCTCCGATGCATTATAAAGGGAAAGAGCACTCACAACAACTCCCCCAACCCCCCATTTTTTTAAGTTCCTGGATGAGAAGCGTCCAGGGCTTGTGTGACAATATACTGTGCTCATGTAAGTAAATTAAATGACCACACCCGGCCTTATACCCTCAGGCAGGGAACAACAATCTGTATTCATTTTTCTTTTGTTGGATCGGAAAATTTGGTTTTACAATCACACTTTGGGCTCCCTCGTCGTAGTTTGTAATTATTTTTAGACTTAATGAATGACTCGATTTGCCTTAATTCGACATTTGATTATAGCTTCATGTCGCCTTCAGTTTTGTACGCCAGTTTAGAGAAATCTGACATCTCATTGCGAATGTCAGTTACAGTACATGTCCAAGAAATGACCAGCAGGGGCCGGATCAACAAGGGTAGGCCGCCGTGGTGACAAGCCTGCTGTTAGTAGAATCTTTCCCATGCAAGGATATGCGGAGAAGGGAATACGAGGAGGGGCTGCAGCATGTCCAACCTCAATTATATTGTGAAATCATTTGACAGCGAGTATATTAGATAATAGGAAACATATGGCTACGTCGTACTTCGTATCCCTTGACAGATATTAGATATGTGTCGGGATGCGCTGGAGATGAGTTTACAAGTTACCTGGAAAGGTGATCAAGAGTCTTCCAATGCTAGGACCTAGAACAATGAAACGTCAGCATCGATAGAGAGACAGCTGCAGGAGCAGATCTGGTTAAAGATAACTTACCAGTGCCGTCCTAGTCGGAATATAAACCTGCAAGAAATTCTTCCTCCCATTCCACTCCATATCGCTCGTAAAGAACCTTGTCTCCTTGAGATTTCTCCCCAGCCCACCATATTCCTTATCATCGGTGTCAAGGACAATTCGATACGTTCCGGCCGTCTCAACGCCGACTCGATAATCTGTAAAGCTATTGGTCGGGTGGAAGTTGAAGATCCAGAGTAATCCCGCGCGCTCAAAGACAAGGACTTTGTCGCCCTCGTGTTTAAGGCTGATGTACGCCTGCGACGCGTGAAGCCAGCCGTATTTGCCCTCTGTTGTCTGCATAGCGCGGTCGAACTCATTGAGGAATTTGTAGCGGAGGAGGTGGTCCTCTGTCAGATTGAGCTGGCGGCGGGCGTACCAGAAGGAGTTGTTGTTGCCAGCGCGGGGGAAGTCCAACCATTCGGGGTGGCCGAATTCGTTTCCTTCAAAGTTGAGATAGCCCTCGCCGCCGAGGGCGTGGGTGACGAGGCGAATCATTTTATGGAGGGCCATGCCGCGTTCGATGACTGGAGTGAATTCGGTGAGGACTGACATGTGCGTATACATTTCCTTGTCGCAGAGCCACATCATTAGTGTCTTGTCACCGACAAGCCTGTAAGTTATTAGCATGCGACCTACAATGGGTGGTGATAGTGGCTTACGCTTGGTCATGACTTTCTGCGTAAGCGATCGTTTTCTCTCCATGACGTCTGTTCGTCAGGGTAAAGGCGAGGTTTCCAATGTCCCACTCGCTGTCTGATTTCTCTTTGAGGAGCTTGATATACATGTCAGGGATGGCCATGGCGAGACGGTAGTCAAATCCGACGCCGCCAATGCTGTGTGGAAGACACAACGCCGGCATTCCCGAGACATCTTCTGCAACTGTTATACACTCTGGATAGAGCCGGTGCAACATCTCGTTGGCCAAAGCTAGGTACATCACGCCGTCATCGTCGACTGCCGGGCCAAAGTATTCGTGGTATCCACCAGAGAAGCCTCTGGTACTGGTCAGTTAAAATCAGCTCAATTGGATATATGAGGCCACGTACGTTCCAATCCCGTGATGGGTGTAGAGCATGCTTGTAACCCCGTCGAATCGGAAACCGTCGAAGCCATATTCCTCCATCCAAAAACGGAGATTGCTGAGAAGGAACCGCAGAACTTCGTGGTTTCCGTAGTTGAATAATCGACTGTCCCATAGTTCATGCTGGCCCTTGGGGCCAGAATGGAAATACAGATGGTCACTACCATCAAACATATTCAAGCCATCGTCGACATTCTTCGAGGCATGGCTATGCACAACGTCGAGAAGTACTACCAACCCCATACTATGGGCGGTATCAACGAGCTCCTTCAAATCCTCAGGGTTTCCGTAGCGACTGCTTGCTGCGAAGAAATTGTTAACTTGATAGCCAAAGCTGGCGTAATAGGCATGCTCCATGATAGCCATAAGTTGGATGGCATTATACCCCAAGTACTTGATCCGCGGAAGCATGTTGGCTGTAAACTCCTTGTAGGTCGCAACCCTTGTATCAGGCGAGGAAATGCCCACGTGAGCTTCGTAGATACGCAGACTCTCGGGCTTCCGTGGGCGAGCATGCTGAAGCTGATATTGCCTTTCCTTGGGCGGATTCCAAAACACGGACTCGTAGATGGGGGACACGTCCAGATCTTGCACAACGCGCTTTATCCACGCGGGGATTCGGTATATTCGCTCTCCGCTGCGTGTGACCATGGTAATCTGCTTAGCTGTAAGAACTGAAATCCCCAATGAGCACACACTCGACCCAGAACAGTACCTTCACTTTGCTTTCATGCGGAATCACTGGAACACCATTCTTCGCCGGAAGCGTAAGCTCCCAGGTACCAAAGTCGTTCTTCGTCATGACGTTGGCCTTGGTATCCCAATTGTCTGCCAATCTCAGTAACGTATCACTGGCTAATCAACCCCCTCTAAGACCGGACGTACTGAAGTCTCCGACCAGCGCAGCTTCCACGGCATTTGGAGCCCATTCTCTGTAGGTGATATCGCCGTTGCTGGAGACGTTGAATCCGTATCTTTCGTAGCCCTGTTTGCGAAGCGGGGATTAGCTGATTGTAAGTGTCGTAATTTCAAGTTTATCGGCATAAAACGGTACTCACCTTGCTGAACTTATCCAAACCTCCCTCCGTCTCATCGACGGTCTTAATCCAGCTCTCGACATATTTGTATCGTCGCTGGATAGCTTCACGAAAAGGCTCTAGCCACGGATCGAGGTCGATGATACCTATTTGGCCAGGTTAAGGAGCTGTAGGTCACATAATTGAGTCGCTCAGCGCACCTGTCCCATCAGAAGGAGCTGAGGAAGCCATCGTGGAAGCTGAGCAGCGCGATCAGCTGTCTCGAGCTCGTTAAGTATTCAGCAAATGACGATAAAAGGCGTGAAGCAGTGGAAAATTAACCAGAGAAACGAATTGTTTATCTTGACGCGAAAGAAATGAGAATTGACCCAGATGGGGGAGAAAACTGGGTCGAGAGCTCTGTTCCTGCGGTCGAGATGAATGCGGGGGGTCCGTGTCCGTCGATATCGCGGGTGACATCACTCCTGCTCCCGTCGTTGTCGTTTGGCGTCGCTCGGGCGTCGCCTCCCAACCTCCTTTTCATCTGTGAAACCTGCATGACATTATTGGCAGCTCAACGATTTTTCAGGGAAATAATCGCGCCTGTGCGACTGGGGTCTTGCTGGCGAGAATTGTCTGGCCACATACATGATTGGTTATTTTAGCTTATGGCCTGCATTGTGGCGAGGATAATGCTTCGAATTAAGGCGGGTGCAATGGGCTAGACTCACAAGGTACGCGTCCCTCCCTCCTCAACACAGACCTGAACTTGCGGCTTTTTTATCTATTTGGTTGGAGACTGTTGCGATGCAGAGATAAATAGATTATTGATTCGTGATTTTATTAAAGCTCTCCCTGGGCTGTATCCCAACTATATATACAAGAAGAAAAAGTTATACAAGCTCGCCGCATTATGGGAACTGTATAATGTACATTCGTCAACCCACCGCTGATAACCTCAGATTGGAGAAAGAGAATTTCGTTGACTGAGGGGGCTTTGGAAGGCTGTGCAAGCGACGGAATCGTTAGCTAAAGGACTATCATAATGGAGGACTGACAAAACTCACTGCTTCTTAGAGGTTGTTGCCGAGAGTCGCAACGATGGAGCCGACAGACTTGCCGACGCCAGACAGGCCGAGACCAGAGACAAGAGAAGCAACGGGGGGAGCGAGCTTGATGAGAAGGGCAGAGCCATCGGCGCCAACGACGGTGATGAGGTCGTGAACGGGCATTCCGAGGTCCTTCGGGAGGTCGCCAACAGAGCTGGCGCTGGCAACAACCTGGCCGACGGGGCCACCAATGGGGAGACCAAGGCCAGTGACAAGGGCGGCAGCCTCAGGGCTCAACTGCAGAAGGAGGCGCTCAGCATTGGGGCCAGTGACCTCAAGGATATCCTGAACCTGAGGTGCCAGATCCTGAACAATCTCGTCGCGCTTCAAGTTGTTTCCGAGAGTGGTGACAACGGAGCCAATAGGTGTACCAACGCCGGGAAGACCGAGCCCAGAGAGGAGACCAGCAAGACCTGGAGAAAGCTGAATGAGGAGGTACTGGCCACCCTCACCGACAACAGTAAGAAGGTTCTCGGTGTGGGGCCCGAGGTCCTTGACAAGGTCACCGACAGAACTGGCACTGGCAACAATGGAGCCGACAGGGCCGCCAAGGGCAGGAAGACCCAGGGTAGACAGAAGCCCAGCGACCTCAGGGCTGAGCTGGATCAGGAGGCGTTTAGCGTTAGGGCCAGTGACCTCGAGGACATCGTGAACTTGGGGGCCAAGATCCTGGACGACATGTCCACCATTAGGAGCAGTGTCGACCTTGTTGGTGACAGAGTCCAGGTTCAGGGGAAGAGCTGAAGTAACGGAGTCAACTGCAGAAGTGATCTTGGTTGGGGCAGCAACCACGGAGATGGCAAGGGCCGCGATGGCAGTGAGGAAAGCAGCCTTCATTCTGATAGTAGATGAGTTTAAAAGAGTGCGGTAAGTGAGCGACTGAAGTTGGTAATAGAAAATCAAAGAATGACTGGCTGATCGAGGAAACAGCAGACTTTGAGCAAGATACTGCCCTTTATATGCCCGTAGACCCGAAGTCTAAGGGGTCATCTCCATAGCCCATTGAGGATCAGCGGGCATTTTTGGGAGAGTGGTACCTTGAGCAACTGGCGGCTGAGTCCGATCTCGTTGCAATCTTAATAGGATTCAGATACTTACGGCTCAGGATGTGGATACTGCAGCTCAAGCTGCAAGCAGGGCCCATCTCGTTCCTCGTTCCTCCTATGAACGGAACGGTTCAATAAACAGATATATACTTCGGATGATAGCGGAAGAGGCGTCGAAATTTCCACACGAGACCAGCTCAGCAGAAGCAAACCACACCTTGGTTTTCTTACACGGACCGTTGGCTGCACTACTGCACGGTTGGCAATTTGCATCGTCATCATCCTCAACACCATGTTGAACTCTACCATGATCTATATTGAGATCTGCACCCTCTTCTCCAATGAATTTCCGGGTCACAGAATGGAGATGTTGAGGTTGATGCTGTATTCCGAGTATGTGATTGGGCCGCAATAGTTCGGCAATCTGTCGAATAATCGAATCAGGGGCTGCCAATCACCCGACAGTTTGATCTAGTTCAATAGCTCAGGGCGATGTCCAGAGTTCGTCGGGACCAATTCGGATTTCCAATGATCTGGATGCCGAGACTTCCAGCGGTAAACTCTACACGCCTCCACGTTTGCTGATCATCGATCAATTGTCCGATATCTTGGCTGGGAAGGATAGGACACTTTCACTAGATAGGGAAGTGCAGAATTTGCCACCAGGTACCTTGCAGCGTGCTCCAATCCCCGGCAGAGCGAAATACGTAGATACAGATAGGATGAGTTGAAGGAGTCAAAAAGCTTGTTACATCCCTTCTTCTGTACTAATCCACAGGTAATACACCAAAGCAGGGAAATATTCAAATCGTAGTCAACTTTCAATGACGTCGAAGTCAGGCGTCGACGTCTCCCAGAACTCATCCGACAATTGGAAGTCAAAAGTTTTGGGAGTTGCAGGAGGCTGCTGATCTCGCGCATCCTCATTTCGATCTGCCAAGCATCTGCCATGCTCCATGCAGGGTAGAGCGTTTCTGGGTCCGGGGAGAAAATAACTTCTATAGTGCCGCGTTAGTTAAATAAGTATTAACAATTCGTTGGGTCGGGATTTCGGACGGATGGAGAGCTTTCACAATGAGAGTCTCACATAGAACCCCCTCGCGAGTCATGATGAGAACTCGATGAAATTTGGTGCGGGATGGAGTTTCCTCTTTGTGAGATCATATTGCCTCCTTCTTTACAGGTGATATTGAGGCCTTGTAGCATTATAGTAGTATTGGTTTGACGACTGTGAATACGAGATACGAGATACCAGATACGAGGCGAGAAATTTTTGACCCTATCTCGGCTGATTTTTGGTATGTGCGAATTTTTGACGTGGTTGGGGAAGGTCGACTCCACCATTTCCGTCTATGCTTGTGGTGTAAATTAACTGGCTCTCCAGGTATGGCGATGTATATATGGCGCGAGAAGAAGGCTGATAAACCTGGGCATCATGCACCCGTGGTTATTTTATCTCTATGGCACTGCATCCTGGTTGCGTGGCCTAGTTAGAGAGGATTGTAGGGCATACGTAGGACTTTGTAGTGTCGCAGATATATATATATATATTGCTATACACCGGCCTTTAAACACAGAGCAGGCCGGTACATTGACATCTAAACAAGCCAACTGCTGAAAATGATATCGTTCATCTCTACCATCTCAGCAATGTTATAATCACACGCCATTCTGCAGCCATTCTTTTCGTATACACATGAGTTAGATCGCGAATGCCAAAAAGCCAACGACACCTGGCACTGCAGGGCTGTATGCCAGCCACATAGTAACTGAGCAAAGGCGAGCTAGGCTCGCCTGCGTGGTAGCAAAAAAGATAGCATGTCCTGGTTTCGATCCAGGGACCTCCGGGTTATGAGCCCGGCGCTCTTCCCCTGAGCTAACATGCTGATTGGTTGAATTGTGGATCATTAAAATGTAGCAAGGCTCATTTTTTGGGTTGTCTTGACCTCGGTGTGGTTGTGGTGTACTCCGTAGCGAGGGTTGGGTGTTGTGGCCCGGGGTGGGTCGGTGCGGCCTGTATTGGAGAGCGGCGCACATTAAAAATGGCGTATATATTTCAAATTATTTTGACTCATTTCAACCAAGCAAGCATGTTAGCTCAGGGGAAGAGCGCCGGGCTCATAACCCGGAGGTCCCTGGATCGAAACCAGGACATGCTATCCAATATCTTTTTCTTTTTCTTTATTTAGCCGCGAGATTTTCTGTTTAACAAGGCGGCAAACTTTACGTTTGTCTGCTACTCACTCAGTCAAGCTCCGATTATCTTCAAGACCTCTGACAGGTTAGGCGTACAAAACAATATGGAGCGCTTGGCCTATCACTCTTTCCCCGATTCTTTAAGAATCCTAGTGTCCTTGGTGACACTACATACCTGAAGTCACAAAATCTAGCTTTCCTTTTCCTCTTCCCTTTTCATACCAATAATGACTCGGTCTCAGGTTTTCAACTTTAGTAAATGGCTAGACATCATTCTGTTATAAAGGTAAGTTCTTTACACTGATTTAAATATGCCCACGTTTCGACTGCCTGGCTCTCTGGGACAAAACGCAGAGTACACCTGGCCTGGTTCATAGTGTCCGTTGGAGCAACCGGGGTCCATGCACTTCAAATTGTCCATGGAAAGAACATGTCCCGTGAATGGGAGACCCGCTTGGCAGCGCGAAACTGAGGCGCCTTGTGTTTATCGAAGAGATCGTTGCGTCCTTCCTCAGCCGCGCAAACCTCGAACATCTCACGCCATAATCAAACCTCCTCTTTGGCTTCTTCCGGACCTGCAACCTAACCGACATCCACTTTTGATGGGGGTCCCCGTGGCCTGGGGACCCGCTTGATGGCGGGAAGACAACCTTGAAGGCGTCCCGTCTTCATCGAACAGATCGATGCCTTGTCCATTCGGCGCACCGCTGAGTCCCATTGGAAAAGCTGGCTCTCACACAGTACTCGATGCAGCAGCTCTCGCCCACACATGCAAGCCACTCACCATAAAGGCCCTTTGAGGACACGTTGTGCGCATTGAAAACGGCCGCTTGGTTCTTCGTCGTACCATCACTCCATTCGAGATGGCGTAAAGGCGAGGTTTATGGAGGCCTCAAGGTGGGAAAGACCTTGGAAAAAAGGGCATCCACGCGAAAGATTGCTCAACAAAAGAAATGAGATCTCTTCTGACACCCACAGGATTGGCACCTCAATTGTCCACGGCGGACCAGGCACCACCCACATTGTCGAGTGTTAGCTATGGGAAATCAGATCTCATTACCGGGATTGGCGCCTCAATTGTGTATAGCGGACCAGACACCACCTGCGTCGCCGGGAGCCATGGAGTGGATACGTTACTTTTGCGTAAGCTCTGATTGATGCCTCTGGCCCTAAGGAAGTTCATGTATCAGTGAATCACGCGTCTACGCAAACTCTCCTCAAACGCCTTACTTTAAAAGTTCAGCTACTTTACCAGGCACTCTAAGCGCCCCTTAGACTCTTAAGTAGTGCATTCCTCTTCCAGCATTACCAAACAGAGAGAAAAAGATGATGTTTTCGTGGCTTGATAGAACTGTCGAAAACAGGGTACGGAGCCAAGTCAAATTCTGTGCTGTGAGGCTACGCTTGCTTCATTTTTCTTGCTTATCCAGTAGCACCATCCTTCAGTTTCTCTCAGATACCCTTGGTGGGTGAGTAGTGGAGGAGGAGCGCTCAAGTTAGTCAGCGTTTCCCTGATTTTTACAAGAGGGTTAATATACATTGTATCTTATCAGTACCACCTATAGTAAAATCATATGCGCCTTGATTATTTTCACTTATATTTTGATTATTAATTTAGCATGTGTTGGGGCTTAATTAAAAGTATGTTGATATAGATACATAAGCAAGGCCAATCAGAAGGTGGCTGGCCCAACCATGGAGTTTGTTCAATTGGAGAACTACGCATGCTAATGAAGTAACACAGGCACGAAAAATGAGACATGGTAGGTTTTCTCGGTTTTCGGCGTTAGGGCTTCAAGTCCATATAATACCTGCCAGGCACTGGATACATAAAGACTAATCTTGGATCTGCAAGTCCGTTGTACCCGCGGACAGTGACACTATGCGAATGTCAACGCACCGGACTGAGCACGCCTTACCTCCACCACTTGGCACGATCTTGGCTCCAAGTATGCGTCTGCGTATCAAAGTTCTTCTCCGCCGGGGTTTGGCCTCCAACGAGGGTTTTAGTAGACACGGGATGTTTGAAGCCACAAAACCATCAGGAGGAAATCTATACGACAGCTGATACTGGACTCCATCGCCAATGCGCTGCCTAGCCACACGCAATATTGCCAAGGAGTGACATATTTGAGGCCCTCGTCGCACTTAAAAGAGGCTATTTTACTGCAGTCAAGGGCATGCATAGCTTTCTTTTCTTACAGCGCCAAACACGATGTCTACCGTCCGTGATGGTAAAAAGTGGTACCATATCCAGTGGTTTGCCGACCAGGATACACCCGAGGAGAGGAAGCTTATCTTGAAACTCGATGCGTTGATTGTCCCATATGCCTTCCTGGCCTACTGGGTCAAGTATGTTGACCAGGCCAATATCAGTATGTACCCGTCGCAAGAATACGGAACTCAACTAACAGTGCTTCAGACAATGCGTACGTCTCTGGCCTTCGTGAGGACCTGAATCTCCATGGAAATGCGCTTGTTCAACTGCAAACCATGTACACCGTCGGTGCAGTCCTTGGCCAGCTGCCATTTGCATATCTTTTTACAAAATTTCCCATGTCATGGGTCATTCCTTTCCTCGATATTATGTGGGGTGTATTCACCCTGCTGCAGTACCGCGTGGAGTCCTTTGGCGAGCTTATGGCTTACCGGTTCTTTGTGGGGTGGTTTGAGGCGGCGTTCTTCCCAGGAATGCATTACATATTCGGTATGTTGTTGCTATTCGAGTTAAATGAGGAACCACCACTTACACAGTTCAGGAGCCTGGTACCGAGGCGACGAGATCGCCCGTCGCGGCGGCTGTTTCTATGTCGGGCTCACACTGGGTACGCTGACAGCGAGTTTGATACAGGCAGGGGCATCCGCAAGACTTGACGGAGTGCACGGCCTTGCAGGTTGGCGATGGATGTACATCGTCTGCGCCGTCATCACTATCCCTGTTGGAATCCTAGGTTACTTTATTCTCCCAGGAACCCCTGACCGTCCTAACAGGCTCGTTGTAAATGCCAAAGATGTTGAGATGTCTAAGGCTCGCCTTCAACGGGCAGGCCATACGTTCCAAGGCACATGGACCTTGAGATCGCTGGTCAATGTCCTCAAGAACTGGAAGTTCTGGGCCTTATTATTGCTCGATATCTTTTTCTGGAACGGAAGCATCAACACATCGACAGGCGGGTACTTACTATGGTTGAGAAGCCTGAATCGCTTCTCAACAAGCCGGTTGAACGAGCTCGGCGCGATCTCCCCGGCTCTTGGAATTTTCTATACCCTTTTCATCTGCTTTGCGTCCGACCTTGTTCTGGGGCCGGCGTGGGCCATTACTGTCACACGTCTGGAACATTATCGGTCTCACCATCCTGGTGAAATGGAATGTACTAGAATCGGCACTTTGGTTTGCCTTTATGACGACTTACTCTGCTGTGTCCATGTCGAGTGTGTTGTATGGATGGGTGAACGAACAACTGCGATACTCGCCGGTTGAGCGCTCCATAACCTTGATCATTCTCAATACCGTCGCGCAGTCAACAACGGCTTGGACCCCGCTTCTTGTGTTCAAAACTGTGGAAGGGCCGCGCTTTACCAAGGGATATTCCTTCGTTTTAGGAAACGCGATATGCCTGATCACCTTGGCTCATGTCATCAAATACTTCATTGCCCGCCAGGAGTATGTATACTCGATTCCTTCTTTCCCGCATGGCAAGAGGCTAATTCCAGTTTTAGCAAGCGAGAAAAGGCAAGAAATGACTCAGAAGGAAGCGAATCGGATGAGACAAGGGATCCAGAATCTGGCGCAGTTGTGACATCTGTCGAGCCGAGCAAGACGGATTAAGGTTGGAAGGACTTGGCTTGCTGCACTGCGCAATAACGAGGCGCTAAGATGAATCGATTTGGAGAAGTTGTCGGATATCGGCCGAGATGTTTCCTTAAAACGGAAGTAGAGTTAGATCCCTTAAGGCGTTATTTTGGCAGGGTTGAAGTCACGCAATAGAGGGCTTGATGGTGACATACTAGGATCACCTTTCGTCTCACTGGCTTCTTTTCCCCACTGGACTACAAATATAACGACAGCCACTAAAGCTTTACTACACCTGTCGAAACGGCCGAAAATGGCAAATGAAAATCTGTCAAGGGCCCCCTCCTCCCCAGTTGCGATTTATGCGGGGTCGATGGCGAATTGATAAGATCTCACATTCATACCTACCTTGTTGGAGTATCTCTGTACTACTGAATAATCGGCACCGGTGCTCGCGCGATGAGATTAAGCTATGGCGAGCTGTCGCGGGGCTCGAGAAATGGTCCGATGGTCTTTGATCTCGGAGGATAAAAACGGATAAAAAGCTGGAGACGACCATTGACTGGTAATAATTATCCATAAACGTCTACCAATTGTTCAAGATGGGTGAAGCTACCGTTGCGGATGACCAGAACGGCCAGCAGAATGGCAAGAAGAAGATCGTTTTTAATGCATTTGACATGTCGACAGTCGGACATTTGTCCCCAGGGCAATGGAAGGTGTGTGTAGTTCAATCACATCAACACGCCAGCCAAGGAAGCATGCACCGCGGCTGACGGATAACCTTACAGAATCCTACCGACAAATCAGCCACAAAGCGCAAGCTGAGCTACTGGATCGAGTTGGCGAAGCTGTTAGAGCGTGGTGGCATCAATGCCTTGTTCCTTGCTGATACTTATGGTGGCTACGATACATACGAAGGGAAGCTTGATGAATGCATCAGGCGAGCAGCCCAATGGCCTGTCACAGACCCGACAATTGTGAGTGCCTCGAGGTACTACTCATGAGCGAAGGATGATCAACTGACAGAAATAACAGCCTATATCGACTATGGCGGCCGTGACCAAGAACTTATCCTTCGCCATTACGGCGTCGACAACCTTTGAGCCACCTTTCCTGTTAGCAAAGCGCTTTTCGACTCTAGACCATCTCACGGATGGCCGAATTGGATGGAACATTGTCACTTCATGGAAGAAGGCTGCTTTTAAGGCCATCGGGCTAGACAGCCCTATTGAGCACGATGAGCGGTACCGACAGGCAGATGAATATCTCCGAGTACTATACAAGTATGTTTCTTGCCTTCAAAGTGCTTTTGGAGTGACTAATGGAGTGTCCCCTTGAGTTACCTCTGGAGTGACCATTTAAGTGACTTTAAAGCCCTAGCCCATCACTAACATCTCTACAGGTTATGGGAAGGATCGTGGGCCGATGACGCCGTGTCCCCGGATCCCGAAAACGACTCCTATGTAGATCCAGAGAAAGTTCGCCAGATCAACCACAAGGGCAAATACTTCTCCGTGAACTCGCGCCACATTGTTGACCCCTCGCCACAACGTACGCCATTCCTCTTCCAAGCGGGTACATCTGCAGCAGGGTCAAGCTTTGCAGCAGCCCACGCAGAGGGCATCTTCGTGTCTAGCCACTCTCCCAAAGTCCTCGCTCCGAAAATCGCTGCCATCCGCAAACAGGCGGCCGAGCAAGGCCGTGACCCTCAATCGATCAAATTCTTCGCAACCTTCACGCCAATCCTCGGCCGCACCCAGGAAGAGGCTGATGCAAAGCTCGAGGAATTGAAAAAGTACGCCTCGGTTATTGGAGGACTTGTCCTCTTCAGCGGCTGGACGGGTATCGATATCTCCAGAATCCCGTTGGACCAGGATATCACGGCTGCGGACTCCCTCGAAGCACACAAAGTGACCAGTATCCTCGACAGCTTCACCACAACAAGCGAGGATGTTCCCCGATGGACCCCTCGTGTCGTCGCCGAGAAAGCTGCCATTGGCGGGCTGGGACCAGTTGCTGTTGGCACACCGGAAAAGGTGGCTGATGAGCTGGAGCGCTGGGTCCAGGAGGCAGATCTTGATGGATTCAACCTTGCATATGTCACCACCCCAGGAACCTTCGAGGATGTAGTGGACCTTTTGGTCCCCGAACTCCGTCGACGAGGCATCTATTCTGAGGCGCCCGAAGAGGGCCTGACGGCCCGTGAGAAGGTCTATGGGAAGGGTCAAGCTGGATTAAGGGATGATCACACTGGTAGTCAGTACAAATATGATGTGTATAAGGAGGAAGAGCCCTATGAGAGGGACTGATTCATTTTCTTTGTTTTGACACAGCTAGAGCAATATCAACTTGGCTTGTGTACGGAAAAAAAGAGATTGGACTGAAGAAGATAAAGAGACCGCTATATGCACACTGATCTCGTTAACTACACATTGTGTAGTATATATAGAATGTAGTTAGAGGCAAAGGGAGGTAGTACATGTTTATCAAGAGCTTAGCAAGGTTATCCAATAAATATACGACGCTTAAGCAGATCATTAAGCAAGTGTTTAAGAAGACGCTTCTTAAGGTGCTTATTATACTGAAGTGTGCCGCTAGCGTACCTGGTTTGTGTGTAAACAGCAGCCTGTAGAGAGTGGTAGGAGTAGTATTACTAGTAGTAGTAAGTATCAAGGCAGCTGCCGGGTACTAGTAAACATGCACTTCGTAAACAGTCATTCCTCATAAGAAACAAGATCCGCAATCTTGAAGAAGGCCAAAGGTTCTACCTTGGACGGAAGGCGCTTCGTAAAGCGAGTTTGGGGTGGGCCAAATATCCAACATCCCGGGGGAGAAACATAAAGTACACTCTACCGCCGGATCTGATACAGGGCCCCAGACATTATTAGATAGCAAAGGTCCCGCATCGTGGAACGGAGACGAGGCGTCGTCTAGAGCCATGCCCGATATTGTTCAAGCCCTTCATTCTCCAGGCCTAGGGAACCGTGACGCACACCAAGAAGGCGCACATTACCGATCTTGCCTCCAAAGTCATCTTCCACTTTGCTTTCCCAATTTTCGAAGAGTGTCTTTAACCGGTCGATAACTTCCGGCTCATCTCGGATGAGAACAGCAAGTGCATCGTAGCCTCCAGCACCAGGAACGACTCCGCCCACGACTCCCTCAATCTCGGAGATAGAGTCGAGTAGCTCGGTCTGTACCTTCGGCTCAATTGGAACACTGGACTTGGTAGTCATGCTGCGGATATAGTTGCGAGACCGCTGAATGAGGCTGCGAACCTCATCAAAGCCTTTCTCCGGGCTGTGCGATAGCTGCTTAAATTCAACCACGAGTCGATCATTGTTCACTTGAATAGCATTCCAAAGTAGGTCGGCTTCCTCCTTGTTCTGTTTCCGCCATTCCAGCACTTTCTTCACCATGGATGGAGTTTGAGAACCGCATTCGACATCGCAGAGGACCATCTGCATACCGCGAGGCAGAGTCATACCAAAATCTAGACATTCAGTATCCCAGGGGTGTTCTGGGTCAGCGTCCTCCACGACCTTGAAGAGTCGCTCGTCGAATCCAGGGCTACCCACATCACCGATGGATTCAAGGATGGAGGGAGAAAATCTGCGATAGAGGCAGGAGCCATAGACGGCAACTGCAACGTCGAACCCAGATCCAACTTTGCCCTGAGCAGCACAATGAGCGGCCTGCGCCAGGTTGTGCAATTTATCACGAGCCGCACTGATATCATCTGGCTGCATAGTCCGGTGGATCACCAGGGCAGACACCAGGGAGGTGACCAAGGCTGCGGAAGAACCAAGGCCAGTCTTGTGTGCTTCGAAGAGTGGAACGCCAAAGTTCACAAATTCTCCAGCTTTGCGTTCTGATGTTTTTGAGAATGCTGTCTCGGAATAGTAGTCGTCGTCGGCGAGAATCGTGATGGATAGGGAACCAAAGTCCTTCGAATCAGCCACGTAGCTGATGTAGGTTAAGGCGTAATTCAGAGACGTTTCGACAAAGGGATTACCACGCCTATATTCATTAGCTAAATTCAATATTTGAATCGAGATGCTTTACCCTTCATTCTTCTGTACGACTTTGATCCCGCCTCCGTTCTCGGTACGCTGAATCCCGTATTCCCACACTGCACCGACGAATTGGGGCGATTTGACAACAATTGAGTCTTCATTATCTTGATTTGTCCCAGTGTTTTCATTTTCAGCGGTTTCAGACTCGGACCTCCGGTGGCCCTTCCGCAGCTGTTCAACGACAACATGGATCCTGGCGTCGAGAGCAAAAACGGTACCGGAATAGTCTCGGTCTAAAACGAGGTAGCCGCCGGTAAGCAGAACCTTACCGGGAGCAGACACAGCGGTGGTCGCGGAGGATTTATAGGACATTGTGGGATTGCGAGGGGCTCTTCTGTTGTCTAATGTTGTGCTGCGCTGAGGTGCGAGAGGATGAAAGTGTAAACACGCAAGGAGGTCTGGGGTTCGGAAGAGAAGATAACTAGAAATCGGGCTTAGTAACTTGACAAAAGAAGCAAAAACAAAACTACTGGGGATGTACCGGACAATTTGAGCTCCCGATTACTGGCATCAAAAGGTACTCTTGAGCCCCGCCTTAGCTTCTGTTGTTTTGAGAGCTCAAACCGAAAGAAGATTCAATGGCGGAAAGAACTTGTGTGGATTTATGATAAGTGGAAACTGTGCGCAAAAAGGCGTCACGCATAAGTACAACCTCTTGTACCTCTGGCCACCAACTGGTGCTTTGGATAGATCTATCGACCCGATCTCGAACTTGGGACGGAGTATTGTTGTGCCCGCCATTCTGTGGCTGGAGCTGACGGAATGTGGCTAGTGTATGTGGCTGCGGCCACCATAACGAGGGGCCAGAAGCCTCAAACTTCAAAGATAGGGGCGCATTTCCTTAGTATCCAAACTACTTCGTACAAATGAAACTATGGGATGATAATATCAAAACTTGACGTGGATGGAGGAACTGAGGGGATTGTGTCCTGTAGGCCGCGCTCGAACAGGCCTAGCAGCCTTGTTGCAGGTCAGGATGCCATTGGTTTTGAACTCTTCCACCTACATCATACGATTGTGAAAATCTCGACGGCATCCTCCGCATTTCACGGAACATCTCCCTTGCTGACTTCCTTCGTAGTTCGTATCTCCATGTCCCCGATTCGGCTTAAGGCATGTGAAGTGATGTAGCTTGATGAATAATAGTCTATGGTTGCTGATGAAATCCCACGGCTTCGTTGTGCCAGGGTGCTGTCCTTTTGTTCTAGACTGACAACGAACCCTGGAAGCGTCCACAACATTTTATCTTCATGAAGTTCGAGAAAGTATGAGGTCAAATGCCTCAGGCCAAACGGCAGGCAACAATCGGCGACTCGGGTATCGGAGATCCGGCAGCGGTCTTACGGCGGGGGTCAAGCCAAACTCCGAGGCGGAAGTCAAGGAAGAAAAGCACAAGAAAAAGACCCGGAACACGCGTGAGTCAGAATGTCAGAACCTGTCAAGGACTCAGGAACCCAAACTTCCAGCTCCTGTTTCTTCCTTAGGCTCCAGTCTAAGTAACTAGCCGATTGGACACGGCTGCAAATCTGGGGCTGTGCGGCCACCTGACCCAAATCCCAGTAGTTTCCGGCGAGTCTTCTCGAAGGTGACGTTCTATGGTTCCTTGATTGGGGATCAGTTCGCTATCAGAGTTTTTTTCGCTGCGCAAGTGTACTGCCGCCTGCTATCGGACGCAGGAGTTTGTTTCTCCATTAAAATATAGTCGTAGATGAAGAGAATCCATTTTCAAGCTCGAGATTCAAGAAAAGGGATGCTCCACTTTGAAACAACGAAATTGATATCACATCCCCTGAATCATTGTCAAGGCGACCATTGGTTCCAGCTGAAAAAAAGTACGGAGTCAACGGACTGGATTGAATTTCTGGAAATTCTGGATCAACGCTAAGCCTTTTTGGGTCGAGCCAACGCGACCAGATCGTTCCTGCTGCTTCTCCTCAAATAAAATATCCCTCGTTTCTCGTCATCCGTTCACATTTCATCCGCCATCATTCTGTCGTTGAGAAGGCCACCTTGTCTTCACTTTCCCAACTCCTCTCTTTCCCTTTCTTTGTCCGTAGCGCGTTCTTTGGCGATCCGTCGTCAAATGAACCTGCATCATAACCTTTTCCCCGATTATAAGGTATCTCGACTCGCAGCTTCAACAGAGACTCGAGGCGCAGGCTAACAAAATTCTTCCTAGTGCTACCTCTTCCCCTTGATGAAGAGGTCCCCCACAAGATAAATGGTCTTCAAGCCGTTTACTCACATCGCGCGCCAGAGTTTCACCAAAGCCTTCACTCACGGCTACGCTCAATCAGTAGTCGCTGCCTCGCAGTCGTCCTACGCGTCTTCCACCACCCTTAATCACCTTACTGCTACAAACCCAGCAAAGTTTTCCCGCACCACACAGTTACAGCATGTCTTCCAGCCGTCGAGCTCTTCTGGCGCTGGCGCCAAGGCCAGCCAAGGTGGCTCGGGAGGAGGAGACGTAGGGCTAGCTGCGTACTACGCGGCCTGGCAGCAAGCCCAACAGACGGGAGATGATAGCGACTGGAAACAGTTGCAGTTGAAGCGGAGGCTAGGATGGAAACCATCCACTGAGGAAGAAGCGGCTCTCAAAGAGGATCCAGATGACAGTCTGCCCTCGAATGCTCGCTCTGATCTCAACAACCATTCTCCTCATCTCACTAAGGCATCCGCCAATGCAGATGTTAGTGCGAAGGTTGAGGAGGCGGTAGCCCGAGAAATCCAGATCCAGGAAGAACAAGCTCAAGCCGAAGAAGCGTCCGAGTCGCACGATGCATCCGCCGTCGAAGCCTTCCCCGATCTCCCTGAAGATGTGGCCGCAGTCGGAGACATCGCCACCGAAGAGTCTCGCCTAGCCTCGGAGCACATTGTGCAGCTGTCATCGGCCAAGAAATTCGCCGAGATTCCGGGTGCCTTTGCGGCAATCCTGAGAGATGGTCTCACTCCGACCGTCGGTGCATACAATGCTTTGCTCGACTCGGCCATCAAACTGCATGATGACCGGTCCCAAGCAATTTCGAAAGCACTCGATGTCTACTCGGACATGCTTCGTCGCAGAGTAATTCCCGATGAGCAGACCTACCAGATGCTGGTTCAGCTCTTTGTGATGCGCACCCATGATGCCATGAAAGCTATGGAGGTGCTTGAACGGGAGCGGATCCGCTTTGGAGGTATGGAGGAACCTGGAAAATTCATGCTACACTCTAGCGAGCTAGAGCAGGCCATTCTGGCCGAGGATGATTCGCTTGGAATCGCCATGAAGCTGTTCAGCACCGCAACTGCCCGACATGCGGACCTTGTCTTTCCTCTTGACATTTATCGCCATTTGATCACTGCTTGCGCTGCCGCGGGGAAAGTTGAGGCGATGATTCGTGTCTATGCACACATGGAATCTCACAAGGTGACCCCTCACGCTTCGATTTTCCCATCAATGATCGATGCTTTCGCTTCGGCGGGCGACTTGACGAGCGCCGTCGAGTGCTACAACGAGTACCGGTCGCTGGCAGTTACCGATGATAATGGCACCTTCTGCATCATTCAACGTTTGGATGGTCAAGTTTACGCTGCCTTGATCAAGGCCTATATGTCGTGCGGCAAGGAGCAAAATGCGATGCGTTTCCTCGAGCGGATTCGTTCTTCGTTTGACGAGGTTACCGAAAACCGCGAAACGCGGAAGGAGGCATTAGAGTCAGTCATTATTCATGATGCCCTGGTGCAACACGCTCTTAAGTCGGGCGATCATGCGCGGGCTCTCGAACAAGCCAAGACCCAGTTGCGCGATGGGGCCCTCGATCAGGCCATGTCCCAAATCTGCATAGTGGCGGCGGATTCCGGTAATTTGAAGATCGCTTCCGAAGCATACGATCTTCTTCCTGAGGACGTGGAGACACGAAAGGAGCCTGCTGTTTCGATACTGGCCCTGCACGTCCGCGAAGGCAACGTATCAGCTGCCCGCTCCCTGTGGCTGATGTTAAGCTCTGTGGGTCAGGCAACGTCGGATATGGTTCAGCCGACTGTGATGTATGCTGTCGCTCTTCTGAAGAGTGGTCGCACCGATGAATCCCTAGTCGAAGCCAGGAATATGTTCGCACGTCTTCGCAACGGCTCTCCCTCAAACTCTGTCCGTGAAAATATAAACGAGAGCATTCACCTTCTAAGTCGGGTTCTTGTCCAGGGTGCTGCTATCCTTTCGCCTCAAGCTTCCATGTCCCTTCTCTGGTTGATGATTGAGAATGGCGGCCTCATTGCGCCCGTTGCTGAACATGCTGTCGCCTTCCTTGGCCCGCTCGAGATCTCTCAACTTAATCCTCGCGACCTCGCCCTGGCTCTCCAGGTCCAAGCTAGTATTCTGGTCAACAACAGCGCCATGTCCTTCGATGCTGCCCATCCTATACGCTTCTCCCATATGTTGGATATTGCCCTGGCAAACGGACTTGCTATGGATTCCGCTACCGTTAGCCTCGTCGACCAGGCGGTCAACAAGCTCTTCACTAGCCGGCCGGACATGGTAAGCCGATGGCACAGCTATCTGGGTCTGACATCCAGCCCTTCCACCTATTTCTCTGGTCCTCATACTCCTGTTTCCGAACTTTCGAGTATGAGCTCAGTACCAAGTGAGGACTCGTTCGATCCGTATGCGTATGCCACCGACTTCAAGGGATCGGCTATGATTGCTGAGGAGCTTGAGAGCACTCACGGTCGCCCTGAGTCTCATCTCAACGAATCACTCAACCGACTTCGCAACATGCGCCGTGCTGGTCGACATCCTCGCTATATCACCTATGCTAAACTCATCGGTGCTGCTGCTAAGAACAACCGCTCTGATCTTGTGCACGAAATCCTGAGTATGGCTAGGCGCGATGTTCCCCTTCTTCCTCAGTACAAGGCTGTCAAATATGGCTGGACTTCCATTCTCGACGCCATGGTTGCCGCCTGCTTGACCCTTGGAGACCGTGGTCTTGCTTCTAAATACCACACCGAGCTTTCCGAGCTTGGCTGTGCTCCGTCAGCAAACACATTTGGCTTGTATATCACCACGTTGAAGGAATCCACCAAAACATTCGATGAAGCGACCGAGGCACTTAAGATCTTCCACCGTGCTATTGCAGAAGGAGTAGAGCCAACCTCATTTCTGTACAACGCTCTTATCGGCAAGCTTGGAAAAGCTCGTCGCATTGATGACTGCCTTCAATATTTTGCAGAGATGCGCGCTAACAATGTCCGCCCTACCAGTGTCACCTACGGTACTATTGTCAACGCGCTCTGCCGGGTTAGTGATGAACGTTTCGCCGAAGAAATGTTCGAAGAGATGGAGTCCATGCCGAACTACAAGCCTCGGCCTGCACCCTACAACTCCATGATCCAGTACTTTCTCAACACTAAACGCGACCGCAGCAAGGTTTTGGCCTATTACGAGCGCATGTTGAGTCGCAACATCAGACCGACCATGCATACGTACAAGCTCCTCATTGACGCTCACGCATCGCTAGAGCCTGTCGATATGCAGGCCGCTGAGAAAGTACTCGAGACTATCAAAACTTCAAGGCAGGAGCCTGAGGCTGTTCACTATGCTTCGCTTATTCATGCTAAAGGTTGCGTGATGCGTGACATGGAATCCGCCCTCAAAGTGTTCAACTCTGCTGTCTCAAACTCCAAGGTGCACGTGCAGCCATGTCTATATCAAGCACTCCTCGAGTCGATGGTGGCCAACCACCAAGTTGCACAGACCGAATCAATCGTTGAGGATATGGCGAAGCGTCGAGTGGAAATGACCGCCTACATTGCGAACACTCTCATCCACGGATGGGCTGCAGAAGGCAATCTTCAGAAGGCCAGTGCTATTTACAACAGTATCGGAATTGAAAAGCGGGAGCCCAGCACGTACGAGGCTATGACTCGTGCGTTCCTGGCCGCTGACGACCATGCGAGCGCTTCTCGTACGGTGCAGGAGATGCTCTCTCGTGGGTATCCCTCGGCCGTGGCCCACAAGATCGCTGATCTTGTTGGCAATGGTGCAGTCACAGCTACTCTTTAGGGGGCTGTTTCAGTTTCTTGTCGATAAAAGTTGCCTCTTTTCTTTACATGAAAGTCTTTGGACTAAGACTGAAAAGCATTCATACAGGGCTGGTCCCGGTTTTTCTAGCTCTCCAGCCCGATGATTACTACATATGATTGGGAGGTAACTTGATTGCCAAGGGCTTTGCGTTTTTCTTTGGACATATTAGCATATAGCGGGGGGCCAAGGCGTTCGGGAATTTGTGTGTACATATACCACAGTTTGGGCCGGTGTTGTTTTCTTTCCTTTGTTCGATAGATACTCTCAACTCCCGTCACTAATGAGGTGTACTTGATATCTAGCACTTCTTTTCTGATTCTGTGGGTCATGGTGTCGTAGTTTTTAGTTGTATTTTGTTACGAAGCCGTCATGCGTCATCTGATCTGGGATGTTCCCCAGCTTCCCCCCACTTTGCCATGTTCATCCCACCTTCTCTCAGCGAGAGCCAGCACTTTCCATTATCGTCCTCTGCCATACAGGTCAACCGGCTGCTCAATTTCTATCCTACCTATGAGCCACCGCCGACTGACTTATTCTACTAATTATTTCCTCCCGTATCTTCGATTTCGTCGCAAACTCCACAGCAGCCTGCTCCGCTCGCCGGCCATGGACTCAACTAATTCACAGCACACGCGGCCTAAGAAACTGATCTGTACGTAATCATTAGATTTTCAACATTAGCTACAAGTCCCGAAGCCGATTTCTAATCTTACTCTTGTTACAGTTGCCCCCGGCGACATTGAAGCAATCTCCGAGACTCAAACCCCCGCCTCCGAAATCCTCGTACCTGCCTCTTCCCTCCCTCCTCATGTTGTCGCGGAGGCTCTCCGGTCAGATACAATGACCCCTACAACTGCATTGGATAAAAAGGTGGTGTCGCACCCTGCGCGTGCTCATCAATTCGTCCGCAATCCCCCGCTCACCATCTCGCAACTGCATCCGAGCAACCCGCTCTACCAATTCCACGCTTGGTTTCGTGATCCACGCCTGAGCCCCTCATCCTCACCGGAGACATGCACTCTAGCCACCGCGTCGCTTCCGTCAGGGCGTGTGAGCGCTCGTGTCGTGTACTTGAAGGAACTTGATGAGCGAGGCTGGACTGTGTACAGTAACTGGGGAAGTCGAGAGGGTAAAGGCGGACACGTCTTCGGATCAAGCATAAACGGGACTTCCGAGAGCAGTGGCCCAGATGCCATGCCGGACTCTGGGGTAGATGAGCCTCTGGCTAAGGACTTGGGTTTGGATCAGCAAGGAAACAAATGGGCCGCACTCACATTCTGCTGGTCAGCACTAGAGCGCCAGGTTCGCATTGAGGGGATGGTGGAGCCTTTGAGCCGAGAAGAGAGCGAGCTCTACTGGAAGACAAGGGAGCGCGGGAGCCAGATAGGAGCTTGGGCTAGTTGGCAGAGTAAGGTGCTTTGGTCTGTCGAGCCAGAGAATCTTGTTAGTCGGCGACGCAAAAGTTTCGGTCCCGGCGAGGACTCAAAGGATAACATCGTTTACCCTGACATTCCGCATGATGTGGACGAGGCGGATATCGATGATGGACGTGCACTGCTTGAGAAAAGGGTGCAGGAGATAGAGGCGCGGTTCGCGGGTACCAAGGAAATCCCTCTCCCACCTTTCTGGGGAGGTGTGCGTCTGATTCCTGAGTCTGTAGAGTTCTGGCAGGGCCGTCGTAGCCGATTGCATGATCGCTTCCGATATGTCCGCCTTCATGAAGCGGGATCGGGATCGGACGAGTTGTCGTATAGATGGCGCATTGAGCGGCTTTCGCCCTAGACGAAGAACCTGGACATTTAGAGAAGAAGCTGTAAACACGAATACATTAGAAATACAATATAAAGAACCACTCGGCACCATCTATTGTACATTAATATTTGGTTGGACTTGACGATGTCTATACTACATCTGCTTAGCCCAGAATTTGATACTTGGCACGAGCTCCGCCAACCTTATCTCTACGATTTCCACCTCTGATCCATCCCAAAATCTTACATCCATACCTTACGGATACAAAGAATCACAATGCCCGAGTCAACCCAAGCACCAGTCACACAACCGCGCTGGATCATCCTCGCGATCACATCGGGCGCGTTCGCGGCTCTCAATGGGCTTTTCGCAAAACTGTACCTACCCAGCCCCTTGATATTACATGGGCATGCCATGTTAATCTTAAAAAAACAGGACAACGGACGAACAAACTGAGTCCTTTGCAAATGCAATCCTAAGCATCTTCGGTGCGAGCACCGAGAACCACTCATTTCTGCTACTTATTATTCGCGGGGTGAGAATTCCCTTTTCTCTTCAGTGTCCCATCATCGCCCCCCTAGCGCTCTTCCTCTGTCTACCTCTATCCCTACTCAATCCAATGAATCAACAAACAAAAGACTAACGGCCTCAGATCTGCCTGGGTCTTAACGTCCTCTGCAACATCATCATGTGGGCACTGTTTACACGCGCGCTGACGGCCGCGCCTTCGACGACGAAGGTGTCGATCACAAACACGTCGGCGAACTTCCTCGTCACAGCGCTGCTGGGGATGATTGTGTTCCGCGAGAAGGTGGGTGGGCTGTGGTGGTTGGGGCCTGGGATGATGGGAGGTGGGTGTATTTTAGTGGGAATGAGGGAGGAGTCGACGTAAGTGCTTGCTCCCTATGTGTATGCGTATGGTTGCGCAATGAGGAAAAGCGGCAAAATTGGCTATACGTTGGCAATTAGATGACAATACTCATACCTCGTGCTTCATCTATGGGCATATATGTACTATATTACACAGTGCAATGGACTCTAGGTATAACATAATCACTGTCTCTCCTCTAGCTCGACCATGCCGTCGTCCTCGTCATCTTCCGTGCCGTGTAACATAGCCGATGGCGACTGATCCTCTGTCGGGACGGGTCTAGCATCTCGCGGTCGTCCTGACATTTTCGAAAACTTGGACCCGATCTTTTGCATGAAGTTCCAGATTCGTTCCTCGAGTGTATCATTATCCTTCATATTCTGGTACGCTCCTAATGGGAGTTCCGGCTGGTGAGTCGCGGCGAGTGCTTGCTCTTCCGCTTCCACCTTGAACTGGTATTTGAGACAGTCTTTCACTGTGACAAGCCCGGTGAGTCGGCCGCGGTGCTCAACTAGAATCACTCGCGGGCCCATCTTCTTGAAGATCTCCATGACAGTTTCGAGCGGCAGACGAGGGTGAACGGTGAGCGGTGTGTGGTCGACATATCTACTAAAGTCGACGGAGGCTGCTCCGGCACTGCTTTGGATACCCTCAAATGTATCGGGAGCTAGATGACCGCGCAAGAAGGTAGAGGACGCCCGACGCGCCACTAAAGCGTCGGCTGCTTCTTTTGTAAACACGCATTGAGCGCTCGGTGATAGCATTCCTTCCATCCTTGCTCGATCGATCGCGTAACGAAGTTCAGTGCGACCAATGTATCCGACCAAGATCTTGCTCGAACGATCTTCCACGATTGGGAATCCTTGAAATTTGTTGTCACTCAGAAGGTGCTCTGCTTCGCGGACTGGGAAATCCGATGCTGGGAGGGAAACTGGATCACTTGTCATTGCGTGTGAGACGGGAACGTTGAAAACATGGTCCTCCTTGTTATCTAGAAACGGAAATCCGTTGGCCCATATCATGCGATCAGCTATACCACCATTTCCAAAACGGTCTCCGACAGCTTTAGTGACGCCGACGACGATCTAAATACGTCAGTATGGCTTGTTTTTGATGAGCACAGTACATACCATGGTAGGAAGGATATAGGTTAGTGCTCCCGTCAACTCAAACATGATGACGGTCACGGAAATAGTCAAGTGCATAATTCCGCTCAGAGCTGCGCCGGCTCCTAAAAATGCGTATGTACCTGGCGTGATACAAGGAACATCGGGTTCGCAGGCTGCGAAAAACTTCGAGTTTGGAAACGACTCGTGTAGAGCCTGAACCATGATCCCAACCATTCGACCAAAGGAGGCTCCAATCGCCATGGACGGAACGAAAATTCCAGCTGGCACTTTGCAGCCGTATGATATGATGACCAAGAAGACTCGTAGAATCGTAGCAGTGGCAAGTGAGAACACCATAGACCAACGATATTTAGCTCTGATATGATTAGCGACAAGCGTACAGAGGCTAGACGGTCACTTACTCGCAAAGACCTTTATAATCAACATCACCCTCGCATTCTTTGAACAAAATTTCCATCATCTCAGTCATATTTATCCTCAAGAACATGTTCGGGAAACATATCACGGCTGTAACCATAGCTAGTATCACCGATTCAAGCACCGCATGCTGCGAAAGATACTTCTTCCTGAATGCTTGAACGCGCAGATTCCACTTGATCACTAGCGCGCCATATAATCCACCAAAAACCCCAAGGATGATGAAAAATATCAATTCAAAAAAGTGCCACGAGCGATCGTACCGGACCTGGAACATGACCAGCTGTCCAGTTCTGAAAGGATTCATCACCTGCCGAGCATAAGTAACATGTCCATTTAGGGGAATATGCGACTTACGGACAAAACTCCGGTTGCAACCAGAGCACAGAAATAGCTTCGCCACAGAGTCTTCAGTGGGAAATAAGAGGCCATTTCCTACGCAAAGTTAGTACTTGTTGGTTCATTTTCAGAACAAAAGTAAGTACCTCGAGAGAGAACAGTACGCCACCAATCGGACTTCCGAAAGCAACAGCCACACCCGCTGCTGCCGTTGCTGTCAAAACCTCTCTTGTCTTGGATGCGCTCCTCTTATACTTGGTGAAGAACCGCGAAATTACATTGCCGGCACAGACCGCGAAGTGGACGCTAGGCCCCTCTTTACCTACAGACAATCCTGAGGCAATGGCAAGAGGCAGCGCTATTGACTTGATTAAGAGCGTCCATCCTCCCAGGAAGCCTTTCATAACAAATCCAGCAATAATGCATTTAATCTCGGAGATACCAGAGCCGGCGGCGTATGGCGCGAAGGTTTTGACGAGCTTCGCTGCAATAAACGCAAACAGGATCTGTCGAGCGTCTTAGTAATTGTCCGGCTATCAGAGCAGGCTTAGGATACCGCATAAAGAGTGTATAGGACGTAGTTTAGGACCCAGTACGAAGTCCAGGTTCTCCACTCGGGGCATCCTAGACAGCCAAAAAAATTAGCCGGATGCTGAAGTGCAGCAAGAATCCCCCGACGTACCTCCCTCGGCACCCCAGCAACAGAACTGCTCATTAAGATAAAACGCAGTCGTACAGTAACCCAGTTTTATGTCCGACAACCATTCGGTGATAATATTGAGAACCGCCGATATCAGCCCAATAGCTGCCCCGACGAGAGTGATAACAAGCCAGGCTTGTCCAGCGTCATAGGACTCCCGCACTTTATGCCTCCATTTAAACGTCCCTTCTTTGTCCCAAAAACCGGAACCCTCTTGTCGCTTCATCCGCCGTCGCGCTTGTTCATGTACCGCATCTTGGACCCAGTCGATAGTCGTAAAATCTTCGTAGCGTTTGACCTCGCTGATCTCTTCCGTGATCACTGGAGCCTGGCCATCACCGGCATTCGGACGTTGTTGAGAGGACGCCGATAACCCCGAGAAAGTTCTCCAAAGTCGGCGCTCGGATACAAAGGAGGGAGACGGCAGCGGAGACGAGGTTGCAGGCATTGAGCTCATCGCCTCAGTTTGACCTGCGATGGGCGATGGGGAGCATAGTCGAGAGCTTTAAAGTGAAGGAGCTGTAGATACAGTCGGAACTCGCACTCATTGGGTACGCGGCCTCCCACGTGAGTCAAGGCGAGCTTGAACACTTTATGGAGTAGTAGTTATCTGCGCCGGACCAAGAGCTGGGGAGAATGGTTAATGATACTGCTTAGACAAAAGATTAATTAATTAAAATGCTCTGGCTCAAACTTGTAACGTCGTGATGACCCCTCCGAGAAGCATCAGCGTCGACGATTGACCAAGCTATCGATTGCTAACTGAGTAGATTGTCCGCCACGCGATATCGCTTTGATGCGGCACACGCGCGAAACAGAACCTCTTTTCCTCACCACCACGGGTCTCGAATCGAAATCTACGCGTATTATTGAGCTCATTTACATACTCTTATATGCTTCTTCATTTATTAGTAACTTCCCTACCATCACACGAACAACACCACGATGCCAACCAAAGATAGCAAGACCGCGTCGGTGTCCCAGGCGCCGCCAGAGATCACAGGCCAGAGCTCTCTACCAAGTACGCTCGGAACGTGCTTACGGACATTTCCCTTGCTAATCCCCTATGCTTAGTCGCTCGTATAAAGAAGATCATCCAGCTAGACGAAGATATTGTCCAGTGCTCCAACAATGCGACATTCGTCGTCGCGATGGCTACTGTACGCCCATCCCGCCTTAACATATCTAGATTCGTCGACTAATTCTTCCAGGAACTCTTTATCCAATACCTCACAGAGCAAGGGCATAACGTTGTCAAGTCGGAACGAAAACCGCGGAAGACTATTCAATACAAGGACTTAGGTACGCTGGTTGGGAGCAGTTCGTTACTACGGGAATTGCTAACAGTATTTATCATAGCGACGGCTGTTTCACGGATAGATAACCTTGAGTTTCTCGCCGATGTGATACCAAAAACGACAACATATAAACAGTTCAAAGAGAAGCGGGCAAAGGAAACTGCAAAAGACGTTAGCGTTGAGAAAGGACAGCGTACGTTAAACGGAGCTCTACCGCCGGCAGCTGAGGTGGAGGAGGAAACGCAGAATGACAACAAGGAAGCCTCATTACCTCGAAGCTCAAAACCTCCAACTGTAATGTCCATGGTCGACGGTGCCGAGTCGCAGACGAAAGATGATGATGTGGAAATGGTGGACTCATGACTGGTTTAATGTTTTGGGTTAAAAGTGTGTCGAGGAGTTCTCTAGGAGTTTTGGGCACGACTTGATTGCATTGGCTTCTTTTGTAGTACTTTCGCCGTATACTCAAGGTATATTGCCGTCCGATTTGATGGAGGCTGGATATCGTATGACGATCCCGGATTAAATTCGTTACGCTCAAAGCACGACTAACAATCGCCACAATCAAGGTCAAATAACAATTCTACCACGTGTGATCAATTGCATCTTGATAATTAAATCCTTTGTAGGCCTTAAAACGAGTATAAGACTGCTCTGACGTCGGTTTGGTGATTGTCGTGGTGGACCTGTCGGCCAATCAGAAGGGGGCTATTCCGAACCGCTTCGCAGGAAAAGCTGCCAGTGCCGGGCCTCCGACTTCAACCTTGAGACCCGTCTCGAAATTCCTCATCCGCCTCCTCTGTGTCCCATCCCCCCTCCTCCCCGCCAACCATCGGTCGTTCTACTTGCAATTGATCCGCAATTGCTCTCTCGCCATGGCTCTCTCCTCCGCTTCCACCTCTCTGCTGCGCGCCTGCGCCCGCCAGCAGCTGTCCACAACCCGCGCCGTCGTCGCCTCCTGCCAAAGAAACAGTTCCACCTTTGAGAGCCCGTTCGCCGCCAATGACACCACGAAGATCCCCGATTTCAGCAAATATGCCTCCAAGAAGGCTCCTCGCTCCAACCAGGTCTTCTCCTACTTTGTCGCCGGTACAATGGGTCTTGCCTCTGCCGTTGGTGCCAAGGCTACTGTTCAGGGTAGGTGTTCCATGAGCGTTGCGATATTGAGCGGGAGAAATCATTACGGCATACTCGGCTTGGCTTGAAAGGATATTCGTGGTGGAATATGGGTCGGGACAATATTAAGTCAACAATGGGCTGATGTGCGACTCCGACAGATTTCCTAGTCAACATGTCCGCCTCCGCCGACGTTCTCGCTCAGGCAAAGGTCGAAATCGGCCTCGCTACTATCCCCGAGGGCAAGAACGTACGTGACAGGCTTTGCTGCACCAAGCTATAACTGAGGTTATGTTCACTGCAACTAACCCGATACAATAGGTTATCATCAAGTGGCGTGGAAAGCCCGTGTTCATCCGTCACCGTACCGCGGATGAGATCAAGGAGGCCCAGGACTTCGACTGGAAGACTCTCCGTGACCCCGAAGCCGACGAGGACCGTGTACAGAAGTCAGAATGGCTTGTCATGCTTGGTGAGTGATGCGCCGGATTAGCTCTAGTATCGCATGGTCTAACGCTTTGATTCAATTAGGCGTTTGCACTCACCTTGGTTGTGTCCCCATTGGTGAATCTGGTGACTTTGGCGGCTGGTTCTGCCCCTGCCACGGTTCCCACTACGATATCTCCGGCCGTATCAGGAAGGGTCCCGCTCCTCTGAACCTCGAGGTTCCTGCCTATAACTTCCCTGATGAGGAGACCCTTATCATCGGTTAAGCGAGTATATACCAGTTTCGATTTGGGTAGTGACCGAGCAACGGAAGACCCAGGGGGTGATGTGCAAAGGTTTGTTTTAGATGAATCTCCCTGTTATGTTAAGATTAGAGGGGCCGTGTTTTTATATTGACCCACAAAAAATGAGCCACCTGTTCTATTATTCCAAACGCTGTTCCGCTCATAGAGCCTGTATACTCACTGCTCATGGGGGTCCTTTGTTGCAGTATAGACTTTGTTTGTCGCTCTTCCCCCAGTTGCTCTTGTGCGAGAGATGTGGAATTCGGCCGTGGGGCAAGTGGTGATAGACATATGTCGCTGAGGCTTTTGGGTCATGTATTCTAATCTAGCTTTTCTCTTTTGTTCAATTGAGCTTTGCATTTGTCTGGAAGGTACGATTCCCTGTGCCCTCCCAACTCCTTAACTCTCAAAATAAGCAGCCAAATTTATGGTGAGTAAATTGAATTCATTGAACCTGCTAATCTCGATCGAAGCTTTGAGATATGATGGAATTGGAGAAAAACTTGGCAATCTGATCCTTCAGCCTCGCTGCGCCAAATTTGGCAGAACATATCGACCTTGTCTCCGATAATGGCGGCGCCACCACTCTCTACATTTCCCCATCGTTGCTTGACGATTGTCTTTCCCTTCTGTCATCTCCAAAATGACACTGGAAACCTTTAGCATCTTCTACTTACTCCCCTACGACATTCGTCGCGAAATTTATATGCTGGCTACACCGCCCCGCATCGTGCATGTTCAAGAAGATGCCCAAGGCAGGGAAGAATTCAAAGCCACGTTACGAACAACAATCAACGTACGGCTCAATACCGACCTAGTTTACTTTGCTCCGAACTGGCGGCAGGTTATCGAACCGGGACCTAACAAACAGCTAACGCTCGAAGCCTTCGGTATAAACGCTCGCAAACGCCCTCCGCAGCCATGGGAACCTTCAGCCTCGACGCCGGAAATTCCACTCTCCTGGCTCGAGGACAATCCCAAACATGCATGGTACCTTATGCGCGACAACTCATTCTACAGCACCGCACCTATTCCAAGCTTACTACATGCTTTTCACGAATCACGGAGTACGCTAAAGCGCTGGGGGTATCAGCTTGCATTTCGCACACGCACGAACGGTCCTCGGACCTGGTTTCACTTCGACAGGGACGTGCTCTTAGTTGATAAAAGCGATTGGAGGCAGCGCTTGTACGACGATGTCAACGACTTTCTTACTCCATCTTCATGGAGCATCCTCGGACAGTTCCATTCACAGGACCTGAAAAGGGTCCGAAGACTGGCGCTAGGCAAATCCGGACACACCTTATTTCCTTGGAAGCGCTACGGCCAGTCCAGAACGGATCTAGCCCACGCTGTCCGACTCTTTCCTGAACTCCGCGAACTCCAAATCGTCCAGTGGGAGACGGATGACCTCTTCCGCTGGCGGAATTTTGGCGTCAACGGAACGAAGAGCGGCGAACACCCGTGGTACTCGTACTCAGCGAAAGAGGCGCCCTGTGAGCCCGACGGCGCGCTGTGCTGCGTATACGCCGAGGAAATCGACGGGTTACTCAATCTTCTTTCGCATTTCGACGGGTTCCGAGACCACCTCCCAGCCACAGGGTTCATGGGTGAGATCTTGCGCTTCCACAAGAAGCAAACAGATAATAAGTTCGACTTCTTCACCTTCCAGCAAACGCAGCTCGAACAGCATCTTGGAGTCCTCAGGACGGAATTGGAAGAAGCCCGTCTCAAAAACGAAGGACCTGGTCTCTCAAGCTTCAGCTGGAAGATCCCGACTGTGCGAGCCGTGCACATGATCATTCCTTCCATGGTGCCTCTACTAGTAAACGAGCGCCATCTCGCCTGGGAAAAACTATACAAGTTGAAGGGAAATCATCAGGCCATACGCGGTCATACTATGAGGGACGACGACTTGCCGTTGAGTATGTTGGTGGGCGACGGGCTTGGAGACGACCATAATGATGATGATAGCGATGAATTCCACGATGTCGCCCTGGGACCGTTTAGTGAGATTCATCTGGTTGGGAATGCAGATAATGTATGTTGTCGAAGGGCGAAGAGGTGGTGGGCTGAGGATGCTAGTGGAGTGCTTGCAAAGCCGGGGATGGGAGACTTCTTTCCGGATTGGATTCTTACATACCCTGATACGGATGGTACTACTACTACTACTCCTACGACATAGCGCGTGTAAGAGAAGGCAAAAGTGGATGCTCCTAAAGTGTGTTTTCGGGTTAAATTCACCGACCCCGAGACCTATCCCGATACCTGGTTTGGCTTATCCCCGAACTCTCGGGGCTTTCTCTCATACCATAAATCCGCCCTGGTGCGCACTCAGTATCTACCAATTTCACTACAGTCTTAAATTCTATCAAATACTCCTGCCTCTTACCATTCCTCTCCTCCAAAAATACCCCCCATTCTTATATCACCACCTGGCTCGACGCAAAATGCATTCCTACTCTCCCTCTCAGTCCTTCGCTCGCCCGTCATACTTCCGCAGATCATACCCACAATATCCGAGACACCGGGGAATGGGCGGTGTTGGAAGATTTACCAAAGTGCTCCTGGTCGGAACCTTGAGTTACTTCGTTATCAAGAAGATTGCCAATGCTGAGTAAGTTCCCTTTTTCCCGCCTTTTTGTTCTTGGTTGGGTTCTTGAAACTAATAGAAGAGGTATATAGTTCGGATAGGCGTTTGTCGAGAATAACGGAGAATGGATCATGAACATGATGGATACCACATATAACCTCTGCATTTGATATTCTACGATGCCACTCATATTGTATAATAGTTCATCGGTTTTCAGGACCTTGTTTACCGTGGAGATATCCAATTTAATGCTCATCATAAGCAAGCTCAACATTATACCACCTCTTCTAGTCGCAACACTATACGCATCTAATCTACTTTGGGAGATTCCGGTGCGCAGCGTTCTAGTCGCGCATTTCAAAAACCAAACGCAACCGCCCCAGTGTCGATGTGAAATTATCACTCCAATCGTCAAACACCAAATCACCTGTCTCGCCTGGCGGGAACCGCATTCGATACCGGGAGACAACGTGTGCAGCAACAAGCATCATGTCGTTCATCGCCAAAGCCCGTCCGATACAGCTCTTACCACCTGGAGCCCGGAGCTGTTAGTAGCCCAGAGAGGACATAGAAGCCTGAAGATTGAGGATAGTCTACTTACCAGTCCCAAACGGTGCAAATGCAGCCTTATTGCGTACCATTTCTGGTCGCGTGGTCCATCGCTCGGGGATGAACTGGTTTGCATTTCCGAAGCAGTCTTCCCCTGGGTTGGCTATCAGCCTTGTCTTGGGATAGAACAATATCAAGTAGGGGTAGGCTTACGGCGTGAGATGACGAATCGGGGGGCTACTATAGTTGTCTCTGGAGGGATATAGGTGCCTCTGACTATAGTGCCCTCGGTTGAAGCAGTTTTCCTGTTGCCAGCTGATGGAATGGAAGGGTAGAGACGTAGTGACTCAAATATAGCAGCCTCCAGGTGTGGACATGAGCGTAAAAGACTGTTCCCGTCCTCCATATCGACCCCTTGCTGCATTACTTCATCTCGAATTTTGTCTGCTTGGTCGGGGTTCCTGGCCAATTCATAGAAAAGCCCAACAAGAGCACTGGCTGTGGGTTCGCTGCCGGCGACAATGGCTGAGATACTGTCTCCGGTTAATGCCTCATGGGAATCGTGCTTGAGGTAGTGTGCGAGGATGGGTGATTCAGATAATGAATCGTCGGGCATCTATAAATATTCACCCCAATTAGCTCTGTTTTTTGGGCCATCAAGCTGCTACACCCTACGCAAGACACCTACCTTTATCTTTCTTACTTGTTCCTCACACCAACCCACCATGGTAAACCAGTCATTCAAGATCCCAACGCGGGGCATAAGCTTGAATGCGATCTGCACTACCCAGGGGGTAGGGCTCAGAGGTCCCAAGATACCCATAGCTTTTTGTAGGAGCAGAATAATATTATGCCAGGACTTATTAGTGAGCATGTTAAAGCTTCTACCCAGCACAAACTCCCCCATGCGGTCAAAGGTAAGCCAGAAGACTAGATCAGAGACCTCTGAGACTTGACCAGTTGCAATATCGGACTTTATACAGTTGTCAAGCTGGCTAATGGGCTTATGGACTTTGTTTTTGTATTGGACAAGTGCTGTGATGATTAGCAGACGGACATGACTAGAAAGCTATCTCAAGGGTTGGGAGTAGTCCTCACCCTTCGGCGTGAACCCTCGATTCCAACGCCGCCGACGCTCTTTATGTAAATGCTTTTCTCGCGTCGTCACCAGACCCGTGTTTGGGTGTAGCAGGTCATACCATTCCGCCTTGCTGCACTTGCTCGACGGTCCATCGATGGCCATGAAGACATCTGGATGGAAGACGGTAACCTCGCTTGGGCCTGTAATTATGATGGTCAGAAATCACTCTCTTGGCCAGTTTCAAATTGAACTCATCATACCTGTCCGGACAACATCTCCATACTCTCTATGTACCTTGTCTAAGAAGAAATGATTCTTTGAGGTGCGTGCTTTCCAGACATGCCATATCTTGCTGGTACGCGCCCAGAATGGACCGGGAAAGTGCCTGAGTCTGTGAAAGAAGAGTCTGTAGATGACGATGCTGGAAAACAGGCAGAGGAGGTAGCTCGAGATTATCTGCCAGCCTGTCCTCGTTGTGAGAGCGAGGGAACTGAAGCCAACAAAGTGGAAGACAAGAATTGAAGGGGCTTGGATATGCCATTCCCCATGAATGAAAAGCCCATGATGTGCCCCGAGCGCTGCAATGGCCCCAATCAATGAAGGTGGTATTGTGTACATGGCTTTGAATGTGGGATTCGAGTGCCAATCAACAAGGGCATGTCGAGGCGCGCAGGCAACCCTTTCTTTTTAAAGTTGTGATAATGTGTCCCGAAGGGTCGCTGGAACCCCGTCCAGATGCTCCATGGCTTTGGTGGTGAATACGCTCGTAGAAGCTGATGAATACGCTTTCCCATATGATGAATACGCCCATAATGCGAAGAATACGAGTCGGTCTGCAAATTATGTATGCACCTTCTCAGCCCCAGTTCTGAACCCTCCATGTTGGAATTGTGAAATTGAGTTGGTTCATCTTGTCGAAACCCGCTAGATCGGAGCAAGGCTTCCACAGTGGTATTTCTTCACACGAGGATTTAGCCAGAACCTGCAAGTGATCTTCCTTCCACTTCGGCTGAATGACATGGTTGGTTATATGGTTGATGAAGGAATCATGAAGAAGTCAGTGTCGAAGCACCCACTCGGGCACAGCCGACGAGTAAGATCTTTACCTCCCCCTAAGCGGCGCCTCCAAGCTTATCTCCCAATGTTGCATCCTCTCGAATACGCTCTCATACTATGCGAATACGCTGCGCGCGATTGGGAGAATACGCTTCACTGCCCACGATGCAATGGATAAAGGAACCAGAGGTTTCGCCTCGTCAGAAGGCAATTTCGTTCAGAGGCGATTCATACCCGTTCAGATTATTTTAACGAAGTCTTAAAAATTCTTTCGCAGTCTGCAATGCTCGCCCTTCTATTCACTCAGCCAGTCGAGCTGGCATCCCTTCTATGGGAGTTCAGCGAAAGTGATATTCCAACATTCGTCCTCCCAAACACAGCCTTTGGCCTTCTTGCAGCTCTTGCAGCTCCAGCACTGGTAGAGGGAGCACGGAGCCCCGGATTCTGGTCACTCCTGATCCATGGAGTGCCGCGCATGCTTCTTTTCAACTGGGCCAATGTGTTCATCTTTGAGCTCGCCAACCAGCGACTCCCAGAGTCAGTCAAGGAGGATATGGCAAACAAGCCATGGAGGCCGCTCCCGCGAGGCCGTATTAGCCAGGCACAGACAAGGCAACTACTATTAGGCGCTGTTCCTGCCGCACTGGCTTTGAGCACCGCCCTGGGTGCTGGTAATGAAAGTGCGCTTATCTTGCTGCTTGCTTGGATGTACAATGACTTGCGTGGGGGTGACGAGCTGTCTCGTGACATTATCATTGCAATAGCCTACGACATCTTCCTGGTCAGCTCGCTACGGATTGGCATGACAGCGACAACGGCAACAACAGCTGCCCCTACGGCACCGATTCGCATCTCAACCATGGGCTATTGCTGGCTCGCAATAATAGGCTGCGTGGTTGCAACCACAATGCAAGTCCAAGACCTCAAAGATCAAGTCGGGGATCGTCTCCGTGGCCGCAAAACATGGCCGATCGTTCTGGGGGACGAGGTCTCGCGATGGTGGATTGCGACCTGTGTGCCATTCTGGAGTTTTGCGTGCGCGTTGTTCTGGAAGACACCGGCTTGGGTATCTGTAATCCCCGTCTTCTTAGGCCTGTGGGTCTGCTCATGTGTCTTGTTGAAGACGGGGGATGCGAAGGCTTGGAGGTGGTGGTGTCTCTGGCAGGTTGCCCTTTATGGGCTTCCGATTTACAGCTCGCTTTAATCGACTTGACTTGTTCGCACGAGCTTTCGACAGGCCGAAACACTGAGCAGTTTCCCTCCGACTACAATGAGGCTCACTTCTCTAGACACGCTCTCCAAGTATCTCAATGTTCATCACCATTTCTTGCAGCGTTGCTTCTCCGACGTGGTATCTCTTGTGGTCTCCAAAGACCGGGACCCGAATTATTTTTCATCATGAGAAAAAAGCGAATTCGGATTGAAGCCGTTATTAGACGTCATTTCGGGTGGTATATTTATTATAAAATTTCCGTAGATATATATGACATATGAAAATTTTTTGGTTATATCAACAGGTTGTATATACATAGGGAACACCGAAATCCTTTCAACATGGACCGGATGCACATCTATTCTTATAACTCAAGGCCGACTCTGGCCTCCGAATTTCGGAAGATAAATCTTGGTCTGCTCGTTCAAAAAGCGGTGACCTACTTCGCGGCGTGTGCGTCCCAACTGAGCGCGTAGATCTCATTCTCTGTAACGTCTTCACAGAGATCGTCTGGCCTGCGTCCGGTGAGGCAAGGACCATCGTGTTGGGCGTGGCTGTTGGAGGGGGAGAGCGACTGTCGGAGCGGAATAAAGGGTGGATGTTACTCTCGTCGGGGAGTTTTAGTTTTGGAAGTGGTCGAGTGGGAGTAATAGTACTGTCCGACGACGTGGATGACGATGATGCGTGTGATGAGGCGAATGAAAAGGGGCGCAGCATCACGCTGTCAAGGGATCTTTTGATTTCTGAATTGCTTCGCTGGAGTTGCTGTGGTCTGCCTGGGTTGCTTTCAGTGTCTTGCTCTTGGTGTCCAATACGCGTAGCGGCGCATTCAGGACGGGATATGGGTGCTGGGTTTAGATCGATTGAATTGGGGTTGGAATCTGGTTGTATCAATGTTCTGCCAGAATATCGAGTTGAACGTTGCGAAGTTGTTCTCGACATTGAAGACTGGGCCTGCGGCGCGGAGTCGATGGATGGCCGTTGGGAGTCGGAAATCACCGACGTGGCTTTCGACGGGCCTTTGTGTATCGTTCCGGATCGACTGGGAAGAATTGTTTCAAGCTCATGGGATATAAGGCTAGGCCATTGATCGTTGACGGTGTGGCTGTTATTTAGGGTTGTCAACAGACACCCGCATAACATCCCCTGGCTGAGGACCGAGATTGCCCAGATCACACAGCGGGTGATCAATAGGCCCTGGCGGTGCGAGGATATCGTCGAGTCGGATTGGACTGTACTCCAAGCTATAGCCCCTGCCATTACGCCAGTGGCTAGTGAGAGGTAGCCAATGCACACGCCATATGTGCTAGCTCTCCACCTTTTTTGCTGCGTCCTAGCATCTATTGTTGAATCATTGGCCCATAATAAAACCAAGGCAAGGACGATAACACAGCTGAGAAGGCTAAGACTGACAGTGACAGCCTCGAGCAATGAGTCACCCGGGGTTGAGGCTCTCAAAGAAGCATAGCAAGCGCCGTCAAGGACTGTCACAATGATTGTTAAAAGTAACGAGGCCCCTCCCAATAGGTAGGCCGGAGAGGCCTTGAGCATGGTGGAATCCTAGTACGGCTCGGAAAGAGGGCGATGTTCGGGTACCTCTTGGGTGTATCTTTGAACTCTTCGCGTCTTGCGGAGATAGCGCGGGACGGACAGTATAACACGGTACTTGAAGGCCGACCAAAGGAAGAGACTATGCTTAAGTTCGAGAAGTGGAGTCAGACACGATGTCAGATGCTGGGGTAGAAGTTCGTCACTCAATGGAATGGCAATCGAGGAGGGAAAGAGGATGAGATGGCAGAGAGACAGGATACGGCTATATGTATGCCTGAAGAATAGGAAGTTGTGAAGTAGAAAGATGGTAGCGAATAGCAGGGCTATGTTGAGTAAATATTCAGGCTCGGTGAGACCAGGGATATGGCCTATAAAGCTATAGAATATGGGCGCCGCGAAAGAGGGTCTGTTGCAAGAGGTGGGTTCAGACTTAGATACATAGTATATGCGAGGGAATGACCGCGTATGTAAACTCCGGATGCAAGCGCGAGTGACATGGAGAGTCCGGCCTAGGAATGTCGATACCGAAGAAATAACTGTAAAAAGTACGACAGGCCAGACCCCAAGAGCCGATGAGTGGCGGAGAATCCCAGTACACAAAGATGGTAACAGCACTCTTTCAAACAATTTCCCGATCAGCCATTCCCTAGAATGCCACACAATGAAGAAAGCTTCATTCGGCCGCGAAGTGACCCTTGTTTGGCGGGAAAGACCAAAAACACTTGGAGCCACTCGCTAAATGTCGGAGGGGGAGAACTGCATCAAAATTCAACATCCATGCTCACCGCGACGGACACCTGATATGGAGAGAAAGCCACATCTTTCTGTGCCTGACATGCCTAGCCCGCGCGTTAGCAGTCGAGGGCTTGTCGTCGACGCAATTGGGGCCGATGATTGGCGTGTTCCTGCGAGAAGGAACTATGCCTGCATGGGACAGGTCCTGCCAGCGAACAATTTGTCAAGGACTGGCTGTTTCCAATGATTTATGGCGCGATGATCCCCAATACTCTGGAACTGCTCCCAATTAACTAGCAACTGTTGACTGTGAGCAGACACGGGATGTGCTGGAACCAATAAAGCTCCGATCCACAATGTGACGTGTCCATAGAACACTTGGGGACGAATTACCACCAGTTTGGGTACCAAGGCCTGATGATGGGAATCATGGACGGTTTGTGAGCGACTCCGAAGTAGCCGAGGACAAATACTTAAGGGAAGAGGAGCGTGACAACAGGTAATTTATGAAGCCTTTAGAGATTGGAACCTGACATGAGGCGAACAAGGTCGCACCGGGATGTCGCTCCATTTCTGGATGCCTGTATATGACATATCCATAAGATATGTCCACCTACCACCGACTGAAAGCCGCCCAGTCAACTAAATTGTGCAATGGGCCGGCCGAGTCTGTCAAAGTCGCTGGGAACTGAGGCGGAGGATAGCGCTGGAAACAGTTGAGTGATATAGGGCCATTGTTCAGGGCTCAGCTACGGTCCGAACTCGGGGCCACTTGGCCCTGGCCTCAAGAGTTCTTCTACCCCGGGTATCAATGCGCACAATCCTATCGAGGACGGAACACTGTGCGATGTTGCCTCAGAACGGCGGTCGCCTCAGCGTAAGAAACGGCTCGCTGCCTATGGAAAGTGCCAACATTTCTGCCTTAAGCTACCAAGGCGGTTGCTCTTGAGCAGAAGCCGATCAGAGGCAGTGAATAATAAGAGCCACAGGAGCAAGAAAGCTAGCTCATGAAGTGTGTGGAGACTTGGTTAATTGAATGAGAGCAAGAGTGGCAGAAGATGTGGCTGTGACAGAAGATGATGTGAAGACTGGGGAGCAAGAGAGGGGAAGCCTGAGGCCTAAGGCTAGTAGCCCTTCCGACCGCCTCCAGCACAGCTGCATCTTCTGCTCGCTGCTTCTCTGCTTTCCCTCTGGCTTCATAATATATCGCTGTCGTTTCCTCCCTCTCGGTATATTTGCAAGAGACAGGTCTCCTCACTGCTTCTCATATATCCATAACGAGAGACAAGTTCGTCGCCGGGTCCCCGTCGGTTCACACTTTCTTAATCTCTTGCCTCCCCCTCCCCCACCTCTTCAAGCCTACTATCTACCTTCACGAGTGGCGCAAAGATGCAGCTCACATTCAAAGTACGTCGCGCTCTGCTACACCCGCAACAGTTTTCCGTATCTAACATACTATCTTCTCCTTCAGGATCTGAAACAACAGAAGTTTGTTATCCGTGCAGAACCTTCAGAAACCGTAAGTGTCTGAGCTCGGAACCCTGTATCGGCGCGGGGCTAAGTGAAATGTAGGTTGGTCAAGTGAAGGAGAAGATCTCGAAGGAAAAAGGATGGGATGCCCCCCTCTTGAAGCTCATCTACTCCGGTTAGTCCATTTACCGCCCTTTCTCGCTCATTCCACTCGCCATGCGCTTGTCACCCGCTATGGACGTCATTTCTGACGCTCGGGCGAACTCACAGGAAAGATCCTCCAAGATGACAAGACGATCGAATCATACAATATCGAAGAGAAGGGATTCATCGTATGCATGGTCTCTAAGGTATACCCTGTCTACTACATTGCTTAGCATTCCCTTCCAGATTATGCTAACACATCCAATCTTGCTAGCCCAAGACCCAACCTGCCTCTTCACAGGGCCCATCCACGCCAGCCAAGGCAGTGACATCAACACCAGCTGCCCCTCCTGCCCCTGCTCCGTCCACGAATACTTCCACGTCCGCTGCTGCTGCTCCGGTCCCAGCCACGCCGTCGCCTGCCTCGTCTGGAGCTGCTCAGCCGGCTGCAGGCTCTTTCAATGACCCATCGGCGTTATTGAGCGGCTCACAAAGCGAAGAAGTAATAAGCCAGATGGAAAGCATGGGGTTTGCGAGGAGCGATATCACTCGTGCGATGAGGGCTGCTTTCTTTAACCCTGATCGTGCTATCGACTATCTTCTGAACGTGAGTTTTACTGGTGATTAGGCATACGAGTCGCTTCTCTAATTTTTCTTTCTTCAACAAATCAGGGTATCCCGGAGAACATTCAGCAGGAACAACAACAACGAGCATCTGCCACTCCCGCTGCTCCTCAGGCCCCCGCGGCCCCTGCTACTGGAAGTACACCTGCTGCATCAGGGGAAGACGAGCCCGTCAATCTTTTCGAGGCCGCTGCACAGGCAGGAAATCCTGAAGCTCGTGGTGGCGCGCGTGGAGCAGCAGCTGGTGGTGATGCCCAGTCAAACCTCGACTTTCTACGCAACAACCCACACTTCCAACAACTTCGCCAACTTGTTCAGCAACAGCCCCAAATGCTGGAACCTATCCTCCAGCAAGTCGGCGCCGGAAATCCTCAAATTGCTCAGCTCATTGGACAGAATGAGGAGCAGTTCCTGCAGCTGTTGAGCGAAGAGGACGATTCGCTCCCTCCAGGAACAACTCAAATCCATGTTACGGAAGAAGAACGGGATGCTATCGAACGGGTGCGTGATATGCTTCTCGCATTGTGTGATTATATTCAACTAATATGCCTTTAGCTGTGTCGTCTCGGCTTCGAACGAGACCTGGTCATCCAAGCCTATTTCGCGTGCGATAAGAACGAAGAGCTCGCAGCAAACTACCTGTTCGATAACTCGGACGATGCTGATGAATGAAGTAAACCAAATGACGCTGCTGTCGCTTCTTCCAACCTATTTCCCTCCACATAATGAAGACCGTGACTCCACAATTCAACCGAAATGTCTCCCTCTCTCTTTAATTCCCCGTAGAAGAAGTTGCTGGACAATCCATGGACAATCCATGGTACATCCTGGCCTCCTAGCCCGCGCTGCGTTTATGCGCTTGTTTCTGAAGCTAGTTCTTTCTTATTCTCCTCTCTCCTCTCCGAGTCTCCCATTTTGTACACACACCACTTAAGTACCTAGTAGCTGGCTTTCCTTCAGATTCATCACTCTGATTTTTCCATGCCTTTGCTATGTATCTAACTTGCGGGATAAAAATGAGAATTCGAGTTTACTTCTTTCTTCAACCGGCTATACCTACTTTCATTATGTCTTAGCTAAAGGTTCAAGGTGATTTTTTCCGGACTCGGAAGTTACTATTCCTCATACACCATAACTAACTCCTGCCTATCCACCAACGCCACCATATAGAACCCAGTTAACACCATCATGGTGATTTGATTTCCGAAAATTCATCATTCGGTGAAATGACTAATGTATTTCATGCATGAGAGGAGGGGATATAACGGTGTAAATAGAAAGATAGCCCAAAAGATAAAAGAGAAATATGAGGAAAAGAAGATAAATGCGGGTATATGTAGTCGGGTAATGAAAGGGAAAAGCCATGCCGAGAATTCTAGCAGCGAAAACATCTACAGAGAAAAGAACAAAGAATGGTAAGCGAACGGGAGGAGTAGAAGATTTGAGCTCCGGCCCGCGGGGCCCTCAGATCGAAAGATCAAGTATGTGCGTAGTGGTAAGCCTAGTCAAATGACGGTAACGGCCTTGATCGGCTGATAAAACTTAACGGCATCCAGGCTTCTGCGCAAGCCAAACGTTAAGCCCACGTCTCCCGATAACCCTCTTTAGCGTAGGTAGAATGCCGTCAGAGCCAAAGTCTAAATCATCTAGACTAAGATGTTGTTTATAAGTCCAGAGCTCGAGCAGCTCAAACGCGGAGTCGCGACTTTGCGGGGCTGAGAATTGGTCTAGGAAGGTGACCGACTTGGGCGCGACGACAAAGACAGCATCGAATTGTCTCAAATCCGATGTGGTTGATTTTCTCTTGTTTTTGTACTTCGAGGGACAAGCAGGAACTAGTTTCTCAAGTTCACTGGCCATTTCCGGTCCAGGCTTGCCCATTAGATCTCGAGTCTCAATGTCCAAGTCTAGAGGTAGGCTTGAATTATCACCGAGCAACCACAATGGTGGCGAGTATGTCTTCCACCAAAGTACGGCTGCGGTAAAAGGTCCATGCTCCTTTGATGGCTCGTGCCACCCCTCAGTAGTAGTGGAAATTATGGAGGGAATGGCAAGCTGGGTTGGCACAACTCCTCCTTGGTGGTATACACCCATCAAGAAACCCAATGCTGCATTAAATGTCACCCAGGCAACTAAGAATATGCGCGACTTGCGAGGATCAAGGCAGGTTAGGAGCAGAGGTACACAAGGGATCAGGAACCGGGGTTCCTGGTGAGGGAATATAGATAGCATGGCAGTAGCTGACAAGGCCGACAATGCTTGAAGATTTTGCATCCAAGACGGAATGGCGCGTAGGTTGTATATTTGCAGAACCATCACCACAAGCGCAGGGCCTAGCAGTTGCGGTAGGTTGATCAGAAAGTGATGGTAACGAGGATGGAGTCCATGGAGGGCCAGGTTAGAGCTGTCCGTATTGTAGAGAAGGTTATTGAGCGGCGTAATTATCGGAGATCGCAAGACATCGCTAAACGACGCGGATGGTCTGTAGAATGTGGTGTCGGCGAAGATCGCGATGTAGCAGAATATGAGCCCAAAGCCAATGAACGAAAGTAGTGATGCTGGTCTGCAGGCTGATTAATACATAATCCAGAAGGACATTTTGTACGCGACACTCACTTGCGCCAAAAATGTGGTAACAATTGGAGTCCCGGAATGGCGAGAAAGGCCGGGAAAGTTATTCTGTTGAAGACGCCCGCGACGCAGATAAAGGACAATACGGCGCAGGAGAAGAGGGAGGAGCGCCGCTATCAATATGATTAGCTTTTCTCCCAGGTGCTTTGAGTATCGGCCATTCGAACCTTGTTCTCGACGATGCGGTGGATGAGCACTAGACCCCAGGCGACCAACAGGGTTTCGAGGGAATTGGAGAATGTATGCGTCTGATAAGTCCAGGTGACATAAGACGAAGCTACCAAGACCACAGCGATCCGTCGATGGCGCGGGAGAGGCACAAGCTCATGCACGGCCCAGTCTTCCAGCACGAAGCTCAGCAGGAACATCACCCCGCGCACCACATAGTATACAAGCTCCGGTGAGGGGATTTTCGCTCCGGTCTCATTGTAGAACCATTTCAAAAGGCTTATCGGGAGATCGTATATCGGCCATAGAGGAAAGATACTGCGGATTGGGCGCTCGGAGGTAAATTCCCACGGCAGTTCAGCTGGATATGAGAGTGTGCGACCTATGAAGAAAGGCGTGAGTCTTGAGTTTGAATGCAGTCCGTGGTGTGGCCCGCATGGGATCAGTCGCGCTTTCGCATCGTCTGACCCAACGCCAGCGACGAACCACGGCCGACAGGCTGATCGCCAAACAAAGAGCTTACCTGCGAAGACTTCCAGGCCCTGGAAGTGCTCATCCGGGTGGATGTAGCTGGGACAGAGCGCAAAGTAAACGCGGATCAACAGCAGGAGCAAATACGTTCGTCTCCACATGATATAGACGGACTGACAGGAGGTCTAAAAAAAAGGTAGGGAACGGATTTCAAGGATAAATCTGTTATTGCACATGCCTACTCCATCAAAAGAAGTCGTGGCACCGATCAAGGGTCATCACGTTGTGACATGCGCACGTTGATAAAATCCCAATCCAGAAGCAAAACAGAGCTGTTGCAAAGAATTCTAGAGCGAAGGATATTTTTTTTTCCATGAGAGAAAAAAGATAGAGCAAAAAAAAAAACAAAAAAAAAAGGGAAAAAGAACAGGTCTCCTGAGCTGGATGCTTGCAAACACGCCAGATTTAGGGACCGCAAGCAGTGGCCAACCGACGCGTCGAAGGAAAGCGATGATATCAGTGGCCGCGAACCTTCATTACAAACTATCGAATCCATTTCATTGGGTTAGGCCGAATGCCCGAGATCAATCAAATCAAGCATGGGCCTCTTATTCTGACTTCTCCAGACTGCTGTCCTTTTTCTACAGAAGCTCCAAGAGCCGCAACCATCCAGCCCTTGCCAAGGTCCCTTTGTGTACTCCGTAGTCCTTCGTAGATTGACCTACTGTGTACCTATTTCAGGCTCCTTTCAACGTCATCGGCCTTGAGTACCAACTCGCTAAAGAATGAACTCATTGTAGCCTCAAACTCTTTGCGATGCAGGAATAAAGAGATGATCTTGTTCTCCACTAATTTAAACAGGCATCTTCTTTGACCATTTGGGGCTGGAGCCTGAAGGAAATCCAGGGAAATAAAGGTCAGGGTAGTCGCGGGGGCGCAGGCATCCTTTCGGGACTAAGGACAAAGCTCAGATGTCAAAGCGAACCAACTTCACCGTTCTTCATTCTTCCTGCCAACTACTTAAAGCCGCCTCTCTTGTCTCCTCATCTCCTCCCAACATCAGAACCTTCACCGCACAAACTTTAACACTCAGGCTTTACTATTTCGTCATTCATCAATCTACCAAGCGTTTTATTCAATACCTTACGACTGTAAGTCTCCATCGAGTCTCCCCGCTTCGAGCCCCTCCCGCCTCCCAAACGCGGAACTCAGCTCTGTGTCTTCGCACAAGTCACTCCCAACCATATTTGTTTCTCAAAATACGATTTCTAACTCCAATTGTACTGCAGATATTCAAGATGGCTGATACAAGCAACCAAGAACTCACCTTCACTAGCAGCGATGGCAAGAACCTGCAAGTTCGTATGTGTTCCTGATCTCCCTCACTGAAGCGTCTCTGCTGTCTTCAGGGTAAACTAACGTTTCTCTAGCCCGCGACGTCGCTGAGCGCTCCCTTCTCATCAAGAACATGCTCGATGACCTGGGTGATGCTACTGAAGCTATCCCCATCCCAAACGTGAGTCACCTCCCCAAACTTTCAAGGTGAACAATCAATCTAACTAGTAAATTTTTGTTCGGAATAGGTCACCGAGAATGTCCTGACAAAGGTGCTTGAATGGTGCACACACCACCGCAACGACCCTCTCACCACTGGTGATGAGGATGACTCCCGCCGCAAGACCACCGATATTGAGGAGTGGGATCAGAAGTTCATGCAAGTCGATCAGGAGATGCTTTTTGAGATTATCTTGGTATGTGGACTACCCCGTATAATTTATTCTTTCTTTGCTAATCCGCAGCTCAATAGGCCGCCAACTATCTTGACATCAAGCCTCTTCTCGACATCGGCTGCAAGACTGTCGCCAACATGATCAAGGGCAAGTCTCCCGAGGAGATCCGCAAGACCTTTAACATCCAAAACGACTTCACCCCCGAGGAGGAGGACCAGATCCGCCGTGAGAACGAGTGGGCTGAAGAGTAAGTGTTCAAATCCCCGATTGTTCTATCATGCGCTAACACTTACTTTTACAGCCGTTAAATTTTTTTTTTCCTGGACATGGAACGATTCCCTTTGCTCTCTTTGAACTAAGTTGACCCCAAATGACAATGATGTTTTGGTTCGACGGGCACAGCCAAACGAAGGGCCAACTAGTTCCATGGCGTTACGGATTCATCAGAGCGGTTCTTTCATTTTTTTTATTGCTACCTGTGTGTTTTGCTACCCATCCTGCGGTCGGCTTTCCTCGCGTTCTATTCCAAAAAATCTCAAGGTAACCGGATTGTTGCTGAAGGGTCAGGTATTGAGTACGTCTTTTATGTTGCTACCCAGAAATGCCAAGTGGTTTTCCCTCAAAACAGATTCCTGAATGACTCGTTTTCTCATGATTATTGTTTTATCTTTTGTAGTTGGTGGACTCTACGGGGTAATACCCGATGCACCCTCTTAGACTGGAGGGAAAGGTTCTAGAAGGCTGGAGCAGCCCGAGCAGGCCACTAATAAGATGGCAACGGTTAGCTAGGTTGTATGCCAATGTCTCGCTCTCCGGGCACCAACATCTCATTACCACGTAGTGTAAGACCGAGGGAATGGAGTTTCCTCTTCTGACCTTGACGGCTGCAGTCTACCATAGAAGAAAAGACAACCTAGTTTCAGGACTATTCCCTCGACTCATTGCGATTGAAGCATCATTACCCATCATAATTTTCGATTTATGTTTCTGTTCTTGTCCTGTTTCCCTAAGAGCTCGCGTACAGAAATTGCAAAATAGAGAAACAAATGTTGTCATTCAACCCATCACAGGAGAACCCGCCCGTCACCTTCCGCCTAGCCATAAGGTCAACAAAAGTAGTCGGTCGCCCATTCTTGCATCAGGTGTCCAGCGAGAACGAGGTTTGTTTGCTGCTTCCTATAAACCGAGGTGGAATAGACATAAAAAGGGGACAAGGTGGTGAAAGAAATCGAGGGAGAGCGTGGTATTCAATCGGTCGTGGAGAGGACGAGTCCAGGATGGTACATTTTGCAGATCAAAGCATCGCGAAGTTCAAGAATCTTTTGCCGTGTGCGGTATCACAGGTGAACGGAAAAGAATCCCAAGGAAAACAGGGCGAAGACGGCTCGGTTGATCGCACAAGCTTAGATACCGAGACGGGTCTTGCGCCAGTGCCTCCGCTTGGCGTTGTATCTGTGGTGAGAGGAGAGGTTAGTGGATGTTCATGTTCTTGTGGGCTGTGCTGGCTATTGAACGCTCGTGCTATGTTCCGCTTCGATCTGTCGGGAAATCTCGAATTTTGGTGGTTGTTTTGGGGAGTATAAAGATGGATAAAGCAGTGGTCGATACAGGCTTCGTTAAAATGCTCCCGTCTCCCCTCTCTCATGAATTTCCTCCTCATGTGCGCACCGTTCCGGCCGATAGGTATAGGTAAGGCTAGATGGGTAGTATTTACCTGATGGTGTTACCAGTCCTGAGACGAATCCACTGGGGGATGGGACGGTTCTGCTTCTGAGCTTTGGCAAGCTTTTGCTTGGTGCGGAAACTCTTGTGGCTCTGTATCGAGGGGCGACTTGGTTAGCCAACGGTCATTCTCAAAGCGCACTTTATATCATTTCTCCCGTTTGACGACTGCCAGAAAAGAGAGTGGATTGAAAACACAAGAATCGTGTCGTCCAAATTTTGGTGGTATGATGGATGGGTATAGCACTAACCGGCATCTTGGTTGACTTGTCGCGACGGCGAGCTAGAGTTGATGGACTGGCGATAATGAGGTTGTCGACCGATCGTCTTCTTTCGTTGTGGTGGAATTTTCGTGCGGTCAGGGTTTAGCGCTTCGCTTCCGCGCACGTGACTTATGCCTCAGGCCTAAAATTATGTGTGCCTGAATATATACAAAAGTACAACATTCCCACTGTCCTGATAGGGGAATCGGGCCTCCAGAGCCATAAAACGATTGCTCATGGAATATAGTCAATAGATCCGCCCTTCTAAGCTGCTATTACCTCACAATCTTGCTCCCAAAGCGGGCATGCGATGAGCTGCTTTCGATTGCGGACAACCTCATACCAACCTCAGCCCCAATGTATCTAGTTACAGCTTATAACTTACTCATTAAACAGGATATGTACTCCGTAGTTCTGAACTAGACGCCACACAGCATGGTCTTCGAAGAATCGTTCTCGGACGCCAACAACCTCGCCACGGTAAACACGATGCGTGGCCGCCCAGCTGCAGATTACTGCACAATTACTCGGGGAGCCGGGGGTGCGCAAGACAACCCCGGGATATCCTGAGGACCGATGCTTTCTAAAGGATGTGCCATGTCCCTGACGTCGTGCAACCCTTCTCGTAAAACTAAGCTCTGACAAAACATTCCGATGTCACACCAATGAATATGAAGTCCACAGTGTTGCATGAACGTCGTTGAGTTCACAAATTCTGAGGGGGCAGCATTGAAGGGCAGCAAGATCTGTATCTACCGATTTGTTGTTCTCTTTCTGCTGATCAAGCGTCTTGAGCACTATGTGTCGTGAGCGGATCGGAAGCATCCGAGTGTCGCATGAACTACTGTCCGTGATGCAAAAATGATTGAAGCTTTGACCTTCGCAGCATCCTCCTAAATGTCGATACGCAGCCCAAAACATGTCTTGACCCCACAGTGAGACTTGAATCCATTGTGGTTCTTCTTTATCTTGTGAGACAGTGTCTAGAACGATTGGAGGATGAGGCTCGGCACAATCTAAGTGGAGGCGTGGCCAGGACGTCCCATTTCGGATATCGTATTCGTTTAGGGCGCGCGGGAATCCTGTCGCCCAGATATGTATAGAAATCAACGCCCCCACTTCGCGCGAGAGCTCTCGGTATTCTTGTACAGGTGACTCGACGTCAAACCGTCAAACAGTCGGGGTAACGGATTGAATATGACACATCAATACGGATACTAGTCTATTAACTCTGGTTAAGACACAAGCAGGAAAGCCAACCCTCGCGCGGAAGATTTTGCAAGCGAACAAGCATTCTCTGGAAGAAGCTAGTCCAGCGTACGCCGTACGGGGAAGTCTTCCTTCGCGGCGAAAAGAGACCCAATCAGAGAGCCTGATAGGCCAAGCACAGCGTGGAAAGGCCGATAGGATCGCCAGTGGTGGCCCTGTGGGCATCAACCTCAGAAAGAAGCTGCCTGGAGGAATTCTCGGACACGGGGTGTTAAAAGCCCGACTCCGACTCGTCACCTGCAGGAGAAGATATTTGTTTCGAGACAAACATATGAAAGAGCCAATAGCAAAGAGTTCAAGTTCAAGCTGTGCTTGTGCATTATTATTATGATCATCAGCCTAACGTTCTTATTTGATAGGACCAACAACTTGAAGGCAACAAGGAAGTAATCTGGCAGCCTCGAACAGCCATTGATTATTGGTGACAAAGGTCGTATTCCCAGGTTGTTCTTCGGGCGAGATGATCATGAGAGCCGGAGGTGACTCATTCTGTTCGCAAGGGAGGTTCCAAGGATCCCAGTCCAAAAGGGGACCCCGTCGTCGAGAGCGGAGTTCCGCAGGGGCCAATTTGCAACAATGGATATTATTATTGAGGGGGAGGTTCTGGAAACAGAGTAGAATCGTGAGAGCCAAGTGTCGAAGGCTAGTAACCCGGCTGAATGGACGATCTGGCACATCACGAGTCCCTGCACCTTCAACTTTGCCGGACGCCGACTCGAAAAACGGCAGTCAAGGTTCGAATTGAACCATCCTGCGGCGGGATGGCTCAATGCTGGATAAGCACTAGTAGTCAACCACAAAGCTTTTGCAGTTTGCTTTTCGTCTTCCAGCTCTTGTTCCTCCTGATCGGCTCAGATCCAACATCGCTTAGCTTTGCACAAGGTCACAAAGAGATCTCGGGAACTTTGGGGTCCGATGACCCGCTCTTGTTTAGCTGCAGACTAACCGGTAATGGAATGCATGTAGCCAGCATCTGTAATTGAGGCATCAGTGGTGACGACTGTCGCTGGCAGGGACACGGAGAATTCAAATCGGGTCAACAGTAACTATGCACTACGACTTTGCCCACCTAATCATTATTTCCTCCGGCTAAGCAGGTCCATATTTATTTATTATTAGCGACACCACTCCTTTCACTGACCCCTTGCGAAGTAACGATCTCCTCCGTCCTCTGCTCGTTCCTTCTTATCAACCCAATTTTGACTTGGACTACGTATTTTTGACGAGCCCTCTTTTTCCTCCGACAGGGATAATTTGCATTCCTCCAGTCTTTTTTCCTTATTTCTTCGTCGAGGATATTTGCTTCTGTCCCCTCTCTTACTGCGCATTGCACATACAGTATTCTTTCCATACTCCTCATGGAGTAGAGCAGTCGCCCCGTACAGAGCCCCTGTAGCCTCGGCAGCGTTTTCGGAGCCTCATCTACCTTTCCGAACATTATGTCACAACCAGAAAAAGATCCTTCTTCTCTAGGGAGTTCGGGCGAACGCGAACCTGCTCAGATCACCAAGGCCGAGCACTCTCTAACACCACCTGCCACTGGAGAAAAACAGCACTTACACGAGCACTCCGCCACCACCAGCTCAACCGGCACCCCGGCAGACAAGGAGCAACGTCCTAGGTCTTCACTAAGCAACAATGCGCTTCCAGTTGATGATGTCGACGCGCTTCTTGCGCACTTGCCAGAGGTGGAAAGACAGATCCTAAAGACACAGCTGGACGAAAAGAAGGCCAGCATATCTTTTTTTGGTCTCTGGCGCTATGCGACGAGAATGGATCTCTTCATCCTCCTCGTCAGTTTTCTGTGTGCTATCGCTGCCGGTGCGGCATTGCCTCTATTTACGGTACGAATAAGCTCTCCGGACCTGGGTAAACTTAGTAACTTATCGTTTCTAGATCCTATTTGGTTCCTTGGCATCAGTTTTCCAGCGTATCATGTTATACCGTATCTCCTACGACGAGTTCTACGATGAACTGACCAAAAACGTTTTATACTTTGTGTATCTCGGAATCGGCGAATTTGTTACAGTCTATGTAAGCACTGTTGGCTTCATCTACACAGGAGAGCACGTTACACAGAAGATCCGCGAGCATTATCTTGAATCTATCCTGCGCCAGAACATCGGCTACTTTGATAAATTAGGAGCTGGTGAAGTGACAACACGTATCACGGCGGACACCAATCTCATCCAGGATGGTGTTTCCGAAAAGGTCGGCCTCACTCTGACAGCCATTGCAACCTTTGTGACAGCGTTTATCATCGCCTACATCAAGTATTGGAAACTGGCCTTGATCTGCAGCTCCACTATTGTTGCTCTTGTTCTCACCATGGGTGGCGGGTCTCGGTTTATTGTCAAGTACAGCAAAAAATCCCTCGAGAGCTATGGTGCAGGTGGAACAGTTGCTGAGGAGGTCATCAGCTCCATTAGAAACGCGACAGCATTCGGCACTCAAGACAAGCTCGCGAAACAATACGAGGTCCATCTAGCTGAGGCTGAAAAATGGGGAACCAAGAACCAGGTCATTTTGGGCTTCATGGTGGGTACCATGTTCGGTCTGATGTTCTCAAACTACGGCCTCGGTTTCTGGATGGGCTCCCGTTTTCTCGTCGATGGTTCGGTGGACGTCGGTGATGTCCTTACGGTTCTGATGTCCATCTTGATCGGTTCATTTGCCCTAGGAAATGTTGCACCCAATGCTCAGGCGTTCACCAATGGTGTGGCTGCTGCTGCTAAGATCTTCGCAACGATCGATCGTCAGTCGCCATTGGATCCATACTCCGATGAAGGCAAGACGCTTGATAATTTCGAAGGCAATATTGAGTTACGCAACATCAAGCACATCTACCCGTCTCGGCCCGAAGTCACTGTCATGCAGGATGTGTCTCTTGCAATGCCGGCTGGAAAGACAACAGCACTAGTAGGTCCTTCTGGATCTGGGAAGAGTACTGTGGTCGGGCTAGTTGAGCGATTCTATATCCCTGTCCGGGGCACTGTTCTATTAGATGGTCATGATATTCAGGATCTCAACCTACGCTGGCTCCGTCAACAAATCTCATTGGTCAGTCAGGAGCCTGTTCTTTTTGGTACAACAATCTATAAGAATATTCGACACGGTCTTATTGGCACAAAGTTCGAAAATGAGTCAGAGGAAAAGGTGCGAGAATTGATTGAAAACGCGGCAAAGATGGCGAATGCCCACGATTTCATTACCGCCCTGCCTGAAGGGTACGAGACGAATGTCGGTCAGCGTGGATTCCTCCTTTCTGGTGGTCAGAAGCAGCGCATTGCGATCGCTCGTGCCGTTGTGAGTGACCCAAAGATTCTGCTCCTCGATGAAGCTACATCAGCACTGGATACCAAGTCCGAGGGGGTTGTTCAGGCTGCCTTGGAAAAAGCAGCAGAGGGTCGGACGACCATCGTTATTGCTCATCGTCTTTCCACGATCAAAACAGCACACAACATCGTTGTCTTGGTTGACGGCAATATCACTGAACAGGGTACTCATGATGAGCTAGTCGACCGTGGGGGTACTTATCGCAAGCTCGTCGAAGCCCAGCGTCTCAATGAGGAGAAGGAGGTGGCCGCCCTAGATGCTGATGTGGACATTGACACTGAAGAGACCAAAGCAGAAATTGCCCGTATCAAAACCGCGACTAGCGGATCATCCTCTCTTGATGAGGAGGAAAAGGCAACATTTGGCCGCACTGGTACTCACAAATCAATTTCAAGTGCGATTCTTTCGAAGAAGAGTCCCGAAAAGCGTCTAAAATACTCACTGTGGTCACTCGTCAAATTCATTGCGTCTTTCAACCGTCCTGAGCTCCAATATATGATCGTCGGTCTAATCTTCTCAGTCCTTGCCGGTGGTGGTCAGCCCACGCAGGCTGTGCTCTATGCCAAAGCAATCAGTACGCTCTCGCTAGATCCATCACAGTTTGGTAAACTCCGACACGATGCAAACTTCTGGTCTTTGATGTTCTTCGTGGTTGGAATTGTTCAGTTCATTACCCAATCTATTACCGGTGCTGCATTTGCTGTATGCTCCGAAAGACTCATCCGCCGCGCTCGCAGTATGGCTTTCAGGTCAATGCTACGTCAGGATATTGCATTCTTTGATAGGGAGGAGAACAGCACTGGCGCTTTGACCTCTTTCCTATCTACAGAGACGAAACATCTGTCCGGTGTCAGTGGTGTAACATTGGGCACGATCCTAATGACTTCTACTACCTTGGGTGCTGCCATCATTATCGCCCTATCTATTGGCTGGAAATTGGCCCTGGTCTGTATTTCAGTTGTGCCGGTCCTCCTCGCCTGTGGGTTCTACCGATTCTATATGCTAGCGCAGTTTCAAGCGCGTTCGAAGTCTGCCTATGAAGGATCTGCAAATTTCGCGTGCGAGGCAACGTCATCCATTCGCACCGTTGCCTCACTGACACGAGAAAAGGATGTCTGGAGCATGTATCACTCCCAGCTTGCCGCGCAAGGCAGGACCAGCCTAATTTCTGTTTTGAAATCATCCCTGTTATATGCCTCCTCACAGGCCCTTGTGTTCTTTTGTGTGGCACTTGGCTTCTGGTATGGAGGAACCCTCCTTGGTCATCATGAGTACTCTATTTTCCGCTTCTTCGTCTGCTTTTCCGAAATTCTATTCGGTGCTCAATCTGCGGGAACTGTGTTCTCTTTCGCACCAGACATGGGGAAAGCAAAGAACGCCGCAACCGAATTCCGACGACTTTTCGACAGGAAGCCAGAGATTGATAACTGGTCCGAAGAGGGCCAAGCTCTCGAGTCAGTAGAGGGCGAAATTGAGTTCAAAGATGTGCACTTCAGGTACCCCACCCGTCCTGAGCAGCCTGTTCTCCGCGGACTCAACCTCTCGGTCAAACCTGGACAATACATTGCGCTCGTTGGACCTAGTGGCTGTGGTAAGAGTACGACGATTGCGCTGCTTGAGCGCTTCTATGATGCAATTGCTGGATCCATTCTTGTTGATGGGCAAGATATCAGCAAACTGAATATCAACTCTTACCGTCGCTTCCTGTCCCTGGTCAGCCAAGAACCAACGCTGTATCAAGGTACCATCAAGGAGAATATCCTGCTGGGAATCGCGGCGGACGACGCGCCGGAAGAGGCCTTGGTGAAGGCTTGCAAGGACGCCAATATCTATGACTTCATCATGTCTTTACCGTAAGTTTCTCTCTCGCTTCAATCTTAATGGGTATGCTAACATAGTCACAGAGATGGTTTCAACACTGTTGTTGGAAGCAAAGGAGGCATGTTGTCCGGCGGTCAAAAACAGCGTGTGGCCATTGCCCGCGCCCTTCTGCGTGATCCCAAAATTCTCCTCCTTGACGAAGCCACCTCGGCCCTAGACTCCGAATCAGAAAAGGTCGTCCAGGCAGCATTGGATGCTGCAGCCCGAGGCCGTACCACAATTGCTGTCGCCCACCGATTGAGCACAATTCAAAAAGCCGACATCATCTATGTCTTTGACCAGGGCAAGATTGTCGAGAGCGGAACTCACACCGACCTGCTTCACAAGAAGGGGCGTTACTACGAGCTCGTCAACTTGCAGAGTCTAGGCAAGGGCCATTGATCGCAACACTTTTCTGATCTATGGGCATTTTCCTCTGCTTCTTTTCTTTACCTTCTTGCATATATCTATCTTATCTTGATAATGTGTGGTTACATATTGGCATAGCCCTTCCTCTTATACCACTAGCTAGATTTACTTGGGTCGGTTGGCATGTGATCTTGTTAAATGTTACAATGTCTTGCAATGTATCATAGCAGACACTCTTCTCTACCTCGATGAGATAAAAAGCAAATAATTGATCCGCTCCGCATTTCTCCATCAAGCCCCACTGGTCGTAGTAATCATCAACAATCATGAAGAACGGGATCAATCGTCTCGTCGTAGACATCATGCCTAAGCCCTTCCAGAGGGCTTCAGTCTCGCTCACTCACCCCGAATTCCCTCTGTACATCAACTTGCCTCATCCCACGGGCGTCCGCAATAAGACCCATAAGCCCCTGCCCAACATCCTTGATCTCATTATACTCATGCAGCAACCGAATATGCCGCTTTACAGTCTCAGACGGGTCATTCCTAAAAGAGATTTCCCAGTCCCAGGTCAGCGTCGCAACAAAGCCTTTCAGTTTCATTTTCTCATAGCCTTAGTCGGACTCTCCTCTCAAGAACCAAGGGCAAACAAAGACTGCCAACTTCAATAGCATCACTTACTTTAGCTTGGCTCGGATCTCGGCGACTTGGCTCTCGATTTTTGCAGCTTGAGTTTTCAGGCCTTCGTTTGATGCCCACAGGGTTTCCTGTTGTTTGGTTAACCTCGGAACTCAAGTTGGTGACTTGCGGAAGGGACTTGCTAGCTTTTTGTCTCGTTGGGAGACCTGGTCTGGTATGAGAGGGGGTTTATTTTCGTGCTTAGATGGGGTTGAGGAGTGGTTCTTTGCGTTTGATGACATTGTTAATGGAGATAGAAGGAGAGAGATGAGAGCTAGAAGACTGGTAACTCTTGGTCTATGTGAGACGTAGAAGGAAGACCGCGGTTGGGAAAGCAAGGGCTTAATGTTCCCTGATACATTCAGTCCATTCCAACATCGGCCCTGACTTAACAAATTAGAATCTGTGGAGCAACAGTAGTAAGCTCACAATAATGAAGACCAAGATGAACAGTTTCAGTGATTCATGTTCTTGTTCTCGCATCCAGAGTAGTAGATCAATAGATCATGGTGGGCCTGGATCTGACAGCGGAAGCCAATCCGCGTGCTGCTGATTTCTTATTTCCGTTTCCGACCCCCGAGCACTGATGCGAATATTCGTAAGCCCATCCTCTTCTCTCCTCCTTCTCCTTATCTTCTCTCTCGCAAACCACTCCGCGAAGAAGGCAAGATGATGGGCCCTCGTGCTTTACCAGGGGTTCTTGCATCCCTTCTTCTGATCTCTCCCGTCCTTGCACACGGTGACCATTCGCATGTCTCCGAGGGCTCCGCCACCTCCGAAGACCCGATTGTATGCCATTCCTTGGCCCAAGCCAACCTAGACTCCACGCAAAACTGACAGAAGTCTTATTCTAGGACTCGACATTATGGGTTCATATGATTCTCATGGGCTTTACCTTTGGGATAATATTCCCGTTGGGTATGGTTCTTGGTGTACGCTGTTCCCTTCAAACGCCTAACGCCGTCTGGAAAACTTGTCTGATCGTGTCTATTTGGTATCTCATAGATCGTCCGCTCACGTTGGCATGTCCCTGTTCAAACAATCGGAGCCGCAATTGCCCTCGTCGCATACTTCCTCGGCCATGCGCACAAGGGTCGTCAGTTCGCTAAAAACGCCCATGCCGGCTTTGCAAACATCCTCATGTTCATCCTCGCCGGTCAAGTCGCCTTGGGTGTCTATCTAAAGCTACATATTGAAAGGGGGATCCATGGTCGGATTCGTCGGGTTATTGTTATTTTACACGGGATTCTCGGAAAGGCAATGCCGATTGTCAGCTGGGTGCAGATGCTCTTTGGAGGTATTGCTGCGCTTGGCTTTTGCCGTGACGACCATCTCGGACAGTGCTTGGCCCACTTCATCATGGGCAGCGCATTCATCGCGTATGGTATTCTTCTTACAATTCTCCTGCTCGTCGGGCAGTACTGGTTGCGCCGCACCGGCCGCAGTCAGGAGTTCTTCGATTCCCTGGTCATTGCTGCCTGGGGCTGCGTCAATACCTTCACAGAGCATCGGTGGGGTGGACCGTGGGTTCACAACGACCTGCAGCACACTACTATGGGTATTGTCTGGTGGTGCGCCGGCTTATTGGGTATCTGGCTGAGCAGGAAGCGAAACGGCCGACCTAAGAGGAATCTGATCCCCGCGATTGTCATCCTTTTGACTGGTTATGCCATGTCTGGTCACCCGCAGCACTCAATGATCAGCACCATGATCCATAAGATCTTCGGATACACCTTAATGGCAGCCGGGCTCACCAGAATCATCGAAATCTCGTTTGTTCTGCGGGACAAGAGTACCCTAAGTGTGGACGGTACGGACCCTAACAGCTTCCAGTACCTGACGCCTTTCGTGAGTCTCCCTCAAAACCTAACAACAACACGGGATATGAACTAATGGCAATTTCTCAGCTCTTATATGCCTCTGGTTTCCTTTTCATGGGTGCCACAGAGGAGCAGATGCAACTCCTCGAAGACGCCGGAGTCACACACGTTTCCTACGTGCTCATCCTATACAGCATCGCCTTCATCCTCTTCCTCTGTACGTCGAGCCATTTCGGGCCACTCGATAATTCCTTTACCAACTTCCCACTAACTCTCGCTAGTCGTTAACATCCTCCTCCACATCTATGCCGTCCACGCATGGCCGGAATCCACACAACCTCCAACGCAGTCGCTCTCCTCAAGCATCGAAGATGACGATGCCGGCACAGGGCCCTCAAACTCCAAGCCCCAGCGCCCTCGCACCAACGGCGCCTACATGAACGGCCACGCCCGGTCCCCGTCCGAGGCTCAGCGCATCCAGGATGCTGAGACCTTCGAGCTCCAGGGCCTAATTTCCGATGAGGATGAGGATGCCAAGTCAATTGATCTTCGAGACGGGAGACTGGGGCCAAAGAAGCTCGAAGATGAAGAAAGTGCGCCGCTCTTTGGGAAGGAGCGGGAATAACTGTCGGAGCACCGATCTAAATACCTCGCCTCATGACCATTGTGAGAAGACGGGGGTTTTGTATGAGACGAAAGCTACAAATATTCTAATGTTCAATTTTGGGTTCTGGGCCAATGGTGTTCTGGGCGCTTGCAAAACATATTGTTCTATTATATGAAACTCCTGCTCCGTTTCCCTCACATCGAATATTGGGAATTGGACAGTCTTTCTTTTTGGTGAACTCGCATGGCGTTTCCACGGGCTTTCTTGTATATAATCAACACATCAATCATCAGCGACTGTGGTTTAACCTACACCAGGATAGTAGAAAGAGACAAGTCTTGCATCAGGCAGGCCGTACCCATTTGTTCGAGAAAAAAAATTCTATCATACATGTCATAAGTTCATTCCCTACTCAGGTTGAGGTAGCCTAGGAGGAAGCAAAGAAAGGTACAAGTAAATAGGCCGTCGGAAATATCGGTTATCATCAACCCCAGATTTTGATCAACCCGTTTCCCTCAAGCGCGGCGGTGTGTTTGTGGGTTCTGCGACCTCCTTCAAGGAGGTTGCTTTGGTGTGCACTTAGAGAGGGCCCACGCCGGGATGGCCGTTCAACGGGATAGGGTTCGCTACAGGAGTCACAGCAGGCATTGCGTTCTCCAACTCCGGGGGGAAGAAAGGGTGTAGCGGGTAGATAGGCGCGACAGATCTCTCACCGTCGAATAACAGCAAATTCTGAAGTGGTTGCTCGCGAGCGCTCAGAACATTGATCACGTCTTGCGCTAAACTGCCACCTAAGAAAGCAGCCACTGGGCTCAGCTCGGAGCCAAGGTTTTGAAGGAATGTTCGTAGAAATTCCGAGTCAAGGTTAGCGATGTCGAGCTTAAGTTCCTGGTGTACATCGCGGGATAACTTCGTGAATAGCTCGAGATCCTGCCGCGAAAAGGTTGGCAGTCTGCCTTGGCTGAGTTTCTGAAATTCCCATAGTGCTCGAAGACAGCTGAGAAGTGGCGTCACCTGTCTTCTGCGGCGGGGTAGACGGGTGTAATCTTCAGGCAGTGGTGAGGTGTTGGCTAGGAGTAAAGGCGAATATGCCTCCCTCTTCGTAACCATTTCAATGACTTTCTCGTTCTCCCTCTTGGTTTTGATGTCTAGGATAGTCCGCGTTGGGGTTTCTCGAGACGCTGATGCGACATTTGATTGTGATCGCTCAATCACGAAGTCATGCTGGATGAGATCGGCAAAGACAAACCCGTAGAATCCATGCAGTCCAGCTGCGTAGAACGGGCGTCCAGCAATGCGACACGCCGCATTGATGCTTGCATGCATTGAGAAACTCAGCTCAGTCGCGATAGTAACATCGAATTGCGCAAAGAATTCTGGAGGCTTGTTGGCGATGTTGTCTGTATCTACATGAAGCTGGACCCTTGGATTCATGGAGCGAACAGCAGGCGCTGCAGCTTGCGCTCGCTAAAGCGCGGTTAGTATATAATACAACAAGGGGCAGGGATCGGAACAGAGTAAGAGCATACATTTTGGCCGACGCAGTCCTGATTTATAAAGAATTGCGCGCCGAGATCTTCCTCAGTGACGATCGCATCGTCAACAATCGTCAAACTACCAATGCCCGCCAATACCAGGTTTTTGGCGACCTCATTCGCAAGCGCCTTGAATGTGATTAAGAGGATATTCGCGGATCGAAGCCTAGGAAGCACTTAATGTTAGTCGAAAGATTGGATGTCAGCTACTGATCATAACTCACTTTTCTTGCGCCTGGACGCCCCAGAGACGGATCTGGCGATCGTAAAGTGCGATCTCGTCTTTCCATCCCAATGTCAGTTACCGTCTGCAAAGCCCTCAATGACGGCTGTTTGGGGTTATGTTTCTTTACCTGCGCTTATCGAATCCTGAGGCTCCATGGTGAGTCTGACTTGCTATTAGTCTCTATCTGGATTGGCGCCTGTTTGAAGTAATCCTGAATTGGTGCAATCGATTTCTGGGAGCAAGTGAAGCTAGTGCGGACGAGCTCAGGTGTATAAAGGCAGAGCAGGAGGTAGTGGTACAAAGGTAACGAGTTGCAGGGTGGGGCAACGCAAAGTGAGGAAAAGGTGGGAGAGCAGTTGAGCATCACGCTGTGTGTTACTAGCATGCATACAGTCAGCGACGGGAGAAGAATCCCATTTGAAAAAGGTGTTAAGGAAGTAGACCTGCAAGACTGCAGAAGCTCCGATTGACAGCCATCACGTGCACCAATTGATAACCGCCCGCTTTATCGCTTCGATTCGGCGTCATCTCATCTCCGCCATTGCTTCATCGCCCTCCTCCGTCTTGCTCACCGTCATTTGCTTCCTGCTCTGCTCCTTACCGTTGATCGGGCCTTCATACCTACTCCCGCTTGCCTCTGACCCACCATTTCCCGGCTATCTGTCCTGCGCTGAACGCTTATCCCAGTAAAGTTCACGTCGCCTTCCCCTCTCCTATCATCGCCCACATTCTGGACCCCGATTCTATAGGATGGTATGTCGCGGTCAATACAGTTTTCATCGCCCGTTCTAAGCCAAGTCATTTTCATTAGCCCGCCGAAGGCTTGCAGCAATCTAGCAAATATTGACTTTCTTGCTCTCTCTCATCTCTAGTCGGGAAATTACGACTATCCTCCTGCCTCCCGCCGTGCCCCCCGAGGATCCAGACCCAGCGATCGTGCTCGCCGCCCAAATGGAAATCGTTTACAGCATCTTCGGGACCTGTTAAACTCAGAACGTAATCGGGACTCTTCCGCCCGCGCTTTAGAGACTCTTAACCAAGAGTTAGAGGAGATTCGTTCCGAGCGAGCGAGGGATCGATATACATTCGACCAAACCAGGGCGTTCGTGGACCAACAAATCCGGGAGCTACAAAGTGAGGGTTCTACTCGTGGAGGCCGTCCTCATGGTGTGCGTTCAGATCTTGTCCACCCAGGGTTACAGAGGTTGCAGGATTTAGATGTCACAATCATGAATCACGATCCAAGCCCATCCGATGTCTCGCGGCCGGCTGGCAGAGCTCTAAGACCCCGTTCTGCGAGAGGTAGCGATCGATCCAGTCGTATCAGGAGGCATAGAGATTCCATTCTCGATCAGCCAGTTCCACGTCTCGATTCCCCATCCGCCATGCCCTTGGAACCGGATCATGATCAGGGAGACAGGTGGCGGGTCAAGCGCAGGAAACTCGACGCGGACGATACTAGGGAGGGACTTCGGTCTCTGAGGTATGGCCAGTACGGTCAAGTTGTCCCCGGGGCCCTGAAAATGGAGTTGGCCGGTTGTGATGGAGGCACGTACGAGCCTGAAGGAGACAGTTCATGGCCAGAAAACATCCTTCGGAACGACTCGTCCGTATATTGCACAAAATCAGACCGTTGTAATCTGATTCTAAAGCATCAAGGAGAAACCCCCTTCTGTTTGAAGAAGCTTGTCATTAAAGCGCCCAAGTCCGGTTACGATGCTCCGTATGTTCAACCTGGAGCTAAGTATCGGTAACACTGTTGCTAATATTCTCGCATTTACTTTAGGATACAAGCAGGGATGGTCTTCATCTCCATGTCATCCGACGAACTTCTGGCTCGTACAGCGCAATATCAGATTCAATACAGCAGCTCGCATAGCCGTCGTCGCCACCGACGCAGCGGAATGCAACCGTCTCAGGAATACTTGAACTCTTATCGAACACCATTACAGACACTAAATAGGGAAGCTTTGGCCGGTTTCGATAGCACATCCGAGTCTGATACAGACGCCAGCGAAAATACACATGGATCGCCTAGCCATGAGACAGATTTGCCCGGGGAGTTTCAAGTTACCATGGAGTATGATGAGCGCCCGGAAAGTAATGAGCATGGAAGACCTGTCACAGATTTCTCATCGCATCCGACCTCGCAAATAACGAGACTAGAAAGGATGGCAGCAGATGATTTCCTCTGCTCAGAGACAGAAGACACTAGCGAGGATGATGATACGTCCGAAACCAACTCGTTTAACTCGCGCCGGCGCGAGTTACAGCGACAGGTTCGGGCTATGCGCCGTCAATATGCCATGGAACAAGACGAGGTCCCACGAAGTCGCCACATCCTAAATACTACACAGCCAATTCCACCGAATGCGCCCTCGGCACCGCGTGCAGGGCCGAGCTCTCGTCCAAGGAACGTAGAACTCATGAAGCCCCTTGCTCAATTCTTCATAAAGCGACCGAAGAGTAGCGTCAGTCTCAAATTCGATCCTCCTCCGTAAGCTATCTCCTTTTTCGCTTATTTCACTTATTTCCCTCCTGTCTGGCTTTTCTAATTTGCTACCATAACATAGATCGGGTCGATACATTCTGATCAAGCTATGGAGCCCCTACCACGCGGGTAATATAGATATTCAAAGCGTTATTGCGCATGGCTACGCTGGTCCAAGGTTTTTTCCTGCTACGGGCCCCAGGTGAGGTGGCTTGATTCTTGTTCATATCTGGCCCATGCGACCCCTGCTTGTACGAATTCTCGCATAATGCGGGAGAGCAGCATACTACCATATGATCGTACCTTATCAAACATAATGTCAATGATAGGCCACTCTATCAAACTCGCAGGGAGATATCTCGAGTCCACAGACTTGCTGGACATGTCTATACCTTTAACTTCTCTTGTACAATATTGCCACTGGAGTAGATGTGGACACACATGTAGGAGTTGCTCTGGCGTTATGGTTGCGAACCAGTATCAAATATTAGTTCAGCAAACCATAAATAATCTCTGAGAGTGTTTTGCTTTAAATGGCCACGGAGGCCTGGGAGAGTTAGATATTCGCTGCAGCAAGGTAAAAGCATCAAGGCAATCAAATGCAAGGTAATTAATCGAACTGATAGATGTAACCAAACGCCTATAACCGAGCCATGGTAGGTAGTCAATAAGCTGGAACCCAACGGCAACGCAATATGTACAGAGACACTATCTGTGCCCAGCGAATAGAGCAAGAAAGCCAATAAGCAAAAGTGGAATTAGACAAAACTGGTCGGCGTCTCTTGCGGGCTCAACCACGCAAATAGAGGTGTATGAATCAGTCGACCAAGTATAATGCTGCAATGTCGGTTGGTCAATAATGAATCTCGAAATCGATGTTCTCGTTTCTCGTCTCTCATGTAATGTTCATCCAACGCCAGTCCTTCCTCGTACGTGAAGCCAACACAAAACCAGTACTCCTAAAAAACATACTCCAACTCCACCCATGAAGTGGCAAATTTTTTATTCCTTCCCAAAAAAGAGGTGGCGGAAGAACAAAGATTCAAATCGCCGCGCAAGTAGGCTAGGCTAAATGACCACAACATCTCCTTCAGCATCGGCTGGATCAGAGACCATCATATCGCCGTATTTGCCCACAGTCATCAACATAGAATCGTCGTCAAGGTCAATGGCGCTATCGTCATGGTTTGTAGCATGGAAATTCGTTAAACTCTCCGAAATATCAGTTGTTTTCTCGCTTTCAACGTGGTTCAGGTTCGTTTCAACTTCCATCTGCGACCGATCAAGTGGTGCGCTGGATTGTGATTCTGACGTCGTGGATCTTCCGTTCTGTTCGGCAGAATTACTAGACGGCTTCAAGAGAAAACTACCGGGTCCGGATCGGTCGAAGTCCAAACCAGTTTTCTGCAAAATGCTCGGTGTGTGATGTATAAATCCACCCTTCTCTGCCTGCCATAACATCATCTCGTGGAAGAACACTTTGGTCATCCACCAAGCACTAAAACTCTGGGCCCCGCCTAATGTCAACCGACGGAGGATACAATCCCACAAGGCATCCACGCGTTGTATTATGCACTGCGTGCGGTGCTGAGGGAACATATGTGGAAGGTTGAGTATGAAGGCGATCCATTTGTCTGGGAAGTTGTATTCCTCACCCACAGAATCGTCCACAGGAAATTTATGTTCTGTGCTTTCCTCTGTGTCAGGCTGGGAAAGGTTCAGGTCGGTAATAGGGGTAAGAAGAGCGCGAACATCATGCGTCAGTATCCGCTCCGTAGCTTGTTCCGCGCAACTTGGGATATTCGCCCTCGTGATCATTTCCTTGGGATCGACCAAAGTTTTAAAGTCGAGCCACATCTGGTTTCGGTTGTCAGGGTGACAAAGCCATGCGGCGGCGGCATTGGCAGATTGGTTCACATCGAGCATATGCTTTAGAAGGTTGCAGAATATATGGGCAGGTATTAACCGCGCCAGTGATACGTGCATAGGTTGAGTTTTGAAAGTATCGGCGATATGGGTTGTAAGTCGTTGTGATATCGAGCTGAACGCATCCAAAACAAGCTTGGGAACGACTTGCGTCGTCAGTGGCGCCACGAAAGCGATCATCTTCTGGTACATGAGCCAGTCACATTCCTTGATCCACGGCGCGAGATTGGGGTGCGTTAACAGTTTCTGCACCGGAACGGTCAGAGTCCCATGAAACGCAGAAAAGTACCGCAGGAGATTGCGCTCTTTGCAGTACCGGAAACTATCAATGACTGAGATGCAATGAGAACGATAGAGAGCGGCAAGGGCAGCCGCTACCTTGGAGTCTGTGTTGGCCGGGAGAAAGTCTTTGATATCAGGTAGTTGCAGGGAGTCGGTATCCACCGAGGATCCATCCGTTATTGGTAGTTGAAGCATCTGGTGTATTAACTTTCCAGAATGGCTAGCGACATTTTCGAGAGTAATGTCAGAATCACCGTCAGGCCGTGACTGGCACCCGCAGCCAAAATCTGTTGTGGCCGAGATGACCTTCGGAGTAAACGAGGTTGTAGGAGAAGGAAATAGTGCTGTGTCAGCAGTAGGTTGCGAAGTCATGCTGACACTACACAAATATAAGTCTCTTGTCATCCAGTTGAAGCAGTCAAACTTACCTCTTTTGCATCGCTTCTCCATTACTAGCCTCCGTGGAGCCCGATGTCACAGAATCAAGTGGTTGGAACTGAGCTTGTTGCGATACTGACTTCTGCTGCTTCTCCTCGATGACCGTCAGATCAACATAGTGATATTTCGATTCTCCTCGGACGCCTAAACGACGCGTCTGTACATTTGGGAATATAATTCGCACGAGCTTTCCAAATGAGGCGGGGTTCAATACTGAGACCCGTTCAGTACCACACTTCTCTGCGTAGCAGCAATAAACACGATCTCGTCGGACAGAACCGCTGCTTTTCCTGCAGTTCTCCTTCAACCTAGAGCGCGTGTCAGAAACGGTGGCCTTTTGAAATGTATTTTTGCAACAAACCAGATCATCGCGAAAACCTGTTTGACTTTCTCCGCCTTCCCACCGGCTCCCTCGTGTTTCAGCACTTCTGTGGCCATTTGCTTCAGCGTGTAGCCCTCGTACTGCCGCAGCAGTTTTCGGAGTTCGTTGTCATTGGCAAGAGATGAGCTTGAGCCCTTTTTCTTCTTGACGCCTGTTTCTGAGGCCTCATGGTCATCAAGGATGTGGTCTGGGATGTGGTTCTCAATCCCACTATCATACATGGACTGGTATTGAGGCATCGCCACGGCTGGTAATCCGTGTGTGGAAATCCCAGACGGCATTGCATGGTGTGATATATGATGGCCGTGCATGGCATGGCTAGGGAAATCATCAGCTCTGCCCATGACGTGATGTTGTGCCTCTGAAAGAGTCTGGTCTAAAGAGGCCCCGTTAACTGGATGCGATAATTGTTGGCCGAATCGCATAATGATGTCCTCCGGATTAGGACTGAACATGCTGGGTCCGGCATGCGCTTGAGCCGGTAGGAACTGAGAGAAGCCATCGGTAAGTTGTTGGTCTTGGGTCTGTTGGGTCGTGGTCGAGTGAATGCTGGCGGTCGAGCCTCTCGATCTGGGCCGGCGACTATTTCTCGAAACTACCGTCTCAGAGCGCGATCTCATTAGATCTGCTGTGCCAGGGCGACTAAGGGGAGCAGCAATCTGTGTTGTTTGAGAAGCCGCACTAGAAGACTGTGAGGCTGCGCGACCTGGTGTCACCACAGATCAGCAAACCAGCAACGCCGGACGAGAAGACCCTGCGCTTGGAACATTGGGTGGATTGGAACACGCAGGGCAAATGCACGCAGAATGCAGCTTCTTACCAATATCTAGAGGCATCTTCCTTTTTCAAGTGCTCTTGCGCTCGCAGTCCGTCGGTGGTGGTGGTGTTGCTTGGGGTTCTTCCTGGTTGCTAGGTGCAAAACAGTGAGTGGGTAACCACGGGCAATAATAATAGGTTGGCTGGAGCCCGTCTGTTTTGATCCTGGCTCGGAATCAAGTCCGACACAACCCCAGATGACGTGGAAAAAAATTTCAGATTTAAAGCTTATCGTTAGCTCTAGGCTCTCTATTCCTTGGTGTCGTGCTCCAAGAGTCTCATGGCGGTTGGGATATTGATTTGGCGAGGGTCGAGGGACAGGCAAGAATAAACAGAGAGTCGCCCGTTCCTCAAGCAACGAAAACAAGCTGGTACGTCACGTGCAGCTTAGGTAAGATACGTCATCATCTGCTCCAGCACCAGCCTTGAAGTTTGTTTATCTATTTTGCATGACACCGGGTAGACCAGGGTATTACAACGTTGTACTTTGACTCTCTCAGAAATAGTAAAGTACTAGGTATACATGAGACTAACTTCAATAATGTTGTAAAGGCGAAGGGAGAGCCCCCATCTTAGTGAAAATACTACTATCTACTCTATAACTTGACATGACATGACATATATTGTAGTTCAAGGTTGGCAACTACTGACGAGGAATTTTCAGCATTTTCCCAGGTGCATAGCCATATAGATGGAATGAGACACAGATGACATTAATCTGTAAATCACTGCCACCCACTACAGTAGTACAATATGGAACAGTCGGCTGGATGATGAAAGAATTCTTCAAAATTTACATAAGAAAACTAATTACCTCCTACCTCTCTAAACATATGATATGGCAATGACGGAAAAAGTAAAAAAAAAAATACAGAAGGTTCCAGGAGAACGGCGAGCGGGAATCTAGCAGAAAGCATGAGGCACGAATCACTACCCTTGATGCTGCATCCTAACACCGGGATAGTCAAACCCCCTGCAGACATATTCAGAAAATTTGCTCACAGTCAAATCTAAACCAAATCCCTCTTCACGAATTCAGCAAGGAGAGACTTGCCCAGAGCAGCAGGGCTTCGCTCCACAACAACACCAGCGCCCTCGAGAGCAGAAATCTTAGAGTCAGCACCGCCCTTACCGCCGCTGACGATTGCACCGGCGTGACCCATACGGCGGCCTGGGGGAGCACTGATACCAGCGATGAAACCAACGGCAGGCTTGTTGTGCTTGTTGTTGGCCTTGAAGAATTCGGCGGCGTCCTCCTCGGCGCTACCACCAATCTCACCGATCATGATAATACCATCGGTCTCCTCATCCTCGAGGAAGATACGCAGGCAGTCGATGAAGTTGGTGCCGGAGAAAGGGTCACCACCGATACCAACAACCAGAGACTGGCCAAGGCCAGCCTGAGTGGTCTGGTTCACAGCCTCATATGTCAGGGTGCCGGAGCGGGAGACGATACCGACGCGACCACGCTTGTGGATAAAACCAGGCATGATACCAATCTTGCATTGGCCCTAGATGGTTGGAGAGACAGGTTCAGTACTGGCCTGCTCGGGACTGGGGCTAAAGATAGGGCACGTACGGGAGCAATGATACCGGGGCAGTTGGGTCCAACCAGACGAGTCTTGTTCTGAGTCTTCAAGATGTCGGTGATACGGACCATGTCTACGCAATTCAGTCAATTCCGATACAACACGAGTCAGGCTGTGGCGTTCATACCATGTTGAGGGATACCCTCAGTGATACTACGGAAAATTCAGCGATCAGTCACGGAGATTACTGTGTAAGACGAAATGAAGCTTACCAGACGACGAGGGGAACTTCAGCCTCGATGGCTTCCTCAATACCCTTAGCAGCCAAGGGAGGACTGAACCAAATATATCAGCATCGAGCCCTTAGAATCATTGTAATTGAAGACTGTCAGGTCCTTACGGAACGAAGATGGCCGAAGCAGTGGCGCCAGTCTCCTTGACAGCGTCGCTGACATTCGCGAAAACCGGGAGGTCCAAGTGTGTAGAGCCAGCCTTCTTGGGGTTGGTACCGCCGACAACCTTGGTGCCTGTAATGCGTGAGCTTGAGATATGTAGATGAAGCGCGAAGAGCCGCCCGGTAAGAAGAATAGAAGGATATACCGTAAGCAATTGCTTGTTCGGCGTGGAAACTATCAACAGCCGAAACGACGCACATCAGCATCTCTAGATATCAATCCCGCAGATTCCGGACGGGGTCTACACACGTTCCCTGCTTTCCGGTGAAACCCTGGAAGATAACCTTGGTGTCGCCATTGATGCGAAGGTTCCGCACGGTCTCAGAGTAAGGTCCAGCGGAGTATGCCCGGCGCTGGACGGGGGCAGCGTTTCGAAGGGCAGAAGCCGCGTTACGGCGAAAGGCCTGCATGGCGGGAGGATGTGGGAGGAAAGGGGAGAGAGAAGAGGGACAAAATGCAACGGAGAGAGAGGAGATTGCACCGCAAAACGGGCAAGGCAAGCCTTAGAGGTATAGGAAATGAAGGTGAGAAGAAGGAACAAGGGCAGAAAGCGAGCAACGATAGTCGGTTCGAAACACGGATTTGGCTATTTGTTCGGGACGCTGGGCAAAGCTTTAATCCGAGATTTATTATCGCGGGCGGTCGGGGCCCCTCGGCCTCGATTTTTCCCTCTACAGATCTACATACCATCTACTTGCGGCTACAACGCCCAGATCCCGAGCTTTGCTGCTAAATAAGCCTTGATATTACAGGCTCGAGCCATATACATCTGGCTTTTTAACAACGATCCGCGCGATCCACGCGTGGTAGTCACCCATCATGGCAACACTCACAATGACCGCCCCGCCACCCACCTCCAAAAAGCCCAATAAGAACAATTCCAAGCTCTTACCCGAAAATGAGCGCTTCATGAGGGCCTGCTCTGATATCGCCAATATGCTGATCCAGGAATATGAGTCTCAGAAGGATCCTACCGCTCCTAAAAAGGACATCAACCTCAACAAGCTTCGCGGCCAGATTGCGAAAAAGCATAGCCTGGCAGCCCAACCTCCTCTGACTGCTATCATCGCTGCTGTCCCTGAACACTACAAGAAATACATTCTCCCCAAGCTAATTGCGAAGCCGATCCGTATGTTCTCCGGTTCGTCAAGCAGGTGTGCATAGCTGATATCTTCCTAGGAACGTCTTCTGGAATAGCTGTCGTCGCTGTGATGAGCAAACCCCACCGATGTCCCCATATCGCGTATACTGGAAACATATGTGTCTATTGCCCTGGCGGGCCGGATTCGGATTTCGAATATTCTACACAATCTTACACCGGCTATGAACCCACATCGATGCGAGCAATTCGAGCCCGATATGATCCCTTCGAGCAGGCTAGAGGGAGAGTTGAGCAAATCAAATCACTCGGACATAGCGTTGACAAAGTCGAGTATATCATCATGGGAGGAACATTTATGTCCCTACCGGAAGACTATCGAGACACATTTGTCGCCCAGCTACACAATGCGTTAAGTGGCTACCAGACAGACAATGTGGACGAAGCTGTGCAGGCGGGAGAGATGAGCAACATTAAGTGCGTCGGTATTACAATTGAAACCCGCCCAGATTACTGTTTGGATACGCATTTGAGTAGCATGCTTCGGTACGGTTGCACCCGACTTGAAATCGGTGTACAAAGCTTGTACGAGGATGTTGCGCGGGATACAAATCGCGGTCATACCGTTGCTGCAGTCGCAGAAACATTCAAGCTTGCGAAGGATGCGGGATTCAAGGTGGTTAGTCACATGATGCCTGACTTGCCAAATGTTGGCATGGAGCGCGACTTGTTCCAGTTTGAGGAATATTTTGAGAACCCAGCTTTCCGGACGGACGGTTTAAAGATCTATCCCACCCTCGTCATCCGTGGGACCGGCCTCTATGAGTTATGGAGGACGGGCCGCTACAAGAACTACACACCGAACGCACTCGTGGACCTCGTTGCTCGTATTCTCGCTCTGATCCCCCCCTGGACCCGTATCTATCGCGTTCAACGCGATATTCCAATGCCTTTGGTCACTTCTGGTGTCGAGAACGGTAATTTGCGGGAATTAGCCCTGGCCCGCATGAAGGACTTCGGAACGACATGCCGAGATGTCCGTACGCGTGAAGTCGGTATCAACGAAGTCAAGAACAAGATTCGCCCGTCTCAAGTTGAGCTTATTCGTCGTGACTACACGGCCAACGGTGGGTGGGAGACATTCCTCGCTTATGAAGACCCTAAGCAGGACATCTTGATCGGTCTGCTGCGTCTCCGAAAATGCAGCCCTACACACACATTCCGCCCTGAATTCACCGGCCAGCAAACTAGCATCATCCGAGAATTGCACGTCTACGGTTCAGCAGTTCCGGTCCACGGACGTGATCCTCGCAAGTTCCAGCACCGTGGATTTGGAACCCTGCTGATGGAAGAGGCTGAGCGTATCGCTCGAGAAGAGCATGGAAGCCAGAAGATCAGCGTCATCTCAGGTGTTGGTGTTCGAAGCTATTATGCTCGTCTCGGGTATACACTGGACGGCCCTTATATGTCTAAGATGCTTGACCCCATCGAAAATAAAGCATTCTAAAACAAGAAAGAGATACAATGACTGATGTTTCTCTTGAAGCTATTGATGATTGATGATACCAAGGCGAGATGACGAAGCTTCAAAATCTCTTGTTCTAGACTGAATAGGCGGCGTTGGTTTGTGATTTTGGGTGGGTAAATTTTCTAGTGATGTTGGATTGTCTGCAGCGTTATAAAAAGCATCTTACATTGTACATACATTTTGTGAACAGTATGTGGGTGCCAGTCCTGGTGATGAAGCATAGTTGGCGCATAAAATCAGACTTTAAATGGCTCTTGTATGGGGAATCCTAAATCAATATATACTTTCATATGCTGTTTGCTTTCAACAAGGCCTCTCCAGCCCTCTTGGATATTGATGCCGAAAGCGGTTTAGGCCGAGCATCCCGAGCTTCATCATCACAGGCGCCAATCATTGCGGCGTGGACATCCAACATCAAGATCACCTACATCCCTATCAGGCAGGCTCCTCTCCTTTGAGACTGTCATATACTCGACCTTAATATCGATATCTGGTCCGAAAATTCCCAGGTCATCCGGAGTCTCTAATTCCGCTGCTAATTCACGGAACATTCACCACAAGGCTTCTCAACCATTCCGTTCAACGACCGACCTCACAATGAAGCCCGTCGTATCTGTGTTAAACGCCTGGTCCTGGTATGTTTCTCTACTCAACCGGCTTTGGTAATGATTTTGAGCTGATAAGCGCTTCTTGGAATAAGTGTGGTCATCTCCCTCTTCGCTATCATCATCCTCTCCGTCCTCGGATCGCTATTCAAGGTGCGTCGATGCCCTCTCCCTCTCCCTACACCCGCCTCGATATTGCCCCAACCTGCCGTTACCCATAGATGCGCTTCATGTGTTCTGGGCTGGCAGAAGACAGTTTCTCCCCACGACGCGAGCAGAATGCGACAGCTAACTCTTTCAATCACCAGGCCGAACATCACGGCTTCACCGGCTCAGAAGGTGAACCGGAGGATGGCGGAGCAGTCGCTGCCTCGATCTTTACCGCTGTGTTTGTTTATATTGTAAGTCGTACCAAATTCTCAATATGCGGCGTCAATGGGGCGCTAATCCTAGAGTTTGCCCCAACCCTTGTGTGTTAGTCTGATGACCCAGCTGACGAGAACTGTTCATGTAGGGCTTCTTCGTTTTCTGTGCTTTGCAGGCGTACCTGCACATTCGAGCCAGCCGGGGCGGGGCTATATCGCTGAGTTAAAGGGCCATTTTCGTCAAGCATTTTGTGTGTCTATTATCTACGTCTTTATGGACATGTCAGTCGAAGCGAGCGTTCGGATACGCTGTATTCGGGAGTGATTGCGTATCGACCCTGCGATGGGGCTAGTTTGCTGATTATGGCTCAAGGAGGCTATCTCATACCGGCGCTTAAGAGTACGGTATGGGATGTGGTACGTCATTTTGTGCTGTTGCCACTCATTCTGGACTGGGGGTAGTGTCAATCTTTCTAGATAACAGCTGGCATGTTCTTAGAAAGAACACAGCGTGCTTCGCAAGCTGTATGTATATAACATCTTTGATTTGATAGAACCGATGTGAAACCATGTACCAGAACGCCTTGACGCGCTAGCTTTGAGATAACTATTCTAAATTTCAGCCAGATCTAAATTGCCTAACAACATATATATAATCGTCTCTAGCACTCATGGATTCTTGACTAGATTTCTCAGATCAATGGACTTTGTTCCACTGGATACACTCCTCAAAGGTCACACCCGAACCCCCAAATATATCGAGCGCACTCCCAATCGTCAAGTCAACTTTCCCTTGACTGCTAGCATGCACCTTCTCGAGATCCTGGAGGCTCCGTGCCCCGCCGGCATATGTAACTGGTATTGAGCACCATTGTGAGAGCTTTGAGACCAGTTCCTCGTCAACGCCCTGCTGTAAGCCTTCTACATCTGCAGCGTGGATGAGAAATTCGGAGCAGTAAGGCTCGAGAAGGGAAATTGATTCTGCACAATGTTAGTACAGATGCTCAACGATGGATTGTGATACGGGCGATCGGTCCTACGGTCGAAGGCGCGGTGCATACCTTGATTAACTTCCATCTCAGTGATCGTCTGCCAGCGATTCATGGCTACAAACCAGGTGTTGTCTTTCCGTCGGCAGCTGAGATCGAGCACGAGTTTTGACTTGTCGCCCCCCAAGGCCGAGAGAACGGACTGAAGTCTTTCAAGAGAGAACTTGCCCTCTGGGAAGAGGAACGATGTGATAATGACCTGGTGATAAGGGTTAGCAATCGGAACATTTCTACGCATTCCTCCAATAAATAGAAAGGAAGAGCCTGTTATATTCCAAGTCCAGAAAGAACAACTAGTCTGAGACTGACCTTCTCAGCCCCCTGATCAATCCAATACTGCGCATTCTTATCTGTAATCCCACCAGCAACCTGTAGACCCGCCGGCCACGTCCTCAGCGCTTCCTTTGCGGCCTCATCATTTCCCGGGCCCAACATCACAACATGGCCGCCTCGGAGATTGTGCTTTTGATATAGGGAAGCATAATGGCTTGCCGGAAGCTTCGATACATAGTTTGTCTTCAGGTCTGACTCGACATTACTTAATGTACCTCCGACAATTTGCTTGACCTGCCCCGAGTGGAGGTCAATGCAGGGTCGAAATTGAGTCATTATCCTTAGCTTTCAGTCCAATTTCGTTCAATTCCCACCTGTGAACTGGAAACTAGGAAGATGCTGTTTATTCTAATCGTGGATTCGGGCGAGGGGTCGACTTGTGGAACAGCTCCCTCCCCTCCAACAAAAATGACCTCTTTATCTTATCGCACGTGACCCTGATCTAATCTGAAATTCTCCCCAAGCCGCCTTTTTTGAACTTTTAAGAGAGAACATTAATCACAACACATCTTGGAAAAAATGATTGGAAAACGGAAAAGAGACACCTCTGTGGTGTCAAGATACAAGAAAGACAATAAAGAAGTGACTCGCGAGGAAACCCCGGCCGCAGCAGAATCAAGCGCTCAAGATATCTTTCGCAAATTCTTTGAAGCTCAGTTTGAACCTTTGGAGGGACAGGGCAACGGCGCCACCGAGGGAGAATCCGATTATGGAAGTAATCGTGATTCCGAGGAATTAGAAAACTCGGGCTCCGAGTCAGAATGGAGCGGTATAGAGGGGGAGGATGATGACGAGAATCGCCCGGTTGAGGTGGTTGAGTATACGGCCCCTTCGACCAAGGCCGATGCCCTGATGGATAAGAGAGCTCGGAAAGCTTTTATGGTAAGCTTGCATGCAAGGTACTGTAGTGACCACAGCTGATAATGTCATCCATAAGACTGCGAAGCCGCCGTCGTTCGCTACAGACTTAGGGTCTACAACAGATCGCGTGAAAGGCGCGGATGAAGATGACGATAAAGATACCGAAACGATGAATCTAAAGAACGATCTCGCGCTCCAGCGGCTTTTGAAAGAATCGCATCTTTTGGACTCGGCATCTGACCTAGCGCCGACAGGCAAGAATCGACACAAGGCACTCGATCTGAGGATGCAAGAGCTTGGGGCAAAGAAATCGCTCTACCACCAAAAGAATATGCCGTCCTCTATGCGCAAAGGCATCAAGGCCAGGGCAAATTTGAAGGAAGATAAGCGTCGCAGGGAGGCTCGCGAGAATGGAATTATTCTTGAGAAACCTGCCCCCAAGACAAACCACAGCAGCGGTCGACGTGAGCGAGGAGTTGGGGGGCCGTCCATAGGCAAATTTGCAGGTGGAACTTTGAACCTGAGCCAACGCGACATCGCGCAGGTCCAGAGCGCACGAAGAGGCAGAGGCAAGAGCAGGGGTCGAGGTCGAGGTCGAGGTCGCCGCTAGAAAGTGAACTGGAGATTTTTGGCGATTCGTCTGGAGAAGGTTTTTACCAGCTTGATCAGTTGCTATACAACATTGGTTATCCACCAGGTCAGATTCTGCTCGACCCAGACTTTCGAAGGATATCTCGTCTCTTCTTTTCCTGTATGAGGAAGCTGAAAGCTTCCCCCCCACTGGAAGTTTCAAGTCTCATCCCGCGACACAGAGATTTGTAACGTGATCAAGTTGGGGCCATCAATCGAACCAGTTCTTTGCACGATGAACCCGATCGTGGACCCAACCTGCCCACTTTTGATGCCAAGCTGGACTTCCGGAAGAACTTGCTGCGGAGACATGAAACCTTAGTCTCTTCCACGTTGGGTCTATTTTAGAGACCGGCCCAACTCATCCGATCATAGCGCGAATTCAAGCACCCCGTTCCTGAAACGGTGAAATCTCCGACAACGCTAAGGTTTGAGAAATAGTTTCCGAGCCGGACTGGCGCTCCTCTTTCCCTACTCTGCAAACCCCTCGCAGGTTGATAGGCGACAGGGTCAGCTTCTCGACCTTTCTTTGACAGACTCTAGGAGGTGATTCGTAGACGAATCATAGTACTTGACTTTGCTCTTCTCTTCCATATCTCTAATAATACCCTGTGGTTGCACCTCTCCATTTTGAGGAGGTTGCAGGCAGCATTTGCTGCGTTGATAGCTGAATTCCTTCAACATGTTGATATCCTGTAGGATGCCAGTTGCCCATTTGATGCTAAGGTTAGAAGGAAAGACGAAGGATCGCGACTAAGCGATCATCACTGATTCTGCGCTAGAACTCGAAGGAGTTTTTCTCACTCTCTCTTCGAACTCGTGTTACGCTATATCCTGAAATCGACCTGCCGCTTCATGACGTAGCTTCGTGGAGGGCAAATTTGAAAGACGAAGAGATCGGGGTCCCATGGTTCGTGATCTTGAACGTTGTCATCAATGGCTTTGGTGTCGCAATACGGAGTAAAGGAATACTGCATCAGTCAGATCCATGGAGCCATATTGTAAAGATGCCACCCAAACCTCAAAATGAGCTATGATTCTGTTAAATGAGGATATACTTTGTGTTTCAGATTCTGCAAGTCACCAACCTGGGGAATGTGCTCACTGCTGATCTCTTAACTAAGGCGACTGCGCTCGACAGTTTGAGAGGGGCAGATACTCGATCAACATTGTGGATTCCTGTTAAAGAACCTGGGGAACCTATGTACCACGTAGACATCTTTCTGCATCCTGTGGCGTGACCCATTTGAAGGATCTCGAGACCATGTTGGTGCGCCTTGTAGATTCCTCGGTTGCTCGACTTCGGATCCTGGTTAAGCTGGACTGACACTATGAAAGTTGAAACGGAGCAACAAGATGGTAACTATCTAACTGGCCTGCGTAATGGTCACTTTTAGTGTCGAATTGGTTCCTTGGCATGTCGTCGACGAGGATAACGAGGAATCCTGAGCCGAGAAGATCCTGGGATTCGAGAACAGACACCACAGCCTCTACAGTAGTATGTAGAGATACAACAAGAGGGCAAGACTCGGCCCTTGTGTTAGAAATAGAAGCAGAAATGGGGGGGCGTACTAGAAGAAGAAGTCAGGTGGGTTGAACCAGGTTTTCGTTCTTCAAGGTCAGTCAGTAGTGAAGTTGGGTCAATTGGGGCTTTAGAGTTTCGTAGCTCCTTCATGGTGCAGGGAAGTAGATAAGGGCCAGTCATTTCATCTGATTGAAATGGCGGGGAATCTAGTCCAAGGCAATTGAATCCCGAATCCATCGCTACTTCTCAGTCGCGCAACTCCGCGCGAAAACCTATCTTGTTGTTGCTCGTCAACCGAAGTTGTTCACAACACAGGATGATTCCCCGCACGTTCTCATGCAGGCACGAAGTGCAGTAGTCAGAAATAGCCTCAGCGCTGTATCCACAAGTTACGGAGCCAGGCGTCGGCCCCTATCAACAGGCTAACACTACCGAGTACAAGGCACCATGACTCGTCGCTCGGCGAACGAAAAAGGAGGTTGAACTATGCAACTGGAAGTCCTCAATCATGCTCTGCAAAGGGGTGCTAATTCGAATAATCGCGAACTGTCGGTGTGTCTGGGGAAGAGCTTTGAACTTGTAAGAACTTTGCTGGGTGTTCTAGACGGTTTCAGTCTGGACGATCAAACAACCTCTCGTGCAGGTCTAATTGTTTCGAGTCCTTTTAGACTCCGTCCCCACCGCAGGGTCTCGAAGGAAAATCGAAGCGAGTGATCTCTGGGGCCTGAGGGCAGCGCTCGGATGGTTTCCAGAGGACGACGGCGTCTTGTTCAGTTGGGTCTGTGTTTTGTTCCTGGATCTGGTGGCTTGACTCCGAGTCGACTCTGGAGGAGCCGAGCCTAGGCAACGCCTGTCGTCCTGGCTTTGCTGTGTCATGAAAACTACCAAACCCATTGCGAGCTTACTTCCGTACATAGTACATACTATCTTGCTCCACGCGTCGCCCACAACTCAAGCAATCGCGAATAGTATCTCGGGTTTCGGATCATTGTTGACTAGGCCCATCCATTCGGAGAATTTTTTTTTCGCTTGGGGAACTACTACGGAGTGTGGAGCGCTTCTAATATTCCACTACTACTGTGGGCTGCAGAGTCGCAGAGTAAACGGTTGCGCTTCGTTATTGCGCTGCTTGTTCCTTCCCGCCTGAATTACGTTCTATTGTCTTTTGACCACGAGGTCATTGGTACAATTGACAGTCCTTTCTAACCTCAATGACTACTCCGTATCAAGGGGTCTATACTTTGTACCTACAACGTTGTAGGGAGCCTCCGTAAGGTATGCCCGAAGACTACCCGAGCCAATGATGATCGCGTAGATCCCGAAGGCCGACGAAACCGATGAGGAGAAAGTTGGAGCTTAAGGGTTAGAATATATGATCTGAATCTTGAATTCTTCAGATCTCGTCTTCGCTCAAGGGGCCTGAGCCTCTGGTTAATTAAGGAAGGGTTGGTGGCCCACTCGCGATGCGTGATGGAGTTGAAACAGACACGGCACTAGAAAGAGGTTGGACATTGGACATGGTCATCACGTTATCTTCCAAGTCCCAAATGAATCGCCCATTTTTCATGTCCGCGTAGGAGAAAGCTCGAGGTTGAAATCATTTCATCCAGGTCCCTGAGAGGTTAGAACATCCAGTGATCTAACATAAGCTGGTCGATCATAAATTCAACGGTTGCACTATCTAACAACTGGCGGCGAGGATTGATGCAAGGATACAGGTGGCAAACTGAGTGAGCTATCACCCAGACTGATCATATTTGGCGTGCGATAGGATCCGGAAAGACCGGAAGGGTGAGTAGTTGAGATCTCCAGTTGGATGCCTTGCGGGTCTGTGGTAGATTTGACTATTAAGCTATACCAGATCTGAGACGTTTAACAGAGGTTCTGGAGCCAGCGACCCCGAGCATGGGTGCAAGTTGATCAGGGCGCATCCAGAAACCTCGCCATGAGGCCCATGACCAAAGCACAGAGAGAACAAGAGACGACAGGTCTATTTTTAGTCACCGTGAGCATGGGGACAGCGCTTGAGTTTCTCGCCCCGAGACTGAAAGCTTACTGGAGAACACTTTCAAATACAACCGCCCATGAGAGCGCTCAACGCACTGTCGAGGGATGAGAGATTTGTGTAACGGCGCTTTGGGGGTCCAAAATCAATGGTACATGGAAGAACCGAGCGGGGACTCAGAGCTGGGAGTTCAGTTCGCTAAGAGCGCTGGCAGACATGGCATTGTTGAGATTGCTCATGAAAAAGGAACGAGCGGTCATCGAGTGCACAGATCGGAGGACTTTTCAGGACTGAGGCGATGACAAGGGTTATCGAATGACTGGGCGACCAGATGACCCAGCGCCAGCATCATCAGCGCACACTGAGGTGACTGGACAGGCTTTGGAGGCCAGGGGCCACTTAGGAAGTGAAACTTGGAAGTTCATTGGATTAAGGTAGGCGCTCACCTGTGCTGAAACAAGGGGCTAGACTTCACGATTGTTTCCGGCGCCAGTTTGATGATGTTTGTCAGTCTTGGCATTGTTTGGTTCCACCCACTGGGATGTCGACCTCTCCTGACTCGCATCCCTTGGCAGGCAAACAGGCTGGCGAAACCATGACATGATTTGACAAGTTGACAGCTCCCCCGATTACTCGATAATACTACTAGTGTCTACTCTTCATTATTATTGTCGAGGCGGGCCCTCAAACAGAATACCCGTACAAATGTCCAGCCTGGCAGACTCGAGAAGCCGTTGCAACTTGCGTTGAAGAAGATCTACATCCCAGTCGGACATGCAAATGAAGCTACACCTTGAACGCAACCTTGAAGACTTCAAGCCACACAGGCTGCTCTGGCCGACCAATTATTCAGAATTCTTGAATAAGCTAATGCACTTCCTTTTGCTGGTCAGGGGGCCCACTACTTCCAGCTGTCTAACAGTCAAGTTAATAGCCAGCCTTTCGCGAAGCGCATGGTACTCGTCCACTACATACTGTTGGGCAGTCTCTTTGATCTCGAGAGGCTCTGCTGCTGTTTCTTTCTTCCAAACTTCCTACAACTCACAATATCCTTTGACAATGGGTATGCCAATAAAGACCGAGTTTGAGCCAGAGAGTATACCCTCTGTCGAAACTCCAGCGTATGAGGGCCAGAAAACTTGGAAGCAAGAAGCTTCCCCAGTGCTCAAGGCAGGCTAACCCAACATGGAGGCCAAACCGGGAGGAAACTCCCAAATCCCTTGACAACTCGAACAGATCGTGCAAAGACCCCACTCAGGCTGTCTCTGTGATTCTCACTACCCGTATTTTCTTTTGGAAAAAAGTCCTGAGTTTTGCCCTGAATTATTGGAGGCCCTGGTAAGAATACCGTCCCGGGTCTGTATCACAGCTCTTCAGGTGTCCACCATCCCTAGCGCCGGTCTCCGCTCTTCCTTGCGGTGCCTTCGGTAGCCCTGCCGTGGCCAGGTGATTGAGCCACTCACAGAGGCCCTCAAATACTGAGAAGAACGAGCGAGTTACCTGCGGTCCATCGTCCCCGTCTGGCGCTCCCTGAATTCTTCTCTGGTTCTGACCCCTCAGCCGCCATTCGGACTGGCTGGTTCGGATTATCATTCATCATTTATTCATTATTTATTATTTTCCCTTATTATTCTTCCAGCATTATTATTAGCATCTCTCCTAAACCATAATAATAACAAGGCCTATTATTATCTTCCCTCTTCCTCCGGTCTCCAACCCGATTTCCTCAACATTCTGAAAAAGCAAGTCTTCCTTCACATCCGACTCTCTTTCTCTCCCCCTCCCCTCCTCATCGCGACTTGCCTCTATTTGCCCTCCTTTCGTTTCATTTCAATTTCGCCGTGCGAGCTCTTCAAAGAGAATTGGAAACGGGCTGGCCCAGTTCAACTCTCTACCCTCCTTTCATTATCCTTTTGTCCCTCCTGTCTTGGTTGGCCGTTATTCGCCAACGCCTGACTTTCTAACAACCTTTTACAGGAGGCTGGTTCCTCATCTTGTGTTTCTCGATCCCATCACCGATCGCTGTCTCTTATACAAACATTTTACTATCTTATAAAACGCTACTCGTTTTACCTTAATCTGCCAATACCGTCTCGAACCCTATTCAGACGAGTCACTGACTCCGACGGAGCCTCTTGACCGTATGTTTTCCACCTAATCTGAATCCATCGAAGCTGCGGTCTCGTACTCGCCGCACTCGAACGACGGTCTTCCTGTTCTTGTCTCTCTAACTATTCGCCATCTCCAGATCGCAAAAATGTATCCTCAACATGGTGCCCCCATGGCGCCGCCTCAAAAGCCGGAGACGTTCATGTTATCGAGTGAAGCGCAGCAGAGCTTGCCCCACGATGCGCAAGTCGCTCTCCAGCAAGTTGACAATTGTAAGAAACGAATCTGCTGATATTTGAAGCCCATTTTTCTATCCACCCAGCAATTAGCTGACTATGACGAAGTAAAATACTTCCTTCTTTCGGCGCCGGTGGACTGGCAGCCAGACCAACTTATTCGGCGATTCCTGCTCCCAACTGGCGATTACATTTCCTGTGTTCTCTGGTTAGTTCTACTACCGCACCTAGTTTCAGCCCGTGTCACTCACCACTCCGTTCTACAGGAACAACCTTTTTCATGTCTCAGGAACCGATATCGTACGATGCCTTGCATTCAGATTCCAAGCTTTCGGACGCCCGGTCAAGAACTCGAAGAAATTCGAGGAAGGTATCTTTTCCGATCTGCGAAACTTGAAGGCTGGGACCGATGCTACGCTCGAAGAACCGAAGAGCCCGTTCCTCGATTTTCTCTACAAAAACAATTGCATCCGAACTCAGAAAAAGCAAAAGGTCTTCTACTGGTATAGTGTGCCTCATGACAGGCTGTTTCTAGATGCGCTAGAGCGTGATTTGAAGCGGGAGAAAATGGGTCAGGAAGCCACGACTGTCGCTGTCAGCGAGCCTGCTTTGTCTTTTGAGTTTGATTCCTCACAGTCATTGTATGAACAACTCACAAAGGCACAACAAGCGAATTCATCATCGTTTGCTGCACACGCAAGTACGACATATGGCCAATCTGCATCCCCAGTCGTTCGGACCGTTGACGCAATGCCTCCTCCTCAGATGGCTCCCCAGATGGCTCCCCCGTCGATCCCCCTTCTCACGGACGAAACAGCGAATCCGCCAATGTACGCATCGATTCCGATGCCCAATACTCTGGCTCAGAACATTATTAAGCGCGAGGCGGATTACGGTGCCATTCAGTACGACCGCAACGGAATGCCCATCTCTCGCATCCACCAGCGTCACTCCTCAATGCCTACCTTCGTCGAGTACTCACCAGCGCCGTCCTTTGTTTCGTCCCACTATGAAGATTACAGCAACCGGGGTTTGTCCTTTGAGCCTGTTACCCCGCCCCAGCACAGCGCCCACCTAGGTGCTGAACCTGCCTATATTGCCAACGAAGATACGGGTCTGTACACTGCAATCCCAGAGATTTCTTCCGGAGCCGCCTTCAACCCAGTGATGCACCTGCCGCCATCAAATCTCGCCAGCGGGCACTTCCCTACGCCAGCCCGGACTTTCCATTCCAATGTTTATTCCGTCCTCGAGGGGTCTCCGACATATAAGCAACGTCGACGTCGCTCTTCGATCCCACCTGGCTCGATCAATCCTGTGACAGGCGGCACACAGTCTCCTGCACCTGTTCAGGGCTCCCAGTCGATTTCTTATGCCGCTCATAGACCCAGTGATTTACGACGCTCTGTGTCGAGTTCGGTCGCCCCAGGAGAAGGGGATAATTTGCGCCATGATTCGTTGCACCGTTCTGTCAGCGCGACCTATCACCCAGCCGTCCTTCCCCAGAAGAATCTGCTCCAAGAAATGTCGCGCAATGGAACCCCTCTTTCTAGCGTGGATGAAAACCACGAACAAAGCTCAATTCCGCTTGCACAAACACCGGATGATGTGTCTACTCTCCCCACAACAGGAACCATGGAAGCCGCTATCCACAATAGCGTCGGCAACAAGGCTGACAGGTTTTCCACTGGCCCTGTTCGTCGCGCACGGAGCGCTACGATGACGGAGCTTGGACCGTATCCTCAAAAGTCTCACTCTTGCCCAATTCCTTCATGTGGGCGACTTTTCAAGAGATTAGAGCATCTGAAACGGTATGTTTCCGCCCACTATATTCAACCCAACTTTTATTGGCTGGACTCACTTTGGACCATATGTGGGGGTCCCGTCATAATTTCCCTAGCCGCCGACTGACTGTTGATCCACTAGACATGTGAGGACTCACACTCAAGAGCGACCTTACCCTTGCCCCTACTGCAACAAGGCGTTTTCCAGGTCTGATAACCTGGCACAGTACGTCATCCCTTTCGGTGTGCTTGCTCATGGCATGTTTCTTACACTGAATATAGACACCGTCGCATTCATGAAGCTCAGCAGGATGGTCATCAACCACTCATGCACGAAGAGGACTACGATAATGAAGATAACGACTCTGTTACCCACGACGAGGAAGGCTCACCGTCTGAGTCTGTTCAACATACAGTTTCAGGTGTAGCCTCAATGCCAACCGCCATGACTCTACCGTCGACAATGGGCACAATGATGGCACCTCACATGATTGCGCCTCAGCTCCTGCAACAGCATATGTAGTGGGGCTGTGTGTTTGTGCAGTCAAATGGTCGCTTGAATTTCTGTGTTGCGCTTGCTATTCTAATACGGGTTCGTTCATACTATATTGTTACTTAATCTCTTCTGGTTTCATCTGTGGTGTCCTTCGCAGGCATCCATCGACGCCAAGGCTTCATTGTGCTATCTTTGGTCTGGGTTTTCAAAGAGCATTCATACCTATCTGGTTCATTTGTTGTGATATATTTGCAGTGGCTCGTATCATACCATCATTTGTTCTCTGTCCTATTTTTGGGTTGTTTGTTTTTGTTTGGTTTCCTTTTATTTTTCATTTGTCAGGAGGGGCAGTCCTGCTCTTTATGGATTCTGAAAGAACAATCAAGGGAAGGGGGAATATACCACTGTATCTGGATTTGGGGAGCGTGTACTCTTTTATGAGGATTCACGAGGACTGTTCTTGAACACTCTCAACAGCAGAGAAGCCTGGGGCTTCCGGCTGAAAACTGATAGACATTTCCAAGTTACGAAGTTTTTACGTGTGAAAGAGGGTGGGATATGGTCAAGTACGTACATAGGAAGAATCTAGTCAATAGACATCTGTTTGAACTTCACACTGTGTTCTCCCTTGGTAAAAGTCACGTGTAGGTTGACGACATCACCACTTGGAGTTGGGAAGGATACGATACATTTCTCTATCAACAAACAGTGCTCAACTCGCTTTTGCTCCCTGAATCTACTTGAACTCCCTGTGTGTGATATAACCCCAAGTATCTGAAAGTCGCACTGTATAGTCGTCTGCTTGTCTCTCTGTCCCGATTAGTTACACCCTTCCTTTGTCGCGCCCATCTCCTCATTTGCAGATATTGCTCCTCGATGAATTCAACATAGCATACCGCTACCGGGGCTGTCTGGGACTTTAAGTCTTAGCATCCATTTCGTACTTGTGACTTTCGAAAGTCGATAAGAGACCCCTTACCCAACGATGGAGAGCGGTGGGCAACACGCACATGAGAACTCACCCCTGGTGGGACCTCGGGCATTCGATGACGCTGAGGAATCTGTGACCGTCGCTGGTGATTTCTCGGGGACCAGCAGAAACCAAAATGTTAGCAAGACCACTGAAACAAAGAGCAGCTGGTATCTGTTCTTGCTGACACTGAGCATTGGTGGGTGAGTGATCTTCTTCTAATAGCCCCATTCTGATTGCTACAATACTATTGTAGTTAGTCCTTCATGCTGACATGACTACAGGCTCCAGGTCGTGTGGTCAGTGGAGCTAGGGAGTGGTTCGGTATGCAACAAACTTTACGTGCGCTTTATTCGGGATATTTTCTGACGACGCTTCGTATGCAGCCTTACCTCTTGTCGCTAGGAATGAGCAAGGCCCTTCTTGCCTGTGTATGGATTGCAGGTCCAATAACGGGGGCGCTAGTGCAGCCTTATGTTGGAATTCGCAGTGATAACTGCCGGGTTTCGTGGGGTAAAAGGAAGCCCTTCATGGTCGTTGGAGGAGCAGTGACGATAGTGACCCTTCTTGCTCTCGCCTGGGTTAGGGAGAGTGTAGAGGGAGTTATTAGGATATTCGGCGGCAACCATAAATCGGAGGGTGCCAAGATTACCTCTATCATTGTGGCGACCATTATGATGTGGTGTTTAGATTTCGCTATAAATACTGGTAAGATCACCCCCGTTATGCTGTGTGGTTATTGCAAGCTGACCGTTCAACTATAGTACAAGCCGGTATTCGGTGCTTCATTGTTGATAATGCGCCGGCGCATCAACAGGACTCCGCTAACGCCTGGGCCGGTCGATTGACTGGCGTGGGGAATATCATTGGCTATATCTTTGGTTATATCGACCTACCTAAAATTTTCCCTTTCTTGGGCCACACGCGATTCCAGATCCTATGCGCCCTGGCCTCGATCTCACTCGCGGTGACCCTTGTAATCAGCTGCCTTTATATTAAGGAACGCGACCCACGGCTTGATGGACCGCCATCCTCGGAGAGCTTAGGGATCGTCGCGTTCTTCAAACAAGTTTTCAAGTCGATCAAAAACCTGCCGCCCCAAGCTACTAAGGTCTGTGAGGTTCAGATTGCAGCATGGGTGGCCTGGTTCCCTTTCTTGTATTACGCAACAACCTACATTGGGCAGATTTACGTAAATCCAATCTTCGAAAATGATGGAAACCTCTCGGAGCCAGACATTGACAAAGCATGGGACGATGCTACGAGAATCGGGACCTTTGCTCTGCTTATATATGCGATAGTGTCTTTTGTTGCAAACATCACCCTTCCGATATTCGTCGTTCCAACGTACAAAGCCGATGTCTCTGACGACCCGGGTAACTATCCTGAAACAGAACCCTGTTTGACTCTTGAGAGACAGTCAACTTCAGATGTCCAGGTAGGGCTGGTCTCTGAATTACACCCACATATGACAAAAGACAAATCAGACGGCTCTGGAACCTGGAAATGGGTATCGAAGCTGCAAATACCTGGCTTTACACTACGACGAGCCTGGCTGTTGTCGCATTTGCTCTTCGCCATATGTATGTTCAGCACGTTTGTGATATCATCTATCCATGCGGCTACAGTTGTGGTCGGCCTTGTGGGTATTTCGTGGGCGCTCACATTGTGGGCACCGTTTGCTTTTATTTCCACGGAGATTGCAACTATCAACGAAGAACATCGATTGAGGAGGCGTCAGTCCGAGATGGCACCTTATGATGAGAACATACCCTCCAGGTCTACTCAGCCTGAGTATGCTGAAAATGGTGATGACCTTGAGACTGGCTCCTTTTCAAGCTCTCCCAAGGGAGAAGATGAGGAGGAAAACACGGCGCAGCCCGGAATCGTGCTTGGACTCCATAACGTGGCCATCTCAACACCGCAGGTCGTATCGAGCTTAGTCTGCAGTGCTATATTCAAGATATTTCAAAAACCACGCGGAGCGCCTTGGGATGACAGTGTTGGCTGGGTCTTGCGATTCGGAGGATGTGCTGCTCTAGTTGCAGCGTGGCTGACTAGTCGGCTTGACGAGGGAACTCCAGGGCAAAGAGTTCGACGTTCGTAACGAGGAGGTACAGTTGAAGTATTCGTCTAGAGCCATAGCTGTGACATAATGATTATGACATATAGAGAACAAGTGTGATGCTATATGCATAACCTAGAGCTCATGAGCAGGCAGCAGACATGAACAAAAGCTAATTAGAAAGGAGGGGGCTTAGTGCTAGGGATTACTGAAAGAAAAATTAGAATTTTAGAATAGCCATGTTACAAGTTTTTCTGGTCAAAACTCAACAGTACAGTAAATGTACACAACATGGCTGAAGATCACTGCAGCCTTGTGCGGGTCTTGGCTCTACCTGGGACTCTGGGGCGGGATTCTCCGAACAACTTGAATGCGAAACCTGTCCCTAACCATCTCGCTCTTGTCCTTGAACCGCCATCCCCTATCCTCGCCTCACTCCCCAAACCCACGGCTTATTATGTGTGCTTCGCATTGGTGTGAGAAAATCGCCACTGGAGTTATCCGCTAGGCGTCCGTCGTGGTGGTTGCTACGACTTCAACAACAAGATGGCTAGGCAACTGATGGGCGATGCTTTGCATCACCTACTCCGTATGTCTCCTCTTGCCCTGCACACCGCGCTTTCACCTGTAACCTGCTACTTGAAGCTTCAGATAGGCTAACCTATATTCTGGTCCTAGGAAGAGCTGCCGATTATGATACAGACCCGGACGATGGTACGCGCCTTGATTCCCCCTCCTGTGCTCTCCGCATCCGCGAGCACAGGTGTCGTACTGGATCTGACTCGATGGAAATGTAGCAGATGCCCCAGAAGCAGGCACCAAGGAGTTCTTCAGCTCCTGGGCGCTCTTTATCATGATTGCCCTCTTGATGATGGCTCTATTCACGAGTTACATTCTGCAGCAACGGAAGATCGAAGCGGTGCATGAAACGGTTCTGTCTATCTTTGGGGGTATGTATTTGCCTGGTCCCACGCAGTTTCTCAAAGCTTTCGAACTATAAAAGACACTTACTAGGTGGATTAGGCATGTTTGTCGGGTTGATCCTTCGACTAACCGAGTCCCCAATCGAGAACTTCGTCGCCTTCGACTACCAGTTTTTCTTTAATCTCCTCCTTCCTCCTATTATCCTGGCATCGGGCTACGAGCTACATCAAGCGAACTTCTTTCGAAATATCGGCACAATCCTTACCTTTGCGTTTGCGGGAACCTTCATCTCTGCTCTTGTCCTCGGACTTGTTTTGTTCCTCTGGACAAGAATACCATTGGACGGATTCAGCATCAGCTTTGTCGAGGCCATCTCGGTCGGCGCTACGCTCTCCGCAACAGATCCGGTCACCATTCTAGCTATCTTCAACCTCTACAAAGTCGAGCCGAAGCTATATACAGTCATTTTTGGCGAGTCAATCTTGAACGATGCTATTGCGATCGTTCTCTTCGAGACAGCACAGAAATATGCGTCGAGCGACGCCGAGTCCTTGTCCATCCTCAACCTTTTCGAGGCCATTGGGTTGTTCCTACTGGTTTTCTTTGGAAGTATGTTAGTAGGCGTGATTGTGGGCATCTTGACAGCGCTCGGCCTGAAGTACACGCACGTCCGCCGCCAACCAAAGATCGAGAGTTGCTTGATTGTGCTTATAGCTTACGCAAGCTACTTTTTCTCTAACGGTGTGCTTTTGTCCGGTAAGTTCAAGCTTCTCAGTTCTTGTTGAGTATAAGCTGACTGGTATAGGAATTGTCTCTCTCTTGTTCTGTGGGATCACTTTGAAACATTACGCTTACTACAATATGTCCCGCCGAACACAGTTGACTACCAAATACCTCTTTCAAGTTATGGCGCAATTGTCAGAGAACTTCATCTTCATATACTTAGGGCTCGATCTACTTGTCCAAAGGGATTTACATTTCCAACCGCTTTTCATCCTCGTTGCGGTTGTCGGTATCTGTCTTGCTCGATACCTTGCGGTCTTCCCCTTGTCGAAAGCGATCAACTGGTTTATTCGCTATAGGGCCCGTCGGAGGGGACAGGAGGTGGCTGATGAGCTGCCATTTGCGTACCAAGCAATGCTCTTCTGGGCTGGTCTGCGTGGTGCTGTCGGTGTCGCGCTAGCTGCAGGTTTAGGAGGCGTAAATGGGCCAGCATTGCGTGCCACTGTTCTTGTCGTTGTGGTGCTCACCGTGATAATTTTTGGAGGCACAACGGCGCGCATGCTGGAGATTCTTGGAATCAGAACTGGCGTTGTTGAAGAAATCGAATCTGACGATGAGTTCGACATTGAAGTCTCTAACGGCGGGACTTATTACAAGCGCTCTGATACCGGGTTGGGATACACACCTCGCCGTACGGACAACATTCCTTTGGATGGGGTGCAGCGAAGAGACATCGACCGGAACAACAGTTACTCCAGTGGTAACAATCGACGCCCGAGCCCCCCATCATCGTCGCGGCCTGGACGAGGGCATTCCCGAATGTATTCAGACGCATTCGGCCCCAAAGACACACACACTACGCGTGACCGTTCATCGACTGCTACCCTTCTTGGTGCGCGTCCTGGAAGCCATAGCGGCAGCGAAAGCGGTAGTGAAGACGAGTTTGGCTTGAAGTCGGCTGGCAAACGCCGAGCACATGATAATGACCACCTAGAGGCCTTTGACCTTGATGATGATGCACATTCAGATGATGATTTGCCTCCTGCTGCTCCGACACGAATGCGGCGCTCACCCTCGCAACCGCCGCAATATCTGACGCCATCGCAGACACCGCAGGAGTCAGACAGTGTGTCACCCTCGCGGCGCGAAACGGGGCGAACCGCACGTGAAGCGATTCGAGACCTCTTCTCAGGCGGTCCCTCGGGAGATCACGTTGCTTGGTTCCGGCAGCTGGATGAAGATTATATCAAGCCCCGACTTCTGCTGGACCAGTCGAACCACAAGGGGCCTGGTGCTGTTTAAATTTACGCTCACTGTACACTTATGAATTACCATTTTGTTTTCGTGATTTCATTTCGGCAACGCCTTCCTTGTTCTGCCTAATATCTACTAACCTTGGTCTTTTGGATTGGCCGAGGTCCCAACCTTCTTATCATATGTACGAATCGGAAGCGCTGCTGTTGTAGCTGTCGATTGTAGCGATTGGGTATGTATAGTAGTGCATAGAAAGTGGCTTCGCTTCGATAGTTCACGGAACGAATCAATAGCACCGGAGCACCGTCGGTATGTAACCCTGGGGAGAATTTTGCCTAAAGAAGCAACTCTTACGCCCACCAGCATTCTTCACCCTCCGTATTTCTCCTGTCTCCCCCTCATCCTGATTAAGCCTCGAAGCTAAAACACGCTACGGCTTCTTATCATTCAGCAGCAGATCTAGATTGGTCCTTTGATATTCCGCCCTTCGATAAGGACGACAATCTTGCGTCCGTATCACCTTGTGAGTTCTGGAAGATATCGGCCGATCGCACGCACAAGATACTCCGGTCTGCGGTGATCCCTTGTTGGGTCATGCGTCATGCGTCATGCAGCTAGAGGCTCTATTCCATATAAGCTCTGGAATTGCCCACAGAATGCGCTTTCTTACCTCAGATTGATACCAACAATCTACGAGAACAACCATGGCAGACAAAATCGAGAGGGAAAGTGGCGAGCCCATAGTTGAGCGAGGTGATACACAGCTGCTTGGTGGGTTGCTTTCTATCGTGCTTTTATCTCTGGCTTGCTAAACACAAAGCTAACGTGAGAAGCAACTTTGGGGTACAAGCAGGAGTTACGACGCCATTATTCGACTGTCCAGGTCTTTGCCATCGCTTTCAGTATCATGGGATTGCTCCCATCCATCGCATCAACCTTGTCGTTTTCTATACCTGCTGGCCCTGTCGGCATGGTTTGGGTATGTTTACCTGCAACTATTAGTATAACCGTGTAGGAAGGTCAACTAATGCTGGATAGGGTGAGGAGCCCTAGGCTACATCTCCCCCTCTGGTTACTGATTATGAGCACAGGATGGTTGGCGGCGAGTGTCTTCATCTTCATTGTCGGACTAGCTATGGTAACCTGGCCTATTTTCCACTACTGCAAAGTATGAGGCTGACTATGACGGATTGACAAGGCCGACCTAGCATCTGCAATGCCTACTGCTGGTGGTCTCTATTTTTGGACCCATTACTTCAGCGGCGAGAAGTGGAAGAACCCTCTGAGCTTTGTGGTCGGATATAGCAATACCATTGGGCTTATTGGAGGCGTTTGCTCCATTGACTGTGAGTCGGCATACATCGCGACTCGGTGATAGAAACTGACCAAATAGATGGATTCGCTACCATGCTGCTCGCAATCGTCTCCATAGCCCGTGATGGCAACTGGTCCCCTTCTCGACCCGTAGTATATGGGACATACGTTGGCTGCGTGGTTGTCCACGGGCTAATCGCAACATTTTTCGCAAGAGTCATGCCAAGGATCCAGTCCGCATGCATAGTAACCAACGTTGGACTTGTCATCGCAACTGTCGTCGCTCTACCCATCGGCAAAGCAGTAAACGGAGGAACCATCAACTCGGGCACATACGTGTTTGGACAGTTGGAAAATCTCACGACATGGCCCAAGGGGTGGGCGTTCATGCTCGCTTGGCTCTCACCTATTTGGACTATTGGCGCTTTTGACTCTTGCGTTCACATGAGTGAGGAGGCTACCAATGCGGCGCACGCAGTTCCTCTCGGTATTTTGTGGTCTTGTGGGCTTTGCGGAATCCTGGGATTCCTTTCTCTTGCTATCATAGCATCGGTTATCAACACGGACCTGGAAGCTGTCATGGGTACGGCTTTTGGTCAGCCGATGGCTCAAGTGAGTCTCCCGTCCTTCTCGGATCTCAGTCCGATGGAACTCAACTCTGCACACAGATATACTACGACTGCCTCGGAAAGTCCGGGGCCTTAGGCTTCATGGCTGTAGTTGCCTTGGTACAATTCTTTATGGGCCTCAGTCTGGTACCTACCTTGCGTCCCCAACCCAAGTCCACTTCCAGAATCATAACATAATCTAACCCTAACAAAAACAGGTCGTCGCCGCCTCGCGCCAGAGCTGGGCCTTCTCCCGCGACGGTGCCCTCCCTTTCTCCTCCTTCTTCCGCCACGTCAGCAAACGCATCCGCTACCAACCCGTCCGAATGGTCTGGGGCGTCGTCATTGCAGCAATTATAATCGGCTTGCTATCACTTATCAACGCCGCAGCATCAAACGCGCTTTTCTCACTCGCAGTCGCAGGGAACGATCTCGCCTGGATGGTGCCCATCCTATGCCGGCTTATCTGGGGCCAGGATCGCTTTCACCCTGGAGTGTTCTATACGGGGCGGTTCAGTAAGCCGATTGCTGTTACCACGATTGCGTATTTGGCGTTTGCGATTGTGCTCTGCATGTTTCCGACTCTGGGCCCTGGGCCTACTCGTATGTTCTCTTTTTCTCTTCCATTCCAGGCGTTAGGACTTCCGTCTTTGGGTCATTGGAGCTGACTGAGCCATCTTCTTCTAGCTGAGGATATGAATTACACTGTTGTCATCAACAGTGCACTTTGGGGGGGTGCGTTGCTATACTACGTGCTGTATGCGCGGAAGACGTACAAAGGGCCGCAAACAACGGTGCAGTCTACATCCTCGTCTTCTACTCCGTCCGAAACCAATATAGGTATTGGGAGTTCGGAGAAGGTGGGGATGTGACTTGCTCTGCGTCACGGGGTTCTCCTAGGGTTGTCCTTTTCTCCAGTTACAAGGCGAGCTCTTGGTTTGCCGAGAATGCTACGTACTGTTCAGCGGTCATGACTAGCCCTATAGATTATAGGGGGTCCGCCTGGTATCTTGATTGTTAAAGATTCTATAAGTATATCCATAGATATTGTGTAGATAAATATATTTACCGCTGTCTCGTTTACTGACTGTATTATTACTCCTCCCAACAACGACCACACATACACCACACCATACATTATCCCAGTCATAATGGGACTACTCGGGTATTTCCAGGACATACCTGCCGGCAATCTTTCCTTGCTCTATAAACCACGGCAGCATTAGCTCCAGTACCATGAAGGGGGGAAAGAGTTGGAAAACGAACCCATCAACTCAAAAACCTTCGACAAGTCCTTCAATGGCACCGTCTTAAACGGCGCCTTGATAAGCCCTCTCGCAAAAAAGTCCAGAGCTTCAACACCATCCTGGCGATTGCCCACATAGCTTCCCTTGATGCTGATCATGCGCACGACAGTCGTGAACACGGGGGCACGAAGGTACGCATTTGCGGGAAGTCCAATGGCAACAACAGAGCCGTGGGACCGGACGTACTCGGTGGCCTGCTGGAAGGGCTTCTCCGCCACAGCGAGCAGGATCACGGCGTGCGCGCCCAGGCCGCCTGGTGTTACGGCTTTGACGTCGGCGACGATATCGGTGGATTTGCTGAAGTCGACGAAGGCCTGTTTGGTTCTCTGTTAGTTCTGAGATGACGCGAATTGGTTGCAAGAATGATAGACCTCGGCTCCCAACGATTCACACATAGCTCTCTTCTCGTCTCCTGCATCAATGGCAATAGTGCGCAGGCCCATTGCCTTCGCGTATTGCTGTGCCAGGGATCCCAAGCCGCCTCCAGCGCCCACAATAGCCACTGTTTGCCCGGGTCGGACCCCGGCTTCCTTCAAGCCCTTGTAGACAGTGATTCCTGCGCAGAGAATGGGCGCAGCGGCATCGAGGGGTACGTCCTTGGGGATTTTAGAAGCCAGTGCGGCCTTGCCAATGGCGTATTGCTGGAATGTGCCATCCACTGTATAGCCTGACAGCTGGGCGTCTGGGCAAAGAGGCTCGTCTGACTGCATGCACATCTCGCAGGAGAGGCAGGACCCGTTGAGCCATTTAAGACCGGCGTGATCGCCAATCTGGAAGTCTTTGTCGTCAACAAGTTCGCCCTTTGCTACTACAGTGCCAGCGCCCTCATGGCCGCCTACAAGAGGCATCTTGGAGGGGAGGGGCCAGTCGCCGTTCATGGCATGCAGGTCTGTGTGGCACACGCCGGAGTAGCGCATCTTAACAAGGATTTCATCTGGGCCCGGCTTTGGGACGGGGATTTGTTTGTAGACTGGGTGTGTGCCTGTCTTTTCGACCACTTGCGCCCATTGCGTGTCGGGGATGGACATGATTGGATGGAATGTATCTGCGAGGTTATACGTAATAACTTCGT